>OZ008370.1:278495794-278983568 GCA_963931995.1 Phaonia tiefii
AAAAGTTTCTAGAACAAAAACTTTTTCCCTATAGTGAAAAAAAAAATTTCGAATGAGTTTGGAAATTCATGGACACTTGTTTCCCAGACCTGAGAGTAAGATAATTATATGGATTGATAGCGCCAGGTCTGGGCTACATTTGAGTATACTCCATGTAGTGTCCGGAGAACTAGGGAAAAAGTTTCTAGAACAAAAACTTTTTCCCTATAGTGAAAAAAAAAATTTCGAATGAGTTTGGAAATTCCTGGACACTTGTTTCCCAGACCTGAGAGTAAGATAATTATATGTATTGATAGCGCCAGGTCTTGGCTACATTTGGGTATACTCCATGTAGTGTCCGGAGAACTAGGGAAAAAGTTTCTAGAAATTTTTTTTTTCACTATAGGGAAAAAGTTTTAGTTCTAGAAACTTTTTCCCCAGTTCTCCGGACACTACATGGAGTATACCCAAATGTAGCTCAGACCTGGCGCTATCAATACATATAATTATCTTACTCTCAGGTCTGGGAAACAAGTGTCCAGGAATTTCCAAACTCATTCGAAATTTTTTTTTCACTATAGGGAAAAAGTTTTTGTTCTAGAAACTTTTTCCCTAGTTCTCCGGACACTACATGGAGTATACCCAAATGTAGCCCAGACCTGGCGCTATCAAGACATATAATTATCTTACTCTCAGGTCTGGGAAACAAGTGTCCAGGAATTTCCAAACTCATTCGAAATTTTTTTTTTCACTATAGGGAAAAAGTTTTTGTTCTAGAAACTTTTTCCCTAGTTCTCCGGACACTACATGGAGTATACCCAAATGTAGCCCAGACCTGGCGCTATCAATACATATAATTATCTTACTCTCAGGTCTGGGAAACAAGTGTCCAGGAATTTCCAAACTCATTCGAAATTTTTTTTTTCACTATAGGGAAAAAGTTTTTGTTCTAGAAACTTTTTCCCTAGTTCTCCGGACACTACATGGAGTATACCCAAATGTAGCCCAGACCTGGCGCTATCAATACATATAATTATCTTACTCTCAGGTCTGGGAAACAAGTGTCCAGGAATTTCCAAACTCATTCGAAATTTTTTTTTTCACTATAGGGAAAAAGTTTTTGTTCTAGAAACTTTTTCCCTAGTTCTCCGGACACTACATGGAGTATACCCAAATGTAGCCCAGACCTGGCGCTATCAATACATATAATTATCTTACTCTCAGGTCTGGGAAACAAGTGTCCAGGAATTTCCAAACTCATTCGAAATTTTTTTTTTCACTATAGGGAAAAAGTTTTTGTTCTAGAAACTTTTTCCCTAGTTCTCCGGACACTACATGGAGTATATTCAAATGTAGTCCAGACCTGGCGCTATCAATCCATATAATTATCTTACTCTCAGGTCTGGGAAACAAGTGTCCATGAATTTCCAAACTCATTCAAAACATTTTTTTTCACTATAGGGAAAAAGTTTTTGTTCTAGAAACTTTTTCCCTAGTTCTCCGGACACAACATGGAGTATACCCAAATGTAGCCCAGACCTGGCGCTATCAATCGATGTCATTACCTTTCTCTCAGGTCTGGGAAACAAGTGTCCAGGAATTTTCAAAGTCAGTCCACAAAAATTTTGTCCAATGCACTGAATACATAACACCTGAAACACAGAGAGTATATGTATGTCTCCCAATAAATAAAACACATTCAACACGTTTTTATTATGAAATGCTTATTTATTTTGGTTTTATTAACCATTTTATTCACTTTTTTTAAATAATTCCACGTTTGTTTACCTTTTTGGTTTGTTAACTTTGGTTTGTTAACTTCACGCTTTGGCTCGAAAAAGAAATTCGGAATTATTGGCAAAGAAATGTCAAAATGTAATTGTGCTACCATATTTATTAATTTTACGGAAAAAATGTATTTAAATGGCAATTCCTTATAGAACCACAGTGATACCACCTAATTAAGTTAACAAAACATCATTATGGGCTGGCAGTACCTAAGAAACAATAATCATATATACTCAGAGAATTTTTAACATCACTCACAATTTAGTCTCTTTTTCTCTCTCAAATAATTTAGTTTGTTAACTTTGGTTTGTTAACTTCCCGTGCGCTTCTTTTTTTGTTATTTTTCGCACTAGCTTATTTTGTTTGTTTATATTTTTTTGTTATTACTTGACAGCTTTCGTGGAATATTCCAATGCAACCGTAGTGTTGCCTCGTTTTATTCACAAATCGAGAAGCGATGGAATTTGTTGTTTCATGTTTAATGTGGAAACTTTTTCGATTCGGGAACTACAGAAACGAGGCACTGATTTAAAAAAAGTCTGAAGATAATGTGGTTAGGATAATCACATGTATGAGGAATGGCCACGTAATTAGTTTTCTGGGTTGTTACGCTCATAATCGTCGATCATTTCCTCACCGCACTTAATGCGGGACGGGACTTTAAATGTAATTTTTGCTGAACAGTGTATTCACAAATGCTGTTAAGCATCTTAAGCACTACAACTTTTTAGAGTGTATGCCTATCCTATTGCTTCAATTTGGACAGTTATCAGCGTAAAGTTGGAATAAATGATAAAATGTTACAATTGTACAGCAATTATGGGGCTCTACATACATGCAACTTCTGTTCATTAGTGGATTTGCAAAGTTGTCAAGAAATTTTGTAGGGTATCTGAGAGAGATACCTAATTTCTCTGCTATGAACCGGAAATTTGCAAAACATAAAATATTTAAAAATTTGTTTACGTTTCGTCATTTTAATATTGCTGAAGTTCAATGCAAAATTTCAATCTACTTACGATTTATTGCTGATCCTCAGCCGAAATATTCTTCGCGCAGATGCTTGATTTTTATTGTGTGTATTGTATTTTAAATGTATGACGGGAGAAGTCAATCGAATTGTTCTATGTATTTTAACACGGTTGTGAAATTCAGACACATGAAGAGCTGCAGCAAAGATTGAGCAAAGATACAGATTGAGAAGAAAAAAAGTGCGAAATTTAGCAACCCTTGTAGAAGAGAACCAAAAAGACGACGCGATGCACTCAAACGTATTTCTCTCTCGCGTCATAACTTGATTATTTCACACTTTTTACATACTTTATGTAATCTTACGTAAACGTGATTGGAATTTGTATAGTTAGATCATAGAGTAAATATGGGTAGAGAAAATCTTTCACTCACCAAATTTCTGACATTTGTCCTCGTGTGATGTATACGTTTGATGTTGAAAAGAATTGCTTTACTAATACCAGATATAGGCAATGGTTCAAAATAACGAACAAAATAACAACAACGGCATTTCGTTTTGTGTGTTAAAATTAATGTGTTAAATACAACACAAATGTATGCTAACAATAACAGTCAATAAAAAAGTTTAAAACACATTTAAATTTCACAGTTTTTCACCAAAATGGTGAATATCCAAAATATCACCAAAATATCACTTTTCGTCAAACATCTCTCTATCACACCGACCGCATCACGAAGAGTGTGAAAGGAAACGTCAGATGAGACAAATGGCGGCTCTACTATAAATTTACTCTATGAGTTAGATACTACAACATCATCAAAAAATGGTTCGTGTATTGACATTGTCAACTAAGAGAGTAACAGAGAGATCAGATAAACGAGGCGTTTAACTCGTTTCTTTGTTGGCATTCCAATCCATGAGCATATTTTTTTCTCTACCTTTCTTCATCCACTTTGGCTGCAACTTACAGAGGTGGATTCCATTGGTAACATTGCCTATCCAGAACGTAAAGATAACAATCATTTACACTGACAGAAGTTTTTGGTCTTGTTGTGTCTGATAAACCGATAACGAATAATTTCCCAATATATAACTGTGTTTAATATTGAAGATATTTCTCATGCTTTTTCGTGTTTTTTTTTGTGTCACAGTACAGCTCAAACTTGCACGCACTATACACGCACGAAATTTTTTACTCTGCACAAACACAAACGGCGCACGCACGTAATTCAAATTTCCAGCACGAACTCATCATGCACACGCATGACCACGGCCCGTGCCCATCTCTAGTCCAGACCAATATACTTTTGTAGTAACGGATTTTGTAAATGTCAACTCACGTACATATTTAACATCCACACCCGTGATAATTCTATATACATATGTATGTATGTTATAATTCCTGGTTGAAAATAAGCACTATTTCAGAGTTTGGTACCGAAAAACAGCCATACAATCAGACAGTTGGGCCTGGCTAGATGGTTCATGGATCTCCTGCTATCCACTGTCGGACAGATTTTTCCTTCGCGTACATAATTTGTGCCCTTTGTCCACCTCTCCTGCTTCATTATAAAGACCTTTTCTGTAGAATATACTTACATGACGCTAGGGGCATGTCAATTCGTTCCAGGTTGTGGGCAACCAGTTCCTTTTAAAGTCCCTGTGCTTTGGCATCCATATGTATAAGGTTATCCAAATAAGAAAATTTAAAGAATAGGTGGAGCAGCAAACGACAACAATTAATATCGTTTCTACACTACAAAAATAGTTATTATAACTATATTATGTTCGTTACTGGTTTGCCCACATATGAGGACTTGTTCACGAAATGCGACAGTGGAAAGACAAATACAGTTGTTTTATATACCTTGGACGCTGTGTTCCAGCTTAGTCCAACATTTATCGCGAAATGTTATAAAAAACCCTTCCAAGAAATTACTGCTGTTTATATTAACATCCACCTCGGAATTCCTCCAATAATCAAACTATTTTTGATTATATTATTCATTTTTGCATAATACACAGTAAACGCAGTGCAATTATATTCACCTCAGTTTTTGCAAGAAAGTTGTTAACGATAATCCTACATAACTCTTTTTTATTTTTGCACAGAAATGTCAGGGATAAAAAGGCAAAACGGATTCAGAGCTCTTACGAAAAAATTGATTATAGATACTATGACGACCACTATGGTAGTAATTATCGCCAGTTGTAACTTTGCTTTAATTCGACCGATATTTCAGAAAGTTATATGCCAGACACTTTAGGCATATCTGATTAAATTTCAGAACTTCGCATGGAAACTACCTCATAATGATGCACACAGGGAAAAGATTAGTTGGAAATCAATTCAGGCATTGGAAATTCCATGATAAAGTCTATATTTTGATTAGAATTCATAATTGTCAAACATCAGAATTATTTGTCGATGTTATTGATAGATTAAAAATAGGTTTTACTAAATACAAGTTGCTACTACCGAACTATAGTTGTATTAACCAATTTGAGAGTTTCTAAAACCTCATTCATCTGAAATGGAAGATACAACTAATAAAATGTACAATATTAGAATTCGTGTTCAAATATTAGTCACTGTAATCATAATTTAGTTTCTGTTGCAAAAATACTTGTATTCGTATTCGATTTTTCACATGTTTTTTGATGTTAAAGACAAATTACATATTTTGGAATGTTACACGATGACTTTACAGAAAAACTATTATTTTAATCAGAAAGTGATAAACAATGTTGTGAAATAACAATAAAGTGTATAGATATCAGCCAGCGAAGAATATGGAAAGTATACGTATTCCCATTTTTCGTCGATAAGACCCAGAATTTGATATGCTTTGGACAAAAACAATGGTTGACATATATTTTCCTATACGAAATCAAAAGGTCATTAAAGTCTATGTATTCGACAAGGCGAATATACCCAGTTGTTATATCGCACCACTCTAGTTTCTGAATCGCATGTATTTTTGTTATTTTACTAGTATTACCATAAATTGAGGTGAAGTGAGACTTTTACACATAATCGTTGAATCTGACGCCACTATTGACGCCTTCACAAACACATGCAAACAATTGTGGACAAACAATTGTCTGGATGACACAAATTAACTTAAACATACATATGATACCCAGGGTAACCCATCCCCATTTTTGAGATATCGAATTTTTTCCATATTTTCGATCAAAAATGGGCACAAAATACGAACCCTGGTTATAAATAACAATAATTTTGTTTTTATTTAAATATAAAATACACAATTTTAATAAAAAATTATGTGTTTTAGTTTTTTTCTATAAAATTCATAATGAGTTAAAGCATCACCAAATGGTTGTGACAGTCATCAAATTCAAGTAATTAGTTGAGCACACCAGTATATTATTTGGTACAACCGAATTAGTTTTTACATATTTCGTTCATCCAACTAATAGAATAATCACCACTACAGGATAATTTGATTGCTAGAACTAAAACTTGATTGACAGATCAGATTTATTTCTTGTTGCTGTGGTTTCAACTAAATATTTCAGTTCTTGTAACCAAAACTGAATTACAAATCAATTGATATGATACGGAATACAATTATTGGAAATCACAACTGAATACTGTGACAGTCAACCCAAAATTTTAGTAAGCTCTAAATATAGTTGTGACGACGAATCTCGAAAAATTTTGTTTGCTCAAACTATATTTAAAATCTTACAGGGTAAAGTATTTTTGAGATTTTTTGCAGACTTCTCGGAAGAGAATTTCGAATTCTCCGGGTATTCTGGGCGATTTTTGAGTTTTATTTAAAACTCGGCCATTAACCACAATTTTCTTAGTTTATAAGTCAACATTTTTAAAGCGAAACGTCCAAACTTTTATTGTATATGCATAAACCACTAGTTTTGGCAATGATTTTGATCAATAGGTACCACGGATAAATTCCAAGCAATTTAGTAAAAAACATCAATTTGCAACTTTTAAAACTTTATACCCATTATATGTAACAAAAACTATTATAAACTGCCATTTTTGCATCGGATTTGCTTTGATATCACAGTGCAACACGAAAAAATATAACCATATACGGACACCACTACGTGATAAAAGACCAAAAACAAAAAGACCCGTGTCCCAAAGTCATGCACTTTTTTTATGGGCCCCCAAAGATGTGAAAGTGAAGTGATCATTTTGTCAGCCTCATATCTTGCAAACCGTTCGGAACTCTCTGAGGGAAAGTTGTAGTTCTTGTCATAGAGAACAAACATTGTGAACACATAAAATCAAAAAATCTTCATCTTCAAGGTCAAAATCGCAAAAAAAAAACTTTAAAAAATTCGATTTTGTTTTACCTTTTTTCCCCTGTTCAGGTCTATAGGTATCAAACCATTCAAAATTCAAGGAAAGAGTCCACTACAAAAATGTACCTAAGATGTCAGTAAATAACTTTCTGGAATATATGAACTTCCTAGGAACGATTCTTAACACCGTTTAGGTAGCGTTTAGGTAGCCGCAAAAGTGAAAAATTTCCCGAACATTTTTTAATTTCATTTGTTTTTTCTTCACTTCGACAATATAACCATTTACCGACACCACTACGTGATAAAAGACCAAAAAAAGACCCGTGTCTCCTAGTTTTGCCCAAAAGTCACGCACTTTTTTTTATGGGCCCCCAAAAGATTTGGGGCCTCGGTGTAATTTTTGCAAAAAAAGTGATAATTTTGTCAGGCTCATATCTTGCAAACCGTTCCTTTTTTTCCCTCTGTTCAGGTCCATAGGTAGAAAAGATAGATTTGCTGTGATTTGAAGGTCATCAACATTTTGCAAGGGACCATCGATAAGCGCGGCTTTCCAAAATTCTTTTATTTTCTTTGTAATTGGGATTCGCGCTCACCTCTGAATCAATACCAATGTAATTTGTGGAGACCAAGAGGAATTATGGTGGAACAAATGAAACAACGTAAACTGAAGAATATAACTTTAAGTGACCATACTCAAGACATCTTCTGCCACCACTCCACATAAAATTGGGAATTGTCAAAAAATTCATCGAAGGGGACGTTGTAAATATTTGAAAAGCGTTTTCCCAAAGAGTAGCGATGACAAAATGAAAAAAGGTATTGTAGTGAATTTAAAACGAATTTTTGTTCACCTCATTGTACTATTTACACTATGTTAATGTTTTCTTTTCTGCCCTTATTTTTTGTCTTCATTTAACAGGCGTACTTAATGGCCCTGACATTAGAAAGCTATTAAAGAGCAACTTTGAATCATCGCTTGATGATAGTCATTCAATGGCATGGATTTACCTTCAGCGTGTATGCACCAGCGTCTTGGGAGGGGATCGAGACGCGGAACCGGAAGCAAGAGAATGTGTGAAAGTAACGCTGTATTATTTTGAGAAATTCGGCACATCGATGACATCATGTTGATGATTTTATCAAACAACTCCCTACCGAATCAATTTTATTGATGCATTGTATTACATTCCTTTTTTGATTTCTTTTTAAATTCATTTCAGTTATGTTGGCGAAGTCACAATATCATCCTGTATGATGCTAATGATGTATTTGAAGAAGAAAAGGCTGATAATGGAGTATGAAAGCAACGCGTCTGTGGACACCATAAGTTCTGAATCAGAGTCAGATTCGGACGACAATTAAGTCCAGTTATTATTTTTGTAATAGATAGCATAGTATCTGAAACTAAAAAATTTTCGAGAAATTTTTCACTAAACGCTAGCTAAGCGCTACCTAAACGGTGTTAAGAATTATTCACATGTTCAAGTTCACATATTCTAGAAAGTTGTTTATTAAGATCTTAGGTACATTTTTGTAGTTGATAGTTTCCTTGAATTTTGAAGGGTTTGCTACCTATGGAGCTGAACAATGGAAAAAAGGTAAAAAAAATTAAAAAAACCAACCCGTAAAAACATAGTTTTGAGAGTAAATTCTTTATATATGACCACGCCCCTTTGTCCAGAGCCACAACTTTCCCTCAGAGAGTAAACCAAAATTCCGAACGGTTTGCAAGATATGAGCCAGACAAAATTATCACTTTTTTGCAAAAAAAAAAAAGTGCAGGCTTTGGGCAAAACTGGGAGATACGGGTCTTTTTTTTGTATTTTATCATGTAGTGGTGTCCGAATATGGTTATATTTTTTCGTGTTCACTGTGCAATCAATATTCTCCGAGCTTGAGTTCAGATTTGATTTTCTTCTATTTATTTTCCTCAATATTTCGCTACTCCATTGTGTAGCATCATCAGGAGATATAAACAGTATGTATTTAACAATTAAAACCAAATAAAAATTGTGAAAAATTATGTCAATATAAAAATGATCGAAACAATTTTTCCCGCCCTTTTCAAAATTTTCTGAAGTTATACGTGAAAAGTTCATATAAATTAACCCAAAGATTAGATCGCTAAACAATTTGTGCCTAAAAAGTTCTACTTTTTACTAATTAAATGTCTATAAATTTGGGCTGCATTATCTGTATATGTTTAATAATTGTTTCTTTTCAATGTTGGTGTAGTAAATTTTTGTTGCATTTGTAACATATGACGACGTTTATAATTGTTTTTTTTTATTTAAAATCGATGTATCCTGAAAGTTTGGGTAATGATTTAAACTAGCACAATGGGATGTTAATGCTGTTTTCTGTGTAGAAATGTGCTTGTGTTTCTGATCTGATTTGTGCCCTGCAATTCGTGTCTTTAGTTTATTTTTTGTAGTCCCTACATATACTTTGTTGCAAACCTCGTTGTCATTTCCTTTGCAAGGTATTTTATATACTTACGTTTGTTTTGTTATGTTTTGTGTCCTATCCTATAATTCTTGTCGTCAAAAATTGTTGACTTCGCCAACCCATCAGTTTCATGTATATTCATGAATGTAATCCTTGTTATGTCATTCCCCTCCTGGCAGTCTGGCAACCTTGTATTTCCTCAGACAAAATATTCTGAACATAGCAATTTCAGTATATAGGGTTGGCAACGCGATGACAATATGCTGAAAGAACCTAAGCATGATACAAATACAAGGTAGTAGCGTCAACCCAGATGATTTCTTTTGTTTACATTTAATCGTACGCAGTAAAATTGAAAGTTGATTGTGTGAGTGCGTTCTCTTTTGATTTCATCTATCTATGTGCACATTGAATGTAATCCTTGTTATTTCATTCCCCTCCTGACAGTCTGGCAACCTTGTATTTCCTCAGACAAAATAATACTGAACATAGCAATTTCAGTATATAGGGTTGGCAACGCGGTTGACAATATGCCAAAAACGATGTATAAGTAGACAGTCAAAATTTCTCTTCACTCAAATGCCAACAAACAAAACGAGTGAAACCCTAGTACTTCTCTACTCTCTCTCTTACTCTCTTCATTGAATATTTCAATACACGAGCAGCTTTTTGATAGTATTATTGTATATAACTATACAAATACCAACCATGTTAAAGTAAAATTACAGAAACTATGCAAAAAGTATGAAATAAGCAAGATATGGCGCGAGAGAGAAATGCGTTTGAGTGAACTCCTAGCACTTTCTGGTTCTCTTTTACCAGGGTTGCCAAGTTGCGCACATCTTCTGGTCGTCTAATTGTAAATCGTCTTTGAATATGCTTAAAGAACCTAAGCATGATACAAATACAAGGTAGTAGCCTCAACCCAGATGATTTCTTTTGTTTATCGTACGCAGTAAAATTGAAAGTTGATTGTGTGAGTGCGTTCTCTTTTGATTTCATTTATCTATGTGCACAATTGTACATCGTGTAACATTTTTACCAGCTGGTTTTGACAATAACTCGGTACGGAAATTATAACAAGGCTAATGCTACTCACTTGTATTTGTGTCATGCACATGAGAATGGTACAATTATATCTACATGTAGATATTATTGTACCATGGTAAAGTCGTTTGAATAGCTGATTTAAAATGTTCATGTAATTTTTCAATTCAGTTATAAAACTCATATGTATCATAGAGTAATGTCATATAGAGCTGCAATCTTTCTCATCTGTGTTTTGTTTCACGCCCTTCGTAACCCAATAGAGAGTTATTTGACGTAAATTGAATTGAAACAGAACGAGACAACTACAATTAGAATAGTTCGTTCTATAAATAGAACTTTCAAAACTTCTGCTCAGTGCGTATAAGTAGGAAAGCAATGTGCAAGTAGCGACAACAATCGCTCTGCACACAATCAATAAATGTCTTCGGTTAGTGACTTGTGTAAATACACACCGCAGTGGCTTAACGGGCTAGACGCTGCTGAAGATGATGCTTCACAAACATCGAAACGATCGTCCAGCGAATGTGAGTTCGAATCCCACCCGCGGCATTTACATTTTTTTCACTAACCGGAGAAAACATGATCTCTTACAGCCTTAAAGGAAATTACAACTTTAAACTTAACGGGGATCTAAAACAACTAAGTTTAAATTAACTTACACCAGGTGGAATTACAGAAATCGTTGACTTACATTTTTCATGTCGTTTTGATGAAAAACTGTGGATATTGAACGTATTTTTGACTTTTTTGTTAGATTTTATTGTTAGTTTATATTTGTGGTGTATTTACACAAAAACTTTAACGCTCAAAACGAAATACCGTTGCTGGTTTCTTGTTGGTTGGTTTGAGACATTGCCTCTATCTGGTATAATTAAAGCAATACTTCCCAACACGCAACGTCCGTATGCAACACACCAAACTTTGTAAATTTACTGAGTCAAATCGCTTCTCTATACGTCATTTCTCTAGGTTATATATTTTGCTTCTGTACTCTTTTGCATTATTGTGTTGTTGGTATACTAAAATATACGTGTAGAATTTGACAACTGAAGCGAATGAAACAAAAACAAAATGCAATGCATGCTGCTATTTCTATGTAGATATTATATTATATTTTATCTACAAAATGTAATACAGGAGAATCAAACGAAGGGTAAGCAAACGAAGGAGAAGCACAAACCCAACGAAACAAAACTGCAAGGAACAAAAACTACAACACCAAACAAACTCGATTGGGGTTTTCAAGATACATTTCTCCCCTTTGCTTTCAAAGCATCGAAAATGTCATCCCTGATTAAAAATAATAGCGGTCTTCATGAAAGCTCGAAAGAACCTCGTAAACTCGAAAACATCGTAAACTTGCACAGCAAACGTCAAAACAAACAAATTTCCCATACAAACCGACTTGCACAAAAGTGGAAAGTTTTCGAGGCAAATTTGCTGAGCAAACCTGGAAACAAAAACGTGAAAACTTTTGACATTTCAATGTCAATATTTTTGTTTTTGATTAATCTGAAAAAATAAAATAATGGAATAGGTAAAGCATATACGTATGTATATGTATATGAATATGTATGTATATCTACTTTATCAGCCTTTTTTGACAATTGCTGCACAGATACACTGAGCAACTTTACTTGGTGCGTCATGAAACGCTTCGGGGCAAACTTACGCTGAGTAAAAGTTCTAGGTTTTCTTGTTTGCATGAATACCACTAATAAAAATACTTCTCTTCCATCAACCGGAATGGCTGAACCATAGTAAAAATACCAAGTAGTTGCAGTAGATACAACAACAATAGTGGGCAACAACTACAGACATTTTGTTTAGACTCTCCTCACGTCAAAGTCAACACATACGTATACCAACAAATAAATGTAAACAGAAAGGTACAAAAACTAAACCCTGTGAATTCTGTGAATAGAGAAAATCTTTCACTCACCAAATTTCTGACATTTGTCCTCGTGTGATGTATACGTTTGATGTTGAAAAGAATTGCTTTACTAATACCAGATAGATGCAATGGTTCAAAACAACGAACAAAATAACAACAACGTCATTTCGTTTTGTGTGTTAAAATTAATGTGTTAAATACAACACAAATATATGCTAACAATAACAGTCAATAAAAAAGTTTAAAACACATTTAAATTTCACAGTTTTTCACCAAAATGGCATGAAAAATTAAAGCAAGAAGTTATTGTAATTCCACCTGGTGTATATCACTTTTCGTCAAACATCTCTCTATCACACCGACCGCATCACGAAGAGTGTGAAATGAAACGTCAGATGAGAGAATAAGTTTATCTAGGTATGTATTAGTCTATGGATTTAAATGTACAATGGTAAATTTTGGTAAAAATGGTAATTTTGAAAGATAAGAATTATTTGTTTATAGACATAAAAAGGCTAAATTTAGAAATCATAGGTTTTAATATTTTCTTCAAAGAAAAACGGTGCAGAATAAATGGTTTTTGAAATTAATATTAACTCGGTTGTTTTCTTTGCATTTACTGTCAGACATACTGATCTTGATATACATATTTACATAAATACATTTATTTTTTTCTGTTCTCTATGTTCAACCATAAATTGCTCAATTACTTCACTCTCTGCCTGTTTTAACGGGTACACTGTTTTCGAGTCTTTGGTTCTCGATTACTTTTGTCTTACAAGTCATTTGTCACTTAAATCAAACATTTCAATGCGGTTGTGTTTTTCTTTCCTCTGATTTGCTCTCACCCAAGAAAGTAGCGGAACTTCAGTTTTCTATTTAGAACACGTTGAGTAAGTGCAGTGAAGTTATTGAATGTGTGTCGCTGTTCTCGAATACCAAAAACGGTTCCCATGCAATGGTTTAATACCAACTATACAAGTATGTATACAAAAAAAGTAGCGACAAATGTTATGAAAAAATTAAATCAGCTGTTCTACTGCTACTATTTTTTTATTTTACTATGGGTTGATGTGAGTTTGATGAAATCAAAATACTTTTGAATATCAGTAGTTTACACGGTCCCTTAACAAAATTACCCTCTCACACATCCGAAGTTTTGTGGCCCATAACTCGAAAACTATACATTTGCGGCGATTTTATTATTTTAATTTTTTTGCTTAAAATAAAGTGCGACCCAATACTGTTGATTTTCACTACCGTCGCTGCAGAAAAAGTTAACACATCGAATGATTGAAACGAAAATTGTTGTGAAAGATGAGACAACGGTCAAGGTTACCTCGTATTTATTAAAAGCATAATGATAAATCTAGTAGTTTTTGTGGTTTTGTTAATTTGACTGAAGTATGACTGTACATGTGATTTTCTTTTGCGTTTAGATTATAATCCTAACATCAATATATATATATGTATTAGTTCGTATTAATAATAAAACGTTCCCTAAACCGTACTTTAATAAAAATGTAAAAGGAAAAAATAAAATAATATACTCGAAAATGAGCTCTATTTTGCACAATTTCAAATTTTAAATCACCCACAGTAAATTTTGTTCATTGCCTTTTTGCATTGGGTAAATCTACAACTATCAAGGCAAATTTTTCAACGGTTTATCAACGTGAAAATGCCTACGTTTGTTGGTAATATTGTCCAATTAAATAGCGGAGCTTATCTATTATAGCCCCAACCTCCCCAAAAAAACGGAGTGTAGAAGTGTGTGTAGTGTAGTGTAGAAACAAAAAAATTTCAAAATAAAAATTTGCGATGAGCCCTATTTTGGGAGTTACGGGCTTTCGAAGTTTAGGAATATGGAGTGATTTTGTGGTCTGAACTACTTCTAGGATGCGATTTTTTTATGTAAACAGGGTCGAAATAAATATAAAAAATTAAATGAAATATTTATCGATTTTTTAATTGGGAAAATTTTACCGTTTTTTACAAAATCGGAAAATAAACAAAAATAAATAAATATATTTTTGCGATAGCTCGCTCAGTTTTCGAGATATTAGTGCTACAATTATTTAAACTTTCTTTGCGAAATTGTGAGTGCTTTTTTAGTCAATATGGCAATCACATACATCAACAACAACAATTTTCGCAAAAATTCCGGAGCAGGGACAGGCGAAAAAATTTTAAAAAAAAGCCAAAATTAAATAGAAAGTAAAGAATGTGAGAAAATGGAAAACTAGCCCTCGCAGGGACCCATGTTGCTCGTACCGTGTGGTAGACCTGTTTGAAAATCGTTAAATTTATTTTTCATCTAGCAGGGTTCAAATTCCCTCTGTACCTTAGGCCGATATGTGGAAAAATATTTTTTAAAGTAATTTTTATTTTTTTTGCCATTTTAATGAAATTTTTGCATCCAGTTTTTGAGAAATCTTCCTAAAGCATGCCATCCATTGACGAATCCAAATGGCGAATTGTTCGCCGAACCAAATTTACATTTGAGCACCAACGACGTTGAACATTTCTGCGAACATCATTTGTAGCAGATTGTGAATGTGTAAACATGTCAGCGGATAACAAATTGCTTTGACATATTCATTTTATTTTTCTCAAAAACTTCTTAACAATTATGTTGATTTATTTTAATTTATTTTTCTTCAAACACTTTTCCCGCACAACACAAGATGCCGAAGAAGAAGAAGAAGAATAACACAAGATGCCGTGCACGTCTTTCTTCCACATAAACTGTTCACAAATGATGTTCGTGCTAATGTTGCCATCCATTGGCGAATCGTCTCGGCGAACACAGAGAGATTGAATCGTTTCAATTTTTGGCGATCAAAACGGCGAACAACGCGAACACCCCCACTAACGACGAACATTCCGGCGAATCGAATGTGTTCGCTGGTTGGATTCGTCAATGGATGGCATGCTTAAAGGTGCTTTTACACGACATGTATTTTACATACCGCATGTCACTTTTGCAGATGAAAAATTTATGCACGTCGTGTGAACGCTATCAAGCATGCCATATGAACAATGCAGCATGCAATACATATGACAATTTTTGAAATAGAGCGTGTTCTATTTTTGTATGTAAAACCGTATCGCATCAGCTGTTTGTTGATAAACAACAAAGCGTTTGTGGAAGAACAGTTTCGAGGAGTGGTAAAATTAAATTAAATTGGATAAACAACAAGGAAAGGTAAGTAATTTATTTAAAATTCTAAATAAAAGTATTAATGAGTGTTTTATTCTGTTTTGTGACATGACAACATCAGCTGTTAATGACAGGCAGAGGTTATGCCATATGGTTTACATGTGATCGTGTAAACACAACAAATTAAAAGCCGTGTTTTTTAATCATTTTGACAGGCATAAGAAAACCAGACGGGTCAAAAAAGTGGCATGCGATATGTAAAATACATATCGTGTAAAACCACCTTAAGCTTTCCAACGTTACCTATATTGCCATATCCCACCGGGAAATGTTAAGCATATAGGGGTATATATATACAAAGTTCGGGGACCCGTAATCCGAGAAATATGGGCGATCGCCAAAAAATATATGTATATATATATCTTTTCTCTGAACGACTAGTTCTGTGTGTGGAAAAAGTTTGGGGCCGATACGAGAGGTGGGGCTATTCTAGATATAAGCCAAAGTTAAGTTGCTTTCAGCATACACCACCAGACATCACAGGAATACTCCAATTAAATTTGAAATGGAGTTAATAACATCAGCTGCTCGTATAAGACAACCTATAGTTATTTAACCATGGTACAAATTCAGCAAAATGACAGACCAACATCTGTTGCTGTCATCAGTACGTCTTCGTAAACATAGCAAAGCAACCGGCAGAACAAACGACAAAACGTATTCACAGGTAAATTCTAACAAGAAAATATACTATAAAGTGGCATTTGGGCACAGAGAAAGTGTAGAGAATTTGTTGTCCAATACTTCATCGTCATCGCACAACAACAAAAGCGAAGTGTTTTGAGTGACGTCCACAGTTTTCCATTGTTTGTACTGGGAAGTGTAAAGTGAGGCGAGTGGTGTGTAAATATTGTTATTTGTTTTGTGTATCACAGAATTTTCTCAAATTGTTAATAATCTTTTGTCGTGGTTGTTATTATTGTGCATTATTGAATTTTGTTTTGCTGATGTTCCGCCAAAAACAAAGTGCTGAGTGTAACGTTTAAATTGGGGTGGTGATGGTCTAACAAAGCCTGATCAACTTATTGCCATTTGTGTTAGCAGACGTCAGAACGTGTTTAATCTAATCAAGCGACGGAAAAATTATAATAAAATTGCTTTGCTGTTTTCAGCTTTTTTCTATTTTTTCCGTGCTGTTGCTGCGTTGACTATATCATGGCAGTAAAACAGGCTATATCACGGTAGTAGAACAAGTAGAATTGCGTCGTCGTCTATTTGAGTTAGTACGTTAGTAGTACACAAGTATCATCTACGAAATTGCAGCAGCAAGCGTCGTCAGCATTCGTTCCAAGTGTCTACTGGAGAGAGAATCAATTGGAGTGCCGTAGGCCGTTTTGCTTTTTATGTCTCTGGCCCGTCGCATTTGGAATGAGAAACAAGTTCGCCATTAGTAGATATTGTTAACTTGCGAGGTGAAGTTAAGGTAAAGCAAAAACGCCGACATCCACGAAAATATGTGCTTGAAATTTATGTGTTTCAATCGTTTTCATTTGCTGCCCTTGTTCGCCGCAAGTGCTGTAATTTTACGTACACTTGCATATACTTCCTCCGGCGAGACGCATCCAAATCATTTCACTTTCTATGTTGTTTATTTTTGTTGCTCAACACATTCTACCCCTTTGGCGACAACGACTATGACAACAAAATTGCTGGGGACACAAGTATTATTTATCCGCCGATTAATTCATGGTCGGATGACGAAAATTACATCCGGCGCGACAGAGTGAAACGAAAGTTCAAGACCCTCTAATTTGGTTACCCCCAAATGAACCATCATTACTGTGACAATAACTATCTTGACTAAATTTCTTGAAACGAAATTTGTTCTAACTACCCACCTGTGTGTCTGACCAAGGTCAACTCATTTTTATGATTTTTTTTCTTCTAGGTGGGGGTTTGTTTTGCTTTCTGTTCGCCTGACAGTACAAGCGCACGTAAAATTCAACAGCAGCAACAACAAGATGACCAACAATATAGACACTTTGGTTAATGAATGGGATGAACTCAACCGTGAGTTTCAAGATTTGGAGGTAAGATTTAATCGTCAATTTAAAATTACGCTGTTGTGTCTTCATAATTTACGTTTTGCTTTCAGGATTGCAACCGGAAGTATATAGAACTATTGGAGCAGTTACATACCCATCAACAGAAATGTTTCAACGAGATTAAACATCAACGTTATCGCATGAATCAAATCAGTGCATCTTTGAGACAGTAAGTTGGATGAAATTGTGATTTTTGATAAGTTTCAGGGTTGAATAGAAGGAAAACATTGATGACACTACACCCAACCCAGTACTGCACAAGATTACGACTGTTGTTTTGCTCTTAATGTAACAAACTAAAAAAATCAGTCTGCAATGTTGTCAATCACGATTAAATCAATAGGATTTAATGATGTTAAGCATTTCGCAACATACCTTTGACTCAACTTTTGGGTCGAAAATTTATTTATTTTGTATGGAATCTGAGGATATTTATTTTATTTTGTATGGAATCTGAGGATATTTATTCATATATCGCGAGACACATTGTTCAAATCGCAAACACGTTCAAATTCCGAGAAAATATAATATAAAATCACATGTTTTACCCTAATGTGCTAATTGTTCTGAAAGGTACTGACTGCATGACCAACCACTCTTTCACCCCCCAAATTTAAATGAAATGTTCGTAAAATTCGGTAGTCTACACACTTGTAAACGATACTTTTTTTTTTTTTATTTGTATAAATTTGTACAAAGTTTAAAATACAATTAGAATTTGGGTCCCAGCGCCAGAAGGCATATTTTGGGGCAAGTTGGCAAACATTACTGATCAAGTGTACAAATGTAACTTAATTTTACTTTATAAATATAAAATGTGTATATACAAAATTCAGAGTTTCATAATTATTTCATAATAGTATTATTTAAAATTTCATTAGCATAAAACAAGAAAGTTTAAGTTTCAAAAACAAGTAAATAAATGACATTAAGTCAGAAGTGTTTCGACCAGGTCATACAAATATTGTTTACAGGATGATTTGAATATGCGAATTTGATAGACAGATTTCAGGGTCATTGGAAGGTTATTGTACGAAATGGCACCAGCATAATCTATACGTTGCTTGGTCTTTTCTAACCTGCATAATGTAATTCTAATATTTGTTCTATTTCGTGTATTGAAATTAGACTGATTTTAATACAAAAATTAAAAGCTGGTAGTTATATAACCCTGATATTGGAAGTATTTGTGGGCAAATATCTTTAAACAGTGAAATAGTTGAGTAACTTGGTGGTAAATTGTATACAATTTTTAAAGCTTTGTTTTGCATGCGTGTAGTGATTTCAAAGAATTGCTGTGCTTGTTATATGCATAAGCTATTGCCATATAATTGAATTGGGAATGTATTAGGGACTGATATATAACGAGTTTCGTCTTCACATCTAACTTATTTTTCAATTTGCACAGGATTCCAATTGCTGGCGCAATTTTTTTCTTTAATGCCTGTATATGCTGGTCCCATGACAAGTTGTTTTTATATTCTTTTTTTTTAACCGATCCTTATATGATTTCAAAATTTCTACAATATAACAAATGTTTTTCCAATATTTTTCATAGACAATTGCAGTATAGATTAACTAGAAAATATAAAACAAACATTACATAATTAAAATAACATACTTTATGAAAGGAAATACAACTTTGCAAAAAATCAGTTATTAAAAAATCAAAACTTGAAGACGAGGGTCAATCTGACAAATATGACAAATATCCCTATTTTTTTAAATTCTTTTAATTCAAAACAAAGTCATCAACTACATTAAAAGTCGGCATTGTTAATTTTGTTATTGGTAACTATTTTTCCCCTGGCTTTGAATTACATACAAAGTTGGAATAAACGAAATAGAACTAATCAAAGAAAGCACATACCGACCGAAACGAAACATTAACAGATTGTGGCAATTAAAATAGTAAATAGTGGTAATTGTAATAATATCTGGAGTGAAAGAAATCGAAGTACAAAACTCAATTTACTAAAAAACTACACGAACAATTAACATTTATTATTGCAATTTCGAATAATAAATATTTGTAGTTATAAATCATTTTCATGAACATGCTTCGAAATCATATTGTATGTCTTTCGGAACTGAAACGAGATTATTCCACATACGAGCTACCCTGGCAAAAAATAATGCTGTACAAATTTTGATATTTTCTGGATAATATGTTGGCCATACGAATTTGGTCACTTTATCAAAACTCCATACAAACCCATAAAAAATGGATATTTTTATCGATTGGATGCTGCGTTTTCGAAATATAGACGTTTTTATTATACATTTTTCATATTTTCGATTAAAAATGGGAATGGGTTAAATATTAACGCACAAAACGAAATACCTTTGCTGTTTTCTCGTTGGTTGGTTTGAGCCATTGCCGCTGTCTGGTATTGTTAAAGCAATTCTTGTTGTTTTGGTAATTTATTGTTTGTTTCTAGTTTTATTATTTTCGCCATATTGAGTAATTGTTTGGATAACAATAACACACGCGCATGGATATTCATAGTGTGTTTGTCGGTATTTTATCTACAACAAATTCTGTTGCCAAAATTTTTCATATTTGATTTGGCCCATTTTTTAAACGCAAATATTTCTTCACCACACCAAAAAAATTATTCAACACTACCACGGCGAAAATCTTCCTATAAAACACACAGCCCTACATGTTGATGCTTTTACTATCGGGGTTTTTAGACCTGTGTATAAAGCGGCCCTTAGACCTGTGGATAAGATGCAGCAGCGACTTCAAGTTGACATCAACTTATCCGTGGTGTAAGGTGAAGTTGCTAGTTTGTACAAGCTAGTTGAGGCAGTTAGTTAGTTAGTTTGATAAGAGGGGTTCGATGTTGAGTCTTCAAAAGGAGCATTCTAATGCTTCCCATGTCAGTAGACATCACTTAAGCCGCTGATTCGACCTGTTGTGCGTTCTAAGTTTACCCTACTAATCTACTATACTCACGAAATTTCTTAAGTTGCTCCAGTCCATTCCCACAAGTTTGGTCATATCCGGTATTGTACATCGAACTTAGTAAGTAACAAATTCTTTACCATGTCAACCGTTAACTTATCCATCGAGTTCACGACCGCCATAACTAGAGGTTTGAAGTCATCAGTCAATCCGGCTAACATTAAAGATGTGGTCAGCTCGTCATCTACATTTAAACCGGCATTCTTGACTTTTAGGGAAATTGTAACCATTACAAATGTCGTATACGTTCCCAATTTGTGTGCAAATTTCCTTTCTGTCAGACAAATGACGAAGCTGGGAAGAGAAGTTTCATTCAACGGAAATAAATGCAAGATAGCAGGCAAAAATGGGGAAATTGTGGCGACAGCGACTGCTGAAAACGAATTGTATACGTTAGATTGTAAACCCGAAATAAAGACTGAGAACGCTTTTCTAGCATTACATAAGTTTAGTTTGTGGCACCATAGGTCACAAACAATAACAGCCTAACTCGAGTTAGGACAAAATTGAAAAAAAAAATTTGAGAAGTCACCGTGCTCAAATAAGCAACTCTTTTTTTGTTAAGAAGTAAAAGAATTCGTTTCCTTGTTATCTGTAACAAAGTTATCACAAAAACTCCGACTCCTGATCTCCAGTAAAGATATTGAACTTTAAACAGCTCTCCCTGAAAAGTTTTAGAATCGGCTTAGGCGGTTATTGTTTGTGACCACAGATTTGCAATGAGAAATTGAATGAGGTAAAGAATGCAAGTTTCAGGTTGAACTCTTCCAAAGAGTGCAACGAGCCGTGTACCGTTTGCATGAAGGGGAAGCAAACAAGGAAGCCCAACAACAAGGAAGAAACTCAATCGAATGGGATATTGGAAATAGTGCACACAGATGTAGTTGGACCTTTGGAGATCCTATAATTTTCTGGTTGCCGATGTATGATGACATTTGTGGATGATTATTCTGGAAAAGTTTTTGTATTCCCAATCAAAAATAAATCTGATGTGTTTTCATCCTTTGTGGAATTTAAGAAGATGGTCGAACATCAATGTTCACGGAAGATTAAAATCATTCGATCAGATAGATAATGGAGGAGAGTATGTGAATACAAAACTTTTTTAAAAACAACGGGATAATACCCCAGAAGACATGTCCATATACTCCTGATCAAAATGGAGTACCTAAGAGAATGAACCGCACTATTACCGAACGAGTCCGCTGCATGCTTCTAGACAGCGAGCTGGACCAACGTTTTTGGGCTGAGGCAGCAGACACTGCTGCATTTTTAATAAATCAGGTACCATGTCGTGGTGAAAGCAAATGCCCTGAGGAGATATGGGCTGGTCGACGACCCAATCTCAAATTCCTCAAAGTGTTTGGATGTCCAGCGATTGTGCATGTGCCTAAAGAGAAACGAAATAAATTAGATGCAAAATCGAAAGAGTGCATCATGGTAGAATCCAGGGCCCCTACTATGTAATTCGATTCGAAAATTAAAACTATTCGAAAGTTCTTTCCGATCCGTATTTGAAACGGTACCATGTACAACTTTAGGATTGAACAAAAAGTGTTACCAATACTTTCGGAAAATGTTTTTTTTTTGGTTGGCAACATTTCATGTCAAAATTATATTTGGTTTGTTATTGTTCATAAATAAGTTTTAGAAATATCCTAGATAAAGTAAATTAGGGGTCCTGGGGTTAATTATTTCATTGGAAGGGTAAGGAAAAAAATACAATTTCTTATTATTCACTAGTTTTAACCATTTCGCCCGTCCCTAGTTCCATACTGGACTATGCCTTTTTGCACCCTATTCATTTATTTATTTATTTATTTCAGTCTATGGACAATAATTCCTTACAGACCAGCAATTAATAATATATGTACATTCATACTTAATCAATTAAAGTATTAAGAAGACCTTTAAACTTATTTGTAGGAAGTGTTAAATCTAGAAAATTGTATAATGAATTATATAATATCATAGCTTTCAGCAATGGTTCATTTAATGCATAATTAGATGTATGAATACCAATATAAAAAGGATAATAAAAACGAAGAGAGCGGGAGGGAGCATTAAATTGAATAAAAGATAATAATTCAGCACAATCCACAGAATTATTTATGATACATTGAAGAAACATTAAAGAGCTAATTTCTCTTCTTGATTTTAATGATTTTAAGGATATAAGCAAACATCTACTATTATAAGATGGAAAACAACCAGCAAAATTTAAAGAATTTAATGCAAATTTAGTAAAAGACCTTTGAACCTTTTCAATACGATTTATGTGGATAGACGCCGTGGGACTCCATATGAAAGAGGCATATTCCAACTTAGAGCGGCAAAATGAAGAAAAAACTATTTTCCTAACATAAGGATCAGTGAACTGAGCTGTGTTTCTACGAATAAAGTACATTGATGAGTAAACTTTGTGAATGATATAGTCAAGATGTGGAGTAAATGTAAACTTTGCATCAAAAACCACTCCTAAATCTTGAATTTCAAATACTGTTTCTAAAATATAATTACATATCTTATATTGAGATATAATTACGTTGCGACATTTATGGAAAGTAACATGAAAACATTTTGATTGATTAATAGGTAGCCCATTATTAATCGACCATATACCCAATCTATCAATATCCTCTTGTAGCAATAAGATATCATTCAATGAATGAATAGCTAGGAATATTTTTAGATCATCAGCGTACAAAAGATGCTTAGCATTAACAAAACAAAAAGCAATATCGTTTACAAACAAATTAAACAAAAGAGGCCCCAAGACACTTCCCTGAGGAACCCCAGATGTTGGAATATAATGATCCGAAAATACTCCATCAATACATACAACGCAACTCCTATTCATTAAATAATATCTGAACCAATTCAAAATATTAGAATGTAGTCCAATCCTAGACAATTTAAATATCAACAAGTTATGAGGAACTTTATCAAAGGCTTTAGACAGGTCAGTGTAAACTGCATCAACTTGGCTACCTTTTTCAAAGCTATTAAGGCAATAACGTGTAAAAATTGCTAAATTAGTAGTAGTTGATCTACCCGAGACAAATCCATGCTGAGCTGGACTAATATAAGGTTTCAGCAAGAAAAATAATTTATCATATACAATGTGTTCAAAAAGCTTAGCAATGTTGGCCAACTTCGAGATTGGCCTATAATTGGATACATTATTTCTATTACCCGATTTGTAAATAGGCATTACCGTTGTGTTTTTCCATCTCTGAATAAAATAACCAGCAGAAAGAGACTTAGAAAATATAATTTTTAAAGGCTGCACTAATGAAGTAATACATTTTTTTAGTAAAAATGGAGAAACTCCATCTGAATCTATTTTATATGTAAAAGAAAGCTCTTCAATTGCAGAATAAATATCATCATCAGATATATTTAGGCTAGAAATATCAACGTTGGATACAATATTACTAAATGCAGAATCATCAATATTAATCGCATTATCTGAAAAATTGGATTGAAAAAATAACTTAAACATATTGGCAGTTTCAAATAAAGAGTTAGACACAGCTCCATTGTATACCAAAGAAGAAGGTACAGAAGAGTTACTACAACGAGATTGAATAAATGTCCAAAAACGTCTCGGATTAGACTTAATGGAGTCTCCATAACTTAAAATATACTGATTATATAAAAACTTTTCAGAAAATTGAATTCTCGGGTGTAATGTTCGCACAAATCTTTATCATGAGCTTCTATTACTAGTTTTGAATTGAAATTTTTCAGTTTTTTTAACCCCCTAGTATACCAGGGAAATTTATAGACTTTCAGCGGTAATGCCTCAATATTAGCTTTGAAAATGTCATTGATAATTTTCAAAAATTCCTCATAACATATGGACACAATTTCACTGTCCAAAGTTTTAGACCAGTCTACAGCATTCAATTACATATTTATATAATCAAAGTCACACGAATTATATTTATATTGATAGATTTGATAGTTGGTTTTATTATCAAATTCATAAAAAGTAATATTAATTGCAAGCGCCGAATGACAGCAGTCAACGACATAACCACATTCCCTACATTCAAAATTCATTTAGTGAGTGAAAAGCATTACTGTCGTTATAAGTATATGCAGACTATCTCACGAAGGCTCTAATAAACGAAGGAAGAGGCAGTGGCACAAAGACACTAATACTATGGTTTAGTAATAGGAGATTTTTTGTCGTCTTATTTAGTGCACGAATTCCTTAGAGTCGCTGTTTTCCGAAGTATAGCGATACTTTGGTCATGGGCACGGCAATAAGTTGAAAAATACCATATAACCTTGAATAATCAAATTTTTTAAAAGACATTTAGCTATTAAAATAAGTTTTTGCTACAAAAAATCATTCTTTTTCTTATTGTGCATAAAAATTCCTTAATTAATAACATAAAACTTGTCTATTTTTTATAAAAATCAAATATTTTATATCTTTCCGCTATCTCAAGAGCAACCGAATAAGAATCTCAAAAATCGAGTTCATTTCTGTTCGAAAATCGAGATACATGGTTCAATCTTTCCGTAAATCGAAACTAGAATCTGACTTTCGGATATCGGTCATTCGAATTCGAGATCCATGGTACCAAAAATTAGGTTCTGTTAATTTTTCCTTTCGAATCGAGTTACATAGTTAGGGCCCAGAGCTGCAAGCAAAGAATATCGGCTATACACTCCTCTCGAAAACACGGTAGTGGTGAACAGAGATGTGGCGTTTGTCGAAAATGGAAAATCGAGTGTACGCCAAGCAATTCTTTTTATCCTGACTTGCTGAAAGGTGATGCCAATTCAAGGGAGAGCATGGACTATATTGAACCAACATCTGATCGAACTGACGATACTCATAGCCAATCGACAAACGAAATGGTTGCTGATAATGAGATGATAACCCCAGGTGCGATGGCACTACCAGAATCAGATAGCGATATTGAATACATGGATACTGACTGACCGTCGGATAATGCAGAAAGAAGAACCGACTCCTCCTGGTCAAGCAATGTGTATGAAGGAATTCAAATACCAGCTGGTGAAAACATTCGTTGGTCAGAACGCATAGCCATTCGTATCAAGTGAACCAAAAACTGTCAAGGAAGCCATGTCATCCGACGAAAAAGTCAAATGAGCTATTGCCATGAAGGAAGAATACAATTCTCTAATGGAAAATCAATCGTGGGTATTAACAGACCCACCAAAAGGTGAAAAGGCGATACAATCAAAATGGGTCTTCAAGAAGAAACAAGATGAGAAAGGAAATCCCCAGCGATGGAAGGCTAGACTGGTAGCCAAAGGTTTCACGCAGCGAGAAGGTATAGATTTTAATGACACGTTTTCTGAAGTAGTAAGGTACGACTCATTGAGGTATTTGATTGCACTGGCACCAAAGCATAATTTAATTGTACATCAAATGGATGCTGTAAGCGCGTACTTGAATGGAAACCTCAAGGAAATCATATATATGCACCAACCCGAAGGTTTCAATGATGGGACAGCACAAGTTTGTAAACTCGTCAAATCCTTGTATGGATTAAAACAGTCTGGTCGTGTCTGTACGTGGAGAAGTCGGGCAATGTATATACTACAAATTAATAGACAAGGAGAAGCTTTTCCTCGTATGCGTTCATTAAAGCATCCCACGCCGCCTTTGCTGTTGTTGCTGTTGCGACGTGCCCATAATTGCATGGGTCAATCATAAAAGATATTTCAGCCAATACTCTTCCGTTTAACGATGCATCCTGTGTAACTTCAGCAATGGTCATCCAGCATCCCTTGATATCCAAGCACGACTTCGCTTGTCGCTTCCAGACATCGAAATTCTCTTTTCCGCGCAATCTTTCAAGAGTAAAAAACGAATTATTGCTACTTGTCATTTCTTTTCAAAATATTATATCGGTTTGAAAAAAAATCAATTCCCGGTTAATATTTTTAAATATTTTATGCCGAACGTGTCTTGGAGCCCATAACCTGTTAGTTTGAAATCGTTTATTGAACTAACTGTTGGAAAAATATTTTTTCTACAACCAACATATTATACAAAGTATACTACAAATAATTATAACACAGTATATTGTATCAAACAAATGTTCATTCAAATCACAACAAAGGATTAGAGCGCTTTCTTTTGAACATTCAACATCGCACCCCTCTTTTCAAACTAACTAACGAACTGAAGAATATAAAAATAGAGTTTTTCTTAAATTTGGTGATATTTTCGCAGTACGTTCATCACCTTTCTTGAAGTCGAGCAACTTATCCACAGGTCTTATCCATCAGGGTTTGTATTTCGTGGGTAATGTGTTACCCTGGGTAACGATTATAACCATTGTCGTGAGGAAGTGTTAACACTCATTTACCCATTTCCATAGTATATTTGTTTCAGGGCTAATGACAATTTTTATAAATTGTTTATGGTAGTTTTCTTTTCTGCAAGAATTTGGACGTAATACAAATAAAACTGAAATAAAATTTTTTGTGTTCCTCAAATCTAAACCAATTTATTGCATATAAAGTTAATTTAACAGTCATAAGTGTCAAAAAAACCAAACTTAAAGTCTGTTTTTTCAATTCGCGTATCGCTCATTCTCCTTCACATTCTATCCTGTGTAATAGAAACCCCCTGCCCATTACCCACACGGAATGGAGAAACTAAGGGGTAGATTCCCACGACGATGGCGATTAGATATTTGCGATTGGTCGAACCGTTTCCGAGTTATAGTCATGTTTTTATGTTAGCAATTTTCTTATTTTGGATTTTTTTTTGGAAAAAAGTCTTCCATACGAATTTGACCACTTTATCAAAACCCCATAGAAACTCGCAAAAATTGGTTATTTTTTCGGATGGATGCTGCGTTTTCGAGATACAGACTTTGTTTTATAAATTCTTCATATTCATATTTTCGATCAAGAATGGGGATGGGTTACCCATTCCCCATGTGTAATGGGTAATTCCTAGTGACCAAAAAACTGATTTTTTTTTATGTCAAAAGGACCGGCAAAGTCAAAGCCAGTATGAGCGACTGGATGATGTGTGATTTCAGTTCTTTCGGGTGGTAAAGCGGACATGAGTTGTCGTTGGCAGCTTTGTTTATATAAAATAGCTGACCCGGCAGACTTCGTCCTGCCTTCAAAAGTATTTATAGCATCAGATGGTAAAGAATGATTAATATCTCACGTGGGCGCCATCTATTTTATCACGGTGCAAAAACCTAAAAAAAACTAAATACTGCGCCATCTGTCGGACGAACTTCAAACTACACAGAAACACTACTCACGGCCCATAGAGCATGCATATAAAATTTGGTCAAAATCGGTCCAGTAGTTTTTGAGTTTAGCGATCACGAACATACACGTTATTTTTATATATGTAGAGATGTAGAGATACAAGGTTTGCAATGATTTATGGTGGTCTTGATTAAGTTCTTCACCTTTGGTATCCAGTATTTAGTTCGAACAAGTCAAAGAACTAGCTGGTGTCCACCATGAAGGGATAAAACGGTCCGTGCCACCACAATTCCACGACTAGCCAAATTGGCAGGATTGCATTCAGAAGTCACATGATATCATAAAGAAGGATGAGTCACCTCAGTGATCTTTGACACTCTGTTGGCTACGAATGTATTCCAAGTACAAGCAGGTTTCGAAAGCCACTACATAACACTATTGTTGAGTCAGTCCAACAATATAGTGTATACTGCTCACAATTGGAAGAACTGCATTAATTAATTTGGATAATAAAAGTGCTCCGTATAACTTTAATCGTGGAATTGTCTGTGTCCTTATTGGAGCAACTCAAGTTTTAGCTGCCATTAAGTGTGACGTTATGGAGTTTTCGTTAGAAATCCGAATGTAAAGAGCTGCGCGGCGTATGCTTTTTCCGAAGCATCGCTAAATCTAGGAATCCTTATAGAAATGAAGTACTTGTAACTACATAAAAAGGATCTCCATCTGGATAATGGTTGAGCAGAAATTACCCCGTCCCATCGCGTCTTTTCCATCCATATGTATGTGCTGGATTAACATCTTTGCGACAACGATACATGGAACAAGCCAGCCCGCAGGATCAAAGAGCTTGGATATTAGAGAGAGCACAACTCTTTTTGTATATTTACATTCTGGAAATGGCTTATGGGAAAATGCGAAGCAATCAGAACGGGCGTCCCATTGCCTGCCTAATGTCGTAGTAAAACTGTTGCTATTAAATTGGAGAAAATCTTCGAAAAGCAAGTCCTCGGACGGAATACCAGCAAGAATTCAAGTCGAATTGGAAGTCCATTTTCTCATGGCAAATCCAGCAGACTTCAGCGCTAATTCAAGTTGATTCCTTGCTTTGATAGTAGATTCAATAGAATGAGCTCCAACAAGAGCATCATCATTGTATAGTGACCAACTTTTGAAGTGTGCTGACGGCCAATAGGGAATATCCTCCACTTCAATATAAGAAGTGCGAGGTCATTCTGCAATACGGGGCCAGTATGCAAAACCTCATTAAGACTTGTGCCATTAGAAGTAGAAGCGGAGGCATTAAATACTACACGGACTCTGGTAGTCGTGCTCTCCGGCTTGATAACCGCATGATGCGGAAAGTAATAGTGGTTCGAAGCATTGATTTCCGAGGGAGGAGTCATTTTGGACATATATCCTAAGGACAAATACTCCTCCAAAACGTTATCGTATTCTGACGGCGATGGAATAAGACGGGCTTCATTTCGCAAAAACTGTGCCATAGCAATAGATCTAAATTTGCCAAGACCAATTTCCTTGGGATAAGATTCTTTAAATGGGAGGGAAACGATATCTCTTCCATTTGTATTTCTTCTCATTGTACGATTGTACAATTACTCACAGAATTGGTTAGATGGAGATAACAGTTTCTTCTACGGAAGATCCTCCACCTCCCAGAATCGAGAAATCACTTTTTCTAATGAGATTTTTCAAAAATAGGAAGCAAATTTAGGAGCTACTAAGGCGGACTGTGAGGGTAGTGGTCCGGTAATGGTCCACCCAAACACAGTCTCCTGCGCCATTAGAGATCCACATATCGGAAGTTTTATACCAGAAAGCATAATTGAGGGAAGTAAATCAGCTCCAGCAAGACATCAATTTTGGACGTTTTATAAAACAACGGACCGGCTAGGGGAATCTCCGGCAATTTTGATAGTAAGTTTGGATCAATAATGCCAGACGGAAGATTTCGGGACAAATTCGGAACTATTAAAGCGGAGGCACACATTTTTATACTTCTCTCAGTATTCAGTATCAGTATCAAAACAATATAACATTCCTTCTGAACAGCAGCTGCTGAGTGTCTCATTAAGGCCAGAAATCTTAGGACATGTGCGCTTAAATGGAAGACAAAGCGTATGGAATAATTTTTCCGATACAAAGGTTCCCTCGGAACCAGAATCGATCAAAGCTCTAGCCGTATATGTCATCCCACGATGACAAATGAGCACATGAGCGGTTCCTAGCAAGACACCCCCAGAATTTGCTGTAAAATTGTTTTGAATCACACCGCTATCCGGAGGAGAAGTGGGCTGTATAGCAGGAGATGAATTTGGGTTGGGTGCGTTTCGATGATCCTCATTTGGAATGGTGCTAGTTTGTTGTGAATTTTGAATTACCTGTTCATTTTGGAGAAGCGTGTTATGTTTTTAACTGTATGAGCTTTCGAAAAGCAATTAAGACAGAGATTGTCCTTTCTAATTTGATCTAATCTCTCAGTTTGACTCATTTCTAGGGATCGAGGGCAGTTCCGAAGAATATGTAACTCTGTAGGTCACAGGTTATAATTGGGTGTGACAACTTTGGACTGAAACGATTTTACGCTACCCGAACGACCCCTGGAACTACAATTTTCATTGTTGGACTTCGTGGAGGAAGTATTGTCGATAGTCTTTAATATTTCGGACACTGACTCAAGTGTCCTATACCGATTCGTTACGAAGGAGTTCAGTTCCGACCACTTAGGAATAAGAGACTTATTGCTCAAAGTTTGTTCTCAATGTGTGAGTGTAGTTTCCGGAAGCCGATTGGAACTCAGAAAAACAAGGATGGAATCCCAACTATCCGCATCGATGTTATAGTTAGTTATAGCATCGAAATACATGCATTAATATCCCTCTGAATAGTCTTGAGAGCAGAGGCTGACTCCTTACCAATCGGTGACAGATTAAACAGGGCTTTGAGCTGAATATTCACAAGGACTCGTTTGTTCCCATCGATTTAGCCATGGCACCGTATAGTTATCATTCGTCAAAGGAACTCTTATGACGATTTCATTAGGTTCACCCTGAGTCTTGCTGTTAAGATGGAATAACTTCTCAACGGAGCTCAATCTTGGATTATGTACACATACCTCAGTGAACATATTCCTAAATGTGAGCCATGTGGAATATTCACCAGTGAAGGTTGGAATTTCACACGGTGGGAGTTTGAAGCCATGATGTGGGTTTGAATTCAAGCCTTTTATATTTAGATTTTACAGTTTCCATATCGCACCCGTCATTTGGATTTTCCGCGTCGTCATCATTATTCTCCGTAGCGATATCCATCAAACATTGTCCGTAGGAAACATTCAGCTCATCCCAGATCGACTTTAATTCGTCTTTATGAACCTCAATGGCATAAATTAACGTAGGAAACTGTTTGTCATTTAAATTTGCTCCGAATTCTACTAGACAATCGGAGGCTCTGAACTTATGTTTATTTTTGGCATAAACAAAGTGAGTAACAATACTGGACATTTTAATTTTTAATTTTCGTTTTATGGAAGTAATTTTGTTATACAATACAAATTCTAAAGTGGCGTTTCTAATTGTATGACCACCACTGTAGTATATCTTACGTTTTGTATGATAAAGCTTTTTCTTATTTGGAGTGAAATAAAACAATAAATGTTTGACTTTGACTTGAAATATATGAAGTTTCAAATTTTTTTTAGTATTTTTTTCCGTATTAATACATATAAGTTTTGTTTTTTAATTAACTGAGAGAACAAACATTCAAATGCGATATCTACTTTGTATATCCCATTTATAAATGAGATACGTTTTGTCCAGAGTTCTTGGATGACGACGAAATTTTCTCCATTTTTTAGTAAATGGAGCATGAGAGCTGCAGCAGCAGCTTTTGGGTGGTGGAGGTTTATATGTATGTATGAGCAGCTACATTCCTCTCTGTTATGCTTTCTCAGCCGACTTTTATTGAGTGAGTGTCATATGCAAAGAACATTGATGTCCAAAAGATTGACATATACCCACTGTTACCATCTATTGATACGTTATATGGGTTACCGTGTCTGTATATAAATACATGAAAGAAAGGTATTCATGCAACACGCTCCACCACTGTGTTGTTGGTCTCTGCGTCGGTGTCTTCCAGTGGTCTATCTGCCAGCTCATCAATGAGATTTGAGTTCTTTAACGAGATATCATCCCCCGTTGTATCCACAGGAGCAGTCAAATCAGCATTTTCTTCACTATTTACAGCTACGTTTCTCTCTACCAGCATATTTTTGACCTCATCGAGCTCTTTCAGCAGGCTACATGCGGTCTTTTTAAAGAGCTTGGATTCAGACAGTGAGGTAACTTCCCCCGCAGTATTTGCAAGTTTAGTCTCATTCAGGTTCATGTCTTCCATGCTGCCCAATGCCGGTGTAGCTTCGGTGGGTAATGTGCGAAGTGTGGCTTCCTGGTCGCTTTTATACATCCTAAGATGAATCTGACAGTATCCGTACGAAATGACGCCTTTAGTTTTTCTAAGAAACGGAAGTGATTCTGTGTTAATGACAAGCATGACTTGTCGCCGAAGTCCTTCAATGTCCTCTAATTTTCCAACCTTCCAATTGTTAAATGGAAGGTCGCGGGTCCGCGCGACGTATATTCCACGACTATAGACCCGTAATACCAGCCCTGTACTTGTCTGTTCGATTTTATAGTTTTTTCTATCATAGTCCGGTAGAATGCAATTGTCGTTATCGTTTGTTATGTTGTTGTTTTTGTTACTGGTAGTAGAATTAATTTTCGGTCCCACGAGTGTAGGGGATTTCAGTTCAACCTCATTATAGCCCCCAGTAGTACGCTAGTAATTTGGCCGACGGCCTGGTAGTCACTGAGGCGCCCAGGTATCAGTGAGGCGCCGCTAAAATACAGTCAGATACACCCGACAGCAAGCTATTCGTAGGCACGGAATGCGTGACACCTCTGTTTGGCGTAGTTAGTTTTGAGAAGAACCGCTACTGTGATAAACAGCAGTCCCTAACAAGACGTTTCTGGATTTAAATTCGACCGGCGAATCACAGATGCGTCACTCTTCTGAGTTCACTGCTCTTTCTTTACGATAACCTTCATATCTGTAGGCAGTCCGCAGCCTGCTTACCCCCATAGTAGCCTGAGCTCAACCGTGCCAAATGAATACGTTACGAATTCGCGACGGATCCGTTTCTGCGGACATTTTGTCCGAAACGGAAGTCCGTTACGAACTCATAACGAATTCATTTTCGTATAAAATTCCTCTCAAAAACGCGAAACGTAACGAACTTCATCTTGGAATCCGTACCGCATTCGTTTTTTGTAAATAAAATGAATTCGAGACGGATCCGCCAAATCACAATTTCACTGATTCGCTTTTTTATGTTTTTATGGACTTGTAAAGAGTTCGAGACGGATCCACCAAATCACAATTTCACTCATTCGCTACTTTATGGTTTTACGGACTCGTAACGTGTTCGAGATGGATCCATCAAATCACAATTCCACTGATTCGGTTTTTTATGTTTTTATGCCTTTATGGACTCGTAACGGGTTCGAAACGAATTCGAGAACTCACATTTCGGGTTTTATGATTTTACGGACTCGTTACGAGTTCGAAACGGATTCGCATCCGTTTCTGTGCACATTGGGATGGGGCAAACACACAAATACATTCACATTCTTATGTGTTTCATGGCTCAGAATACCAACTTTTGAAAAGCAAGCGTCGTGACCTTACATCGTTGAAAGCTGAAGCCAATCTGTCACGTCTCATTGCAACATACATACAGTGACTCACAACCAAAATGATGATAACTAAAACAGAATTTTACAAGAAATATATTTTATATTAACAAATATACAAATTTAACTCATTTAGTGATTTGATGCAAGTGCGTTTATTCTAACAAACTTAAAAATTTAGCAAAATTCAAATTTGCTTAGAAGTGCGAAGCGAAATTATGCATGCATACGAAAATGTAATGGTGTCCATAGACGATGATTCGAAATCACGATTCAGCCGTGTATTTGCTGATGCATGCATTGCTACACACAGTGATTCATTTTCGTTCAGCTTCCGAGCCGCAAGGTTTTTGCATTGTGTGCGTTGTAAAGACGTTTTAGTTGATATGACAGTTGTAATTAAAGAAAACAAAATAAAGAAAAGCAAAACACAGCTTTGTACATCCCACAAAGCAGTAGGCGAACGATATACATACATACATCAATAGATTCCAAAAGGAATTTTTTTTCGTTTCTTCCGCGGACATGTTTGCACTTTCGTTTTTCGACACAAAATTAACAGTTTTACCACAAACGATGATTCACGAGTGCATCAGAATCGCCCATCATAATTTCACTTACACATACACAATAACTCACGATTCAGAATCATCGCTTATGGACACTTTAAGTTCGCAGTCAAAATGATGCACATAGATTTACCGTTAGTTGGGCTATGATGACGTCGGGTTTCAACACTCGGTATTTGCCGTTTTGAAAGTAAACACACCAGAAGTATTACCTTATACTTTTTACATTACAGTGCTGGTATTTGCAGAGTGCAGATTAAAATGGGACGCCAAACAACAGTTAAAGTGCGCGAATTAGTTTTAAATCACTATAAAGACGGTAAAAGACAACGGGAAGTCGCAGAGTGGAAAATAAAACTAAAGCGGCTCATAATAAAATATTTAATGATCGTGATGTTCGCTGGATTGTTCGTAAAATACGTGAAAATCCACATTTAAGTGTTCCAGCCTTAACAAACGAAATTGTAAAATTTCTTGGTAAGAAGTGTCATGCGGAAACCATACGAAGAATCCTCCGGAAAGGTGATTTTAATGGTCGCACAGCCCGTAATGAGCCATTCGCCAGTGCTTAAAACCGGAGTGCTCGTTTGAAAAACGATCCGAATTACAAATCAGCAGTTGTGCAACGTTTGCTTATATAGAACTGTCCACATGTAGTACAAACTCCAGCCCAGTCGCCAGATCTCAAAGTTATTGAGAATCTATGGACAGTTTTGGAACGTGAAATACGAAAATATGAGATTCAAATCGAGCTGACTCGGCGGACTACACTAAAAAATTAGTAAGATCTCCTAAGAAATATTAACTATAAAAACCCCTGTGTTCTCAAATTATATGACTTATTACAGTTTTTATATCTGCATCATTTTTGCTGTCAACTACAATTAATATCTGAATTTATTTTTTATTTAATAAAATAAGAGTTAAATTTGGGATTTTAATTTTGTTTAATTGAATGGTTTCCCATTACATCCCATGAAGCACTCGGAGAGAGCTTCTCACAACCAGTGAGCTGTACACTTTCTAGTTTTATATTCACTGATTGGGACCTACAGTTTTACAGCCGTTCCGAACGGTATTTTTGAGAATCATTTTTATGGCTAAATACTCGATAGTGTCGCCGTCACTATGCGAGATGACCGTCGTCGAAAGCAGGGATCGAACCCAGGATCTCAAGTACAAGAGGCGCGCACACTACCCATTGCACCACCGACGACCGAAATTTAATGCATGAGCCACTATTAACTAGTGTCTGTGTTCCTTATCGCAAGTTGCGGGATAGGGGCTAAATGAAAAAATTTTAAACAACTTTTTTTTAACTACTTTATTACAACCCATTATTATCGACTATATTGGGTACTTTTGGTATGGTTTGGTTTAATGGGAAGTTTTCTAGGTGGAGCCTGTGTGTTACACATTGTAGTTTTGAACTCACTAAAAAGTAAATTTAGAAAAGCCAAAGTGAAAGACTGGCAAATCCATGAAATACAACCCTGAGCATGGAATTACATTTGGCAGCACACTTACTCTTAAACTCGTACTTTTGGTTTGGTTTGTGTCTAGACTAACATATGGGGAGAATTTCTTGTTTAACGGGAAGTTTTCTAGGTGGAGCCTGTTTATTACATATTGTAGCTTTGAACCGAATAAAAAGTAAATTTCGAAAAGCCAAAGTGAAAGAAGTTTAAAAACTAACATTTTCTTAAATAATTCCGTTTTCTTAAAAAAGTAAATTTTCTCAAAAAAATACCTATTCATATTCTTACCTATTCATATTCTCTGCCTTTTCTTAAAAAAATACCTTATCTAAAGTAAGTGCCTTTGCTTAAAAAAGTAAATTTTCTTACAAAAGTACCTTTTCTTAAAAAAAAGTATTTTGTTTTAAATAAGTACCTTTTCTTAAAAAGTACATTATCTTACAACAAATTGTCTTTTTTTAAAAAACTACATTTTCTTTAAAGAGTACATTTTATGTAAAACAAGATAAGTATCTACCCTTAAAATTGTACCTGTTCTTGAAAGACGACCAATCCGAAAAAAATCCTTTTCTTCAAAAAAAACTACCTTCTAACTGTTCTAACAAAAATTCCTTTTCTTAAAAGTACCTTTTCTTAAAAATAAAATAATACCTTTTCTTTTCTTGAAATAAGTAGCCTTTCTGGAAATAAGTACATTTTCTTAAAAAATAGCCTTTTCCACTTCTTTAAAGTGTACCTGTTCTTAAAAAAAGTACTTCTTTGTAAAAAACTCAAGCCTAAGATTTCTCTTACAGAAAGAACTTCTTATTAAAAATGGTACCTTTTCTCAGCAAAACATTAGCTTTTAATAAAAGAAGTAGCTCTCATTAAGAAAGGACTTTTTCGACTTTTTCATACATATTCTTACAAAAGGACTTAAATATATACTTTTTTTTAAAAAAAATCATTCAATAAATAAACAATTTCTTAAAAAAAAGTTTACCATTTTACAAAAGGTATCTATCTTTTCTTAAAGATCCATTTAAATTATCGTATTTTTCAACGGGCGCTTTAAGCGTGTTGGAAGTAACTAGTACATAATATAGGGGTTTTCAACAGAGACGCTACAAAAGTAAATCGATAGGGACAGCAAACGACGCCATATTTTTTCCCGCTCTTTTGACATTTCTCTTCAATAAGGTTTGCCATTTCATCATGGAAAGATCTACGAGCCAACGAGTCGAAATTATTAAAATTTACTACCGAAATTTGGAGTCAGTGGCCTCTACAATCAGCAATGAGGCTCATTTCTGGCTGAATGGCTTCGTCAATAAGCAAAATATGCGTTATTGGTCAGACAGCAATCCACACGTAATCCATGAGTCATCATTGCATCCCGAAAAAATTACGGTTTGGTGCGGTTTATGGGCCGGCGGCGTCATTGGGCCGTACTTCTTCCGTGATGATCAAGACTATGAATGCGAATCGCTACCGTTCAATGATAACCGAATATTTTTGGCCCCAATTGGATAATATGGACTTGGAGGACATGTGGTTCCAACAGGACGGCGCCACAAGCCACACAGCGAATGCCACAATCAATTTATTGGAAACCAAGTTTGGTGAACGTGTTATCTCACGAAAGGGCCCAGTCGATTGGCCGCCTCGGTCGTGCGATTTGACGCCGTTAGATTATTTCCTGTGGGGCTACGTCAAGTCTATGGTCTATGCCAACAAGCCAGCAACGATTGATGAACTTCGTACGACTATCGAACGTGAAATTGCAGCAGTATCGGCCGATTTATGCTTGCAAACCGTCGAAAATTGGGTTCAGCGTATGGACTTCTGCAAGCGTGCCCGTGGTGGCCATGCAAAAGAAATCGAGTTCCATACATAATGGCATCGAACGTACTTTCACAGGAATAAAGAATTTCATTGGTATCTAAAACCAGTTTTGTTTTATTTAAAAAAACTTTTGTAGCGGTCTTATTGAAAAACCCTTTATATAGCGAAAGGAACTTTGTTCCAACCGGGTGTCCTCGACACCTCATGTAATTTTTTTAATTTTATTTTAAAATTTTTTTATTTATTTAAAAAAACATACATTTTAATTTATTCGATGGCTGGATCATTTTCGCTGTGAGTCACTGTATGTACATATATTGTATTGTATTGAATTTCATACAAATAAAAAGATACATATACCGCCGACAAAAGGAAAAATAGTGAAATCATTTTTTTTTTTGGTATAGGCCTGAAAACGTCTTATTGTAGATTGAAACCTAATTCTAAAATAATATTATATTTTTTGCTCAACAGGTTAAAAGTTTATAATTCAAGCGCAGTCTACAAGAGAATTCCTTCTTTTGGGATTATGTTGTCTTTCAGGCCAAGGTCTCAATATTTGTGTCAGCTTTCATGGGACAGTCTGATTGGTAGGCATGCGGCGACTGAAGGTCATCGCAAACTCGTTTACAAGAAGCTTTAATGATGAGAAATAGTCTGTTGAACGCAGGGGGGGGGGTCTACTGTGGGATCCTGATTCTTTTGGGACCTAGGAGAATTGGCTCATTTGTTAGAATGTACTGAAAAGTCTAAGTGAGCTGAATATCGATTGCCACCAACACCTAACCTAACTTTTGGTTTTGTTACATATATTTTGTCGTAAATAAGATATCAGGTTTAATATGGAAAACGAATAACAGGATATAGGAAAATACCGTAATTCCTGGATGTACATTTTTCAAATCCCGTATCGCGGTATTTGTATATCTCAGTCCCGAACAACACCCTAGTGCTAGCGCGTCAAATAAACTTATATGTATGTTCTATCTACCGATTAATCGAATGCATATCGTCACCATTCACCTGAACAACAAACCAAAAATGGATACTCCGATATCTATTTCAATTTATTATCAACTGATAGCTTTTTTCTAATCAATTGTTGTTACCATTCTGACGTTGATACTATTGTGGCCAAAAATTGAATACTAATTCATAGAACCATAGAGGGGAGTCCTCTTATCAGCGATGAGGACTGAAGACCCAATGTACAAAATTCACTAAGCAATCAAAAAATAAACATTATAATGGACAATTACTAAAAACGTTCTTGGGCCAAAGTTCAAAACAAATAAAGTTTCGATAAAAAAGAACCTAACAATGGAAAATCTGCAAATTTGTGCTGTGGGGTAATAACAAAGAAATGCAATAGCGTAGTATTAAGGAAAACTAACTCATGCTCAAAGATAAAAAGTGTGGTCAAGTCAAATAAATATTAGAAATCAAATATCGATTTATCAACTATACAACTGACCAAGGTCAGAACGAATCAAGAAACTACAAACGTCTATTATTTGAAATTTGTAAGTCGTACAAAGTTCAAACCCACTGTTTTTTTTTTGTTCGTATTTAATTCTTTGCCATTATAAGTTATAATGTCCACGAATTGTCTGAAAGCCGCAGTTTATCGAAATGGCAAAAGCCCAAATTTTACAGAATTACACTCTACGGCAGTCCAAAATACCTGGAAGTGATACTATTTACTTTTCTTGTAGATTTTTATCGAGTGTCTTGATTTACGGGTAAGGCTGTAACTTCGAGAGTTATTAACCGATTTTCGGGTTTTGAAAGGATTTGGATAGCAGTAAATTTGACCTTTCGAACAATACATACATTATTGCTTTAATAGTAGCAGATAGAGACATTAGTTCGAAACAATCAACAAGAAAACAACAGTGGTATTTCGTTTGTGTGCAGACCAATAAGTCCGTGACTTTTGGAACTTCCCTCGTAGTTATATGAAATGCAACACTGCTCCCATCAAGTACCACCTGTTAATAGACTACTGTCAAATCTTGAGCAAGTTCCATCATTTACTTTGCGTTCAACAGCTGTTCAAAACATACATTTTAAAAATGGAAAAAATTTAAACGTTATTTTTTTCGAAAAAAAAACCCCAATCAAACCAAGGAAAAGCTTGATAAATATTATGGGGACTCTGCACCATCGATTTCAATGGTAAAAAAAGTGGTTTACTGACAATCGTTGTGGTCGCACAAGTACAATTGACGCTGATCGTTCTGAACGGCCAATTGAGGTCAATACACCCGAAAATTTCGAAGAAATCCACGATATGGGGTTGGCCGATCGAAGAGTAAAAGTGCTTGAGATTGTTGACGCCATAGGCATTTCATATGGCAGTGTAGTTTCGATTTTAAATGATCAGTTGGGTTTAAGAAAGCTGTCTGCAAGATGGGTGCCGCGTTTGCTTCCAATTGACCATAAACATACGGGTGCACACGTGTGTAGTCTCAATGGCAAAATTCCATGAATTGGGCTACGAATTGGTACCGCATCCGACATATTCTCCGGATTTAGCCCCCAGTGACTATTTCCAAATCTAAAGAAATGGCTCGGATTTAGCTCCAACGATGAAATTATTGGCCTCAAAAAATACTATTTTTTTGAAGGGATACAAAAATTGGAGAAACGTTGAACTAAGTGTATTGAGCTGAAAGGAGATTATGTTGAAAAATAATTTTTTTTTGCAAAAAAAAACTGTGTTTCATTCAAAAAGTCGCAGACTTATTGATCCGCCCTCGTACGTTTAAATTTAGCAGCTCTCAACCAAAACGACGTCAAATTTAAGCCAACAGTTCTTGTAAGTTCAATTAACGTCGAACATGAAGCGTCAGATGGCACCTCTAGGCGTATTTACTCAATGTGAAAAGTTATATCAACAGCTCTTGTAACTCCACCCTGGCATACGCCAATTTGCATAGAGCATGTGGGCTTTGCACCGAACCAGGGTGTATCTATGACACAGCTGATCGACGTAGTAGTTGATTAACAATAGGAAGCAAACCATGCAGCAACCTAAGTTTAAATAGTGTTTAATTTATACTAAAGATAGCTAAATTATGTTTGATATTGGATGCATCGAACGAAAATACCCATTCCCTTTTATTTATATCCAAGCAAGGAGTAACATACAACAGCAACACGAACTCCACGAAATTTCCAACTACCTCGGTCATAGACTAATGACTAACTCGTCCGTCTCATCTGACGTTCCACTTCGAGTTTCTTCCGAGAAGAATCGAACTTCTGTCAGCTGTTTAATTGCCAGTAACAATTTCAGGTTTGTTTATTAAAACTCAGCGACATAATTCTTTCCTTGACGTAAAATCTTGCACCATCCAGACGTTTGAATCCTTCACCTTATTCTTGTTTGGCGCATATGCCACAGAGTCGGTAATTCTGCATGATAAATATTTTTTTCATAGTTTCTATTTATTGTGGCATATACACTTCACTTCAAGTGAACCAGAAAGATACCACCATTGTCATCATTTTTTTATATGTCAAGATGTCTAGCTTCCATTTCCATTTTAAAATTCTGCAAGCGGTTACAAATTTCAAAAGATACAGGCTGCTGAATATGGAATTTTTAGCGCCTGTAAATAAGTGAACCGGAGTGTATTTTCAATAAACGTATAAATTTTCGTAACTTTTAATATAATAATTCAAAAGTTATTACAATTTTAAAATTGTTTTTTGTGCTGCATATCAATTTTTGGAACGAAGTTCCTTATCGCACATTGCGGGATGGAGGCTAAATGAAAAATTTTTAAACAACTTTTTTGAACTACTTTATTACACCCCATTATTATCGACTATATTGGGTACTTTTGGTATGGTTTGGTTTAATGGAAAGTTTTCTCGGTGGAGCCTGTGTATTACATATTGTAGTTTTGAACCCAATAAAAAGTAAACTTAGAAAAGCCAAAGTGCAAGACTGGCAAATCCATGAAACACAACCCTCAGCATGGAATTACATTTGGCAGCACTCTTACACTCGTACTTTTGGTTTGTGTCCAGTCTAACATATTCTGTTTATTACATATAGTAGTTTCAACCGAATAAAAAGTAAATTTAGAAAAGCCAAAGTGAAAGAAGTTTAAAAAAATACCTTATCTTAAAGAAGTACCTTTGCTTAAAAAGGTAAATTTTCTCACAAAAAGTACCTTTTCTTAAAAAAAGTAATTTTTTAAATAAGTACCTTCTCTTAAAAAAGTGCATTATCTTACAACAAATTGCCTTTTCTTAAAACAATACATTTTCTTTAAAGAATACCTTTTTTGTAAAACAAAATAACTTTTCTTGAGATAAGTACCTATTCTTGAAATTGTATCTATTCTTTCGTAAAAAAAGCTTTTTTTTTAAAAAAAAATACCATCTCTTACAAAAATACCATTTCTTACAAAAATTCCTTTTCTAAAAAGTACCATTTCTTAAATATAGAGTACCACCTTTTCTTTTGTGTTCTTGAGATAAGTAGCCTCGTATTCGGACATAAAATAGGATAAATACCGAAAACCACTTGGTTTGCAGTTCTCCCTATACTTTGATCAATACTATTTCGAACCGAACAGTTTATGCTACTTAAATATAAATCCTATTCCCATTGGTCATTTCGAATATATGACGTTTAAACATGTTTAACGCCGTGCGTAGCCAAGAAATCTTGGGACTCTCTTTCATTAAATAGAGAGCTGTTATCTGATACAACCACTTCCGGGACTCCAAACCAACTGAAAATGTTCGAACGCATATACTCGACTTCGCAACCACTTTTCTCAAATACTTCAAGAAAGTTCATTTTGAAAAGTGGACCAAAATTATCAATATTCCAACTTAACCAGATTTACTCCGAGGAAACGGTCCAATTATATCTATATATAAACTTTGGAATGGTCTTTCTGTTGCCACCATTTGTCCAAGAGGAGGTGTTAACGTCGCCGTTGGAGTCTTCGATACTTTACAGAGCTCACAATTTATAATATATTCTGTTACGTCTTCCACTAAACCAGACCAGTAAAAATATAGTATAATTCTTTCCAAAGTTCTTGCTATTTCGTCGTGTCTTGAAGTAGGAATATCATGGGACGAGTACAAAATGTTTTTCCACAAATCTTTTGAACAAACATTTTTCATGAATACGATTCGTCTTCCTCTTCATTGGAAAATTCGGTTCGTTTGTATATTATTTTATCGATCACTTTAATGTCCGGTATGTCTGTTTCTTTATACTGAGAGCGTAATTTAACATATTCTTCGCTGTCAAATGCTTCTGAATTAGCATCTACCACTGGCATGCTTTCCAGTTCAACTTCTTCAATGACATCTTCCCCACGATTGACCCCCGATAAATCATCTGGCATCACATTGTATTTTCATTTCCGATGTTCTATACTAAAATCAAATCCTTGAAATTTCAAAGACCACCATGCTAAACGTCCAGAAAGATCTTTCTGCCCAAAACTGCTTGTTAAGTCCAAAACTACTTGATAAGTCCGAAACTACTCTCCTTAATATTGATCGTAAGTTCATGTCTCCTTAAATTTGTTGCTACTTCTAACAAATACATCAAGTTCTCATCAAATTGTTTGATACCACCAACAAATCATCTAGGTATACGAAAACATGGAACCATGGGATTATCTGGTTCATAAGACTACACAAAGTTTGTGGAGCTCCCAAATTTGAGGTCCTGTTTGGACCGTAAACTCAGTTTTCTGTTTCGAATTCTCAGATAACTTAATTTGCCAAAAGGCGTCTTTAAGGTCAATTTTCTATAAGCCTCATCAGCTTGGAATGTACACAGTTCCTTACTACTGACCACATACCGTTAGTTGTCGTAAGGGCACAATAGCTCTAGAAGAGTTTGCAAGTTGCTAAAGGCATGCCCACATACTCCAGTTCCCCTGGAGCGTGTAAGGTAGGTAGTGAACTTGCTCGTCATCTGCTTTGAAGTTGCCTGGTATGTTTCTGTAGCCCGACACCCAAATAAGGTGAATATTAAACTGTTCAGCCATCCCATTAAGAGATCTCCGACAGTCGAGGGCATTTGTCGAATTCAGGAAGAAAGTTTCCAGGGACTTGATGGCAGTTTGACTATCAGAGAAAATATTGATTCCAACCTTAATCAGAATATTACTTCTCAGCCATTCGGCTACTTCCCTAATAACTAAGACTTCTGCCTGCTAGACAGTGGTACAGTGATCAAGCAGTATTTTCGTAATGGATAGCAATAGGGCTTTAAAAAATGGGCCAAAGCCTACTTGACTGTCAAGTTTTGAAACCATCTGTATAGAACTTCACGAATTTCCTATGTCCAGGGATGCGACCATTTCATTCTGATCTATCAGTTATAAGAGTGTGGTACTTCTTTCCCAAAAGTGGTTCGTCTAAAGTGTAATCGATTATACCTGGAAGGTCAGGCATGCTGCCAAGCTACAATGTCTGGTGGTATTAAATGTAGTATGGGATATAGTGAATCAGTCGGTGTCGTTCTCAACGCACCAGTGACACACATACCTGAATTTTATCCAGTAGTGCGCAGTAGTTGGATTTCTTAAGAGCCGTCCACCAGACGATATCGCCATACAGCTATATCAGTCTACTACTACGTCCAATAAAGTATAGCGGGTTCAGACCCCAGCGTTTTCCTATTGTCCTTTTACAGGTATATATCGCTATAACAGCCTTTTTAGCTCTTTCCAGAATTTTGGGTTTGAAGTTTAACTTCCTCTCCAAAATATTTTTTTTGCGCTTTCAGAGACCCTCACTCCGTAAAGAGACAGGTACAACAGTTGGTCCCTTATACCTCCTGGTAAAAATAACCAGTTCCGTCTTGGATAGGTTCACGCCAAGGCCATTATCCGAAGCCCATCTAGCGGTGGTATGAGTACTTGGAAACTTCCCTGTTCCCTGTATCCGATATTGCCACGTCATCTGCGTAGGCAACAGCCTTAACACCCATATTCTCCAGAGAAAGCATAGGCGGCAAAACGCTGACTTGAGGCGTGTCTCTGATAACAAATCTATGGAGGTCTGTTGGCCCTAAACTAGCCACAATGCGTCTCTTTATCGCTGTCAACCCCAGAGCCGTGGTTATTGCGACTGGATTTACCAAGGGCCAGTCTATCAGCCACTGCCTGTAGTTCCGCTGGCAAGACATTGTCCGGTACTGGTTACTTGAAGGGTTTGAATCCTTTTATAGTCCAAAGAATTCCTAGATTCGGTTACAATTTCACATCCGATGGCTGTACCTCAACGGAATCTCCAACCGAAGTATCTAGTTCACCGTCAGAATTGTTAGGAAAATTTGTATCCAGGAGCACCATCAGTGATTCCTCACTGGAGGTTGTCAAAAAACCATCACCTTTCCTAATGTACTTAATAGTACAAGGTGTTTCGGCCAAAATTTTCCTAAACCTGGATGCTTCCGCCATCTTCACAGGAGTTATTTTTAGCTTTCCTCCGCTTACGCTTGTACGGCTTTAGTTCTTCTTTATATTCCCAGTCCTGTTGCGGAATATGAGGGTCTCCTATTACGCAAAAACTAATATATCGATGTCCAGAAAAGCTATGATATTCTATAGTCTCTGATATTCTATAGTCTATAGTTGTATTCAATAAGTTGCAAGATTGTAGTTTGAGAGAGTAAGAAAGATTTTACGCTCTTTTTGAAAATGTTTTGAAATGTAGAAAACAGCTGAGGAGAATATATTAGTTTTTTAATTGTGATTACTACTGCCACAGTTGACTACTGATGACGTCGTCGGCTCACCAGAATTTGCGGAATCACTCTGGACATCAATATTATTCATATTAGTTACAAATTGCTATAAAATATTAAAGAAAACAAGGAAAAACAAACATGATTCTACTTACTTGTATTTGATAATATATTTTTCATTTGCTTTGTTTACAAAACAGCCGATTTTAAACAGCTGTTCAATCTTGCAAATTTTGATTGTCTAAAATTTATCCAACCAAAATTTGCAAACTCTCTAACATCGAACTGTCACGTGGTCATGTGCATTGTCATCGCTGCTTACTATCAGGTCCTTGGTATTTTCTTTCGCCGCTTTCGCTCGTGCTTTTAAGGCACCGGGTAGCACTTCTGCGTCATGTGCCATATATACATACCTAGGCCGACCAATAATGGTTGTTACTGAAAGAGGGAAAAGTTAAGTGCTCCTGGCAAGTATACCTACAAGCCTTATGTCTTCCACTAGCTGTACTTTGAAGAAGCTTAAACCCACACGTCCTAAGACCAAGAACCGTATCCACACTTGGCCCTGGTTGCTGGTTAGGTCCAGACCTATTTCTCCTTGGGGTAGGACGACTTTTAGGGCGGCAGAAGCAGTCTTGAGAGTGCTGATGGTTATTTTTCAGAAGTCAGGTTTCGGCACTACCGTTACATCCGCCTCGTCGGTGTCGCCAAAAAGCTCATCTTCAAGTGGCTCATCCCGTCCCGTGATGAAGAGCTTCTCCAAGCAACCAAGCGCATCGGAAACGAAGAAACGCTAGTATCCTCCAGATGCATCTCAGACAATTGCCTTCTTTTCCCCTGTCGATGACCGCCAGTCCCAAGACGTCCTCAGCGACGTCAGCAAAGGGCCTTGGACCAGAGTTTTCACTGATCACATTGACGCTTTCTGATCTAATTTCATTGAATTAGGTCTGCTAATATCCTATCATGTCTCCATTCCTTTTTCACAGGTAACCTAACCCAACCTAGGTCCTTTAAGCTGAGAAGTTCGCCTTGGTCTGTTTGGTTATATACATATGTATTTATAACCTTAACAGAAATTTCTGACTTAAACATACCCTCACCCTAAGACAAGCATTGGGCCTGATACTCTTTTGAAATAGTTGTTCCACATTTTGAGATAATTTAGGAGAGCAAGACATAAATGTGAGTTACCCAAATAGTCGTTGTCCACTTTCAATATGAGTGTCGTTTGACAAATATTGGCAAATTTCAATAAGAGCGGTTGTATTGTGCGAGACTCTTTACACGTCAACCAACCAGACGCCCACCCAATAGCAGAATGGCGTTTGACGAAATATCGCGTACTACAGAATTGCATTAAGGTCGGTAATTTCTTACGGGAGCTATCGCGTCCACTAAACGGACGGCCCCCCAACTATCGTATGGGAGGTACCAGAATGAGAGTTCCTATTGAAATGATTCTGCACATAACTTGTAAAGTATGACTTTTTAGTTAAATATTCTTAAGTAAAGAATATTCTAAACTAAGAATAGAAGGAAAGCAAAATTATTTTTAAAACGTTTTTTGATATTGTTTTAATATAAATATACTTTTTATGTATTTTTTCTTTAAGATTTAAAAATATCCAGTCAGAGGAAGAGAAGGAAAAAGTTTCTGAACTAGAAAAAAATACTCTAAAGCGTAAAGCACAACTGTATGAAATTGAACAATCGTTACCTGCTAAATCTGGACGCTATCTAAGAGTAAGTACTGAAAAAGAAGTAAAGGTTACCACTCATGCCCAGGATTCAATTTATAAGGCAGCTTTAAATTTACATAACTAGCGAGAAACCTCGATGCACACAAGATAACATGAACAAGTTTTCATGTGAATGTAAAAGAAGAAGCTCATACTACAAGCTCACAAAGTCAGAAACATTTTTCAAAATGCAAAATGGTTGGGTTCAGTTGGAATAGACCATTCCGGGAAGCACGCTCACTCACAACTTCATCATCAGATGCCCAACTATTATGTGCCTGAATTAATACCATATGTAGATTATCAATCGAATATATAAATACAAACTCTTACATATATAAATTTACATATGCGAATTAGTATCGATCAAAACATACATATGTCACTTAGAAAAATGCTTCTGACCTTATAAGCTTGTAGTATGAACTTCTCACACGTTAACACGTCAACTAAGAAAATCGGTCACAAAAATATAATTCAAGCATACTGACTTTAGTCCAGTCATTAAAATAATTAACTCACATAGAAATACAGAACAAACTAACATCAAAGCACAGCTACTAATTAACTTTTCCGTGTCCGTCCGTGTCTTCTGGCATTCTTTTAAAAGGCCTGTGGAAGCCTTACAAAATCATGCATTTCGTTGTTGTTGCATTTCAAAGTAGGCATTACCAAAGAAGGATTCCGCATGCCTTATACGTGGAAGGCCTCGCAAATGATTGATGATCTACCGATGGTATCAATTCAGGCACAGTTGCTATGCATCTGACGATGAACTTGTCACGGAGTTCGAAACTAGTCATGCCAGTGAATGTGATTAACTGAATACCAACAAAAAACAATTTTTCATTTAGAAACATGTTCCTGGTCTTTGTAGCTTGTATTATGAACTTCTCATACATTAGGTTTGTTCGAGAACGTGATAATTAGCACTAATTATCACTATTTTTTGCTGGAAAGTGTTCGATAACTCCCAGCAGCCAGCAACGAGAGAGCCAGAGAGTGAATATTTTGACAGTTCAATGATGGAGAAGTTGATGGTTTGTGCCATGGTAAAATAAGTAAGGTAAACTCGTTAGAACAGCTGATTTCTTGCTTAGGTGTCTCTCTTATGTCAAATTCACACGTATTTTGTTTTTGTACCATTTTGTTTACTTTTACAGTAGATACACACATTAAGAAAATTTGACAGATTATGGACACCAAACAAAAACAAAATGCCTGTGTTTGTTGTAACAATTCCTAGTGCGTTTACCTTACTTATTTTACCATGGTTTGTGCTGGGAAAATGTTTCTTCTTAGCGAAGAAATAAAGTCATATCTGAAAAAATCCATGGATGAATGTAGTATTTATATGTATGTATGTATGTATATATGTACCACAACTTAAGTTTTTAATTGGTTTTTGTATTTGTTTTCTTAATATAGTATTTTTGTTTGTTTTAATAATTTTCTTTATTTGCATTATCGTTCATTTATATATATAAAATAAGCTAGAAGTATGCAATTGTGGACTTCGTTTCGTGGTGAAACCTCTCGCCATGCTCGTTACTAACGTCAGCGGGATTCTCCGAAAAAAAATTTAAATGTGAATGCCAGAAGTGAAACATATTTTCGCCTGTTGGAAAAATATAAAACGAAAAACAGATCAGAAAACGAAATACAATATAGAATATGTATGTATTCTTTACCAATTTTTTCTCAATTCTTCAGCAAATCTGTATTAATTATTTTATACTTCGGGCTTTTATTGTTTCATTGTTTAGAAACAAATGCTAGTTTACACGTTTTCGACGATGTAATCTCATTGGCAGTTTCGTTATCTGTGGACCATCAAAAACACTTTCCTTGATTTTTTAAAAATAAATAAAGAATTTTATGACAAAGTTTTTGAAGAGTCCAAGTTTAATGTGTAATGGTTACAGGATAATAGTTTCTTGCTTGACGAGATGCATATTCTTAATATTGTTTTTACCCACTCTCACATGTTCTCTTTTTGGGCATTGATTTATTATATAATGGTCTTCCCGTGCGCGGCTATGCCATGGACAAAAACAGCAGCAATATTTTGTGTTCATTGCATTTCACATAACGTGGCCATTACTTTTAAGTCACAACAAATTTTCCTCTCATGCTGTTCATACTTGATGTGTTTCAAAAATGTTGCCATTGTTTCGTAAAATTCCCTAGTATTGACAGAATGTGTGATGGGGATCGATGGTTCCATCATTTCGGTTACTGCCTTCAAGCTCTCTTTACTACTGTAAACAAATTCTTTTGAATTATATATTAGTTTAAGCTCGGCAAACAACCCGGGTATGTCATTGCAAAAGCATATGTTATCTGTAGTTGTAACACCCGCGGCTAAAAAGTTGTATTATTTCATCCGAGATGCAAGCAATACTGATTTATCTTTTGTAAGTTCCAAATCTCTTACCCAATCATTCAGTTCAGTGTGGGTTGGAGTTTGTTGCTTTGGACTCGCAGTAAAATTGTTGTGAACATTCGACAATAGGTTCTTAATTAAATTTGAACCGCTGGGGATCAGCAAATCTTCTGAATGTGCAACAGGAAAGGTGACAGATCCCACTGTAGCGTAATCCCATGGCATACTCCATCTAAAGCCACTCTTTTTACTTAGACAAAAGTACCAATCGGTCTCATGGTTGTCTCGAAATCATTGGTAACCACAAATGGAAGTGCGTACATGAATGGAAACTGCTGTAAAATATGAAATACCACAAAATTACATTACTTGAATATGATCCACTTTATTCCCATCCCAAGAATGGAATGTACACATTTTGTGCAAAAAATCAAACGCCATCACCATCACGAGTAATATTACAACCATATTTACATATATACATATAAACCGATTCTTAAAACAACTTCTACCATTGTATATGGGCATTTCCACAGAAAAGTCCACCTTTTGTCACATCACGTCACCCTCGTTAATTGCATATATTTTAAGACCAGTTAGATATGTAGATTGTTTTCTCATATGTTATTAACAATAGAGCTTCTTACATTCTGTATTTAGTAAAAGAATAGAAAATAGTCGAACTTCGTGGTCCTGTAATATAAAAAATTTACGATGGTGGCGTGATGCGACATAGGGTGGCACTTTCTGTGGAATTGCCCATATTCAAATTGGACAACATTAATAATCGAAATAAATCAATACAAAAAACACGTTATTATTATTTATCTATGGATTTTCTTTAGATATGATTAGGTTTCTTCTTCGTTAGAATGCAGTCTATATGAAACAAGATCAAAAATTGTTTTCTAAATTTTGTGATTTTTTTTGTGTTCAGATTTTTTTGTAAAAAACTTTTATTTTTAGTTTTCTGCCCATTGTACTTTACCTACTGTACGGCATAAAGACCGTTTTCAGAAAACTTGTAGTCCATATAGGTACTATGAAATTAAAACCATAGTAGGTTTGATTGGACCTTTCTATATAAAAATATACTGAAAATAGTAAGAAAACCTACAGCCGACCAGAAGTATAAATTAATCAAAAAAAAGCTCTCCCCAATTTCTTCATGGGGTGTTATGGGAAAACATTTATTTATTTCTGCCAAAGTTATATCGTTCGGCCACGGACTGTCCCTGCAGGCTGTGTCAGAGACACGGCCATTAACTTTAACGTAGAATACGCCATCCGATAAGACAGAAAACATATATAACAATAAATGATAAATAACATAAGCAAATGAACTTATTTATTTGATAGTTACTTTTGATAATATACATAAGCTTATGGTAGGAAAAATAGGATAAATATGTTTTTAAATTAAAAGAGTAAGGATAAATAACAGACGCAAATCAATTTGATTATTTGAAAGTTACTTTCGATAATATGGGCTTATGATAGGAAAAATAGGATAAAAAAAAGTTATCTCGCCGTTTCCTCATAATCAATGAAATAAAGATTACAACAATAACAATCTGACATGACTCCCTATACCGTAAGGTAAGACGTATTCTACGCCAAAATGTATGAATTAATTTTTTCATATATTTTTTATAATTATATACCCATGTTAAATTCAAATTCACATTTAACATTTTGTTTCACTGAAATACATAAGTAAATATACGAAATTTCAATATTTCATCAATCAAAACAACAGCCGAAGGTTTGTGTCCACACTGAAACAGCAGCATAGTTTGTGTTCACGCTACAAACTCAAACACTCAACCAAACACCACACATATGTTTGAGTGTATGTGTTTAAACAATTTTCATTTGAGAAATTTAAATATTAGGAAGATATCAACCAATATGAAATGTATATCAAACGAAAGATAACATCTTCATTTACCTACAAAAAAATTTTTAAAAAAAGTTATCTCGCCGTTTCCTCATAATCAATGAAATAAAGATTACAACAATAACAATCTGACATGACTCCCTATACCGTAAGGAAAGACGTATTCTACGCCAAAAAAAATGTATCCATCAACAATTTTTTAATTATTTTACATAAATACATCCAAAAAATAGACCAGTGTTAGTTGTTAATCATACAATTACTTTTATATTTACAGATCATCCTCGGTGATGTGAATGTGTCCATACTCAACAGAAATGATAAAGTTCGTTACAAAGATGAATATGAAAAATTCAAACTTATACTCAATGTTATTGGTTTGTTGATGGCATTTTTAAATTTAGTATTTAACTACAGGTAAGTGCTCATATTAATGTCATTATTTGTGTGCGCAAATACAATAAACATTTCAAACCAAATCAATCTGTTACTCCATCGCTGCAGGGCTCTTGAATTGTCATATATTTTCCTACTTGTATGGTACTATTGCACACTCACTATTCGTGAATCTATACTCAAAGTGAACGGATCACGTATCAAAGGATGGTGGCGGGCTCATCACTTTATATCGACAGTGGCAGCCGGTGTATTATTGGTTTGGCCACAGGGCGAGCATTGGCAACTCTTCCGTACACAATTTATGTACTTTAATGCATATATTAGTAAGTTCGGATCGCATGGTATTTCGTCTCAATTCGTGTGTACAATTAACGTGACATCATTTTAGGCATTGTCCAATATTTACAGTTTGGATATCAAAAGGGTCTTCTCTATCGTTTAAAGGCTTTGGGTGAGCGCCACAATATGGATATAACAATTGAGGGTTTCCATTCATGGATGTGGAGAGGTTTAAGCTTCCTATTACCCATACTGTTTGTAGGGTATGCCTTCCAAGCCTACAATGCATGGACTTTGTATAAATTAGCATTTAACCAACCGGATGCTCCATGGCATGTAAGTATAGTGCGACCATAGGAGGATAGTAGAGAACAGCTGACTAATTACATTTAAAATTTTGTTCTGTAAGGTATCCGTAATGAGTGGTTTGTTCTTTTTGTTGTTTGTTGGTAACATGACAACAACTTTGCTGGTAGTACCCGAAAAGATACGAGAACGAGCCAAGGAACGCTATCGCCTGATGAGTATGGGCAAGTCGATGAAGCTGCGGAAGCAAATGAGGGTGAGTTAGATATTCTTGAATAAGTTTAAGAAATTTGTAATTTAATAATAGAGTAAGAGAATATTTACTTCAAACTACTGTTTTTTTTTATTTATCTATTTCGTAATTTAGGATTTAAAGTACCCTTATTCTCTTTTCGCTATCGTCTAGTTTGGCCCTTTAGCTGTATTTTATTTTTAAGGGACGTGTTCACACACCTGCTTTTAATTACACTGCATTGTGCCTGTTCGCGTGGCAACTGAATCATTGCGACTAAACTAAAAGCTAATTTTGAGTGTGGGTGTAATAAACTACATAGCACTGATAAGTCTTAAGATTCCTTACGGGCTGGGCTGGCTAAGCTCTGTTATAACCTGTAGGCAAATTTATTGCAGACAGGTAATTATCCGGAACCGTATGATGGGCTCTCTTAGGTCTGTTCTAGAAGCACTTTTGCGTATATGTGATTAATTCTCATGATAAACGGGCCCTAACACTACAACAGACTTTAGAAATTTAGAGATAAAGCATTCTTTATTTCGTTTAGCTAAAAAAAAATTGGATATTTTACAAGACTGATTTTTAAAAGCCACTGCATTTTGTGATACTTTATGACAAAACTTCTCGCTTTTGTTTGGTGAGCACTTCGGTGTTTCTGATCCCCTTTATTTGTCAGCTGGGGGAAATGGCCTGTATCCAAGTGATACCAGAATACTAAAACCACTCTGAAAAGTCAAAATCGGTGATTTGCAGAACACGTACATTTATTTCGGCAGAGTGATTTTTAAACAGTGTGGTGTAAGAAACATGCGTTGTGTAATAATTTTAGACATTCAGTGTATCACAAAAATAAGTATTCAGCTGTAAACCCTATACACTTTGTTTAAAATAAGTCTATAAGTTATTTAAAACAGAATAATACATTTGTATTCCATAAAAACAAACGCAGTAGTCAATATTAATTTTAAAAAAGTGGACAATATTCGGGTATTATGCAGTACGTATGATATTTTGATTTGTATTAAAGATGCATGTGATACATTTACCATATTTTAAGAAAGCAATATTTAGTAGGGTATCCCTTATATTTTATAACTTCACGAAGTCGTGATTGCATTGAATCTCTACCAACTGTTGGGTCACAGAACTTGGAATTTTAAACCATTCTTCCACAGTAACATGGTGACCAAGATGATTCCAAAGCTACTCTATGAGATTGACTTCTGGCGGTTGATGAGGAGTTTTAAGTTGTTTTGTGTGATGCAACAGCGATTCCTTCACAATGAGAGAAGTGTGCGTCGGATCATTGTCGTGTTGAAATATGATAGTGTATTCCAGTCTTAATTCTATGACGCTTTCTTTTAAATTGTTTTTCAGAATATTGAGGAATATACTTGTTCAGTTTTCCACCCCAGATGCCGCCATGCATCCCCAAACTTATACCGAAACGTCACCGTATTTTACAGTACCAGTCATGCTTTTTGACTCTATTTCGGAATTGGCCTTTTTCTAAAATGTATTTCGGCCATCAGATGCATAAAGATGTATTTTCACTCACCCGAAAAAATAATAGTGTTTCAGAACGTTTTTAAGTGGTTTATATAATCTTTAGTGAAATTTACTCTCTTCAGACGGTTTATGTTACTAATACTTCAGAAACGATATCCAGCTCTGTGCAACACACGGGGAATAGTTTGAGAACTGCAAGATTTTCCAGCCTCTTCATTAATTTCTGCTTGTATTTTTTGTGCACCTTTCTTAACTTTTTTTACAGTAATTAACGGGATCATATTGATCGAAGCAAGTGTTAACAACAAGTATAGATCAAGTATATATATAGAAAATGGCTGTCGGTGGTGCAATGGTTACTATGCGCGGCTCTTGTACATGAGAACGTGGGTTCGATCCCTGCTTAAACCACCTTACAATTCTTTTGATGACGGTCACCTCGCTTAGTGATGGCGACACTATCGAGTACTTAGCCATGAAAAACTTCTCAAAATACCGTTCGAAACTGGTGTAAAACTGTAGGCCCCAATCTGAGAGTGTACAAATCTAGAAAACGCACATCTCACTGATTGTGAGAAGCTCTTGGGATGGTATGGGACACCATTTTTTTTTTATAGAAATTGGAGAACAAAATGGAAATTACAGTGTATTCTTATTTTTGTGATGCACTGTAAATCTTATTTACAAAAATATGCTGTAAACAAAAATTTATTTTTAAAATGCACTGCGACCACATCCCTGGTTTCCTTTTTTTGACAGCTGAGGAAAAATAAGTTAAAATCTGGACATTTGTTGATAACGTATAAAACGTCATGGGTTTGAAAACTGCGTGTGATTTTGCATCTGAGGGATATAAGATCAAGCCTAATAGTCAATAAATTGTGTATTGTTTCATTAAAATCGCGCAGTTTTGCAATACACGGTAATAACGAAGTATAACTTTATTAAACTATTATTCATTTTCTTTACAGCATAGCATGAGTGAATCAGACATTTCCTCGACACAAGCTCTTACCCCAACATCTCCCCTGAGCGAATCGGCCTCAACCCCAGACTTTCAAGAGGAGAAGAAGTCGAATTAGTGATATTAATGTTCTGAACACAAACAACAAGACTCCTGCTCCTTGGACGGAACCAATATTCTGAAAAGAAGTTGAATTTAAACATATGAAACGAAATATTGTATGAATTTCTATATATTGAAAACAAACCTACCGAAGATATCCACTAAATAATCATTAACTAACATCAATAACAGCTACATCAAACCAGGAGCGTTAGTTTTTTCTGAGGAGCGTTAGTTTTTTTTAAATTAATTTATTTTAAATCAATTGTTAGTCGATCTTTATTATAATTGTGTTTTAAGCCGGCTCAGGAATATTCATTCCAACAACCAAACAAAAACCGTGTTTATTGCATTTTCGGATATTACAGTGAATTCAATATTTTGGGCTTTGTTTTAGGAACGATCCTTATTTTATACAGTTCATTTATCAATGAGCACAGGTTTTTACTATAATTATATTTATTGTATTATTTGTCACTTTCCTTCAACTACCTTGTTAGCATTTAAATAAATTAATTCATTTTTAATTGTTTGTGTTTAAGTAAATCAACAAAATCTATGAAACCAAATCGCCCCAACTAGTGATAAATTCTAATTTTAATAATCGTATCGTCATTCAATCGGAGAAAACATTTTGATTACTCGTAGAAAAATACAAAGAAATAAAGTGTAAACGATTATCCCAAACTGTGGTTTACATTTAAAAACAGCTAAAATAAAATAAAGAAGATAGAGCAGAATTTTGAAACACATCCACAAAAAATGTACTTGTATTTTATTTAAAATGTATGTAAGTTTGCCTTTATACCTGGAGGTGACTGACTTTTGGCGTCTCGTTGGGGCGATTACGGGCCACTGCGATGTTGGAGACCATTGAGCTACAACGTAGGAGACGGCGATGCTTTGGATGGTACTTTGCAGATGGTGATGGACACTGTGGATATTTTGCAATTTTCATGGTGTATAACATGGCTTCGGGCTAGGGGACCATCGTATGATGAATTGTTCACTAATCTTTAGCCAGGTGTTAATTGAATGTGTTTTCTCTTTGATGCATCTTTTGTAAGGCTGACTATATGTTTTTGGTTATATCTTTTGTTTGTCCCTCGTCTATCTATCTACATATCAGAACATCTTTTTTACCGGGGATTGACTCCCCATGTCATCTATCTACATATCAGAACATCTTTTTTACCGGGGATTGACTCCCCATGTCCTAAACATAACCTAACCGTTCGGATGCGGTGTAAAACTGTAGGTCTATGTACGAGTCTATGGGACATCAAAATAACGCGTTTCATGTTTATTTTGAAAATAGATAATTAATTGGATAATTAATTTAACAATAAATTGTTAAATTGTGATTTTCATGACGCATTTTAATATGAATTATAAGAGAAAAAACAAGAGTATGGGGTGCATATTAGTACTCAAGTATTTTCCCATGTATGGGTTAATTCAGTACGGGCTGTGTACTGAAGCATTTTGACGTAGAATACGTCTTACCTTACGGTATGAGGAGTCATGTCAGGTTTTTATTGTTGTAATCTTTATTTCATTGAATTTGAGGAAACGGCTAGATGAATTTTTTTAAAATTTTTTTTTGTAGGTAAATGAAGATGTTATCTTTCGTTTGATATACATTTTATATTGGTTGATATATTTCTAGTATTTTAATTTCTCAAATGAAAATTGTTTAAACACATACACTCAAACATATGTGTGGTGTTTGGTTGAGTGTTTTTGGTTGCTCAACATTGCTTAGGAACATGTATCTAGTAAAAAATGAAACGAACAGCAAGCTAATGTTGCTTGGCAACATGTTGTATCTAGTAAAAAGTGAAACAAACAGTAAGCTAACGTAATAAAGCTTTTTTGCGAAAGCTTCAATAAAGCTGTTGTAACATTAATTTTGAATTGTAAAGCGTAAAGCTTTCACACAACGCTCGAATGCTAATGCGAAGACTCGATAAGGTAAACCTTTTTTAATATTAGGGCGGCCCTCTCAACATTCGCAGAACTTATTTCAATAAAAATATTAATTAAAATACATAAATTAAATTAAGTTTAAAAAAATTGAACATAATATTTTTTTTTTTAAACGGACTTGAATCAAATGCCGTTGGTAAATATAAAAATTACAGCAGACAGACTGTCCCTGCAGGCTGTGTCAGAGACACGGCCATTAAGTTTAACGTAGAATACGCCATCCGATAAGACAGAAAACATATATAACAATAAATGATAAATAATATAAGCAAATGAATTTATTGTTATATATGTTTTCTGTCTTATCGGATGGCGTATTCTACGTTAAACTTAATGGCCGTGTCTCTGACACAGCCTGCAGGGACAGTCCGTGGCCGAAGGCCTCGGACAACTGTCTGCTGTATTTTTTTTTCGTAGTATACGTTTATCTGCGACTGTTGTAAATGTTTCTAAACTATTTGTTGGTTTCTCAAGAAAGATCATGGTACAAACAAAAATTTGAAGTTTTTTCTGGAGTGAGTTTTTCTCTTATGTTAAAGTTTTTTGCTAATGTCACAGTTGTTTATCTGTAACCCACCGTTCGCCTACAACTGCTTTTTTGAAATGTTTTCTCCGTAAAAATCACAGAAACGTTGCAATTTTCACATTTAAACACTTTCAAAATATCAAATAACACCATAGAGTAATGACGTATAGAGACACCATTGTTGTCATCTGAGATTTCCTTTCACACTATGTATTTATTATTCAGTCTTTAGAACACAATTCTTTACTGACCAGAAAATATCTCATTTAATTCTTTTATCTAAGTGTAAATTAAATCTAAAATACAACTAAATTTGCCAATAGGCATTGAAAAATGCAAATCATATTTCATATTGATTAAATTAAATTCCTTTAAAGCTCTTGTGATGGGTTCATTCGTGGTGCGATAGAGAGAGTTATTTGACGTAAATTGGCTTTACAACCAAGTGGAATTACAACAATTGTTGACTTACATTTTTCATGTCGTTTTGATGAAAACCCTGTGATATTTAAACGTATTTTGGACTTTGTGATGTATTTTATTGTTAGTATACATTTGTGGTGTATTTACACAAAAATTGTAACGCACAAATCGAAATGCCGTTGCTTATTTATTGTTGGATGGTTTCAGCCACCATCCAACCGCCCATCTGCAACACACCAAATGTCTTCAATTTACTGAGAGAGTTGGCGTCTCTATACGTCATTACTCTATGATAACTACATTTCATTTGTTTTCGCTGCTACTGCTATTGAACAGAATTCAAATTTGAACTCAAATTCGTTTGTGAAGTATTTTTAAATAAAGTTCTAACCGATTTTCATTTTTCAAACAAAAAAATTTAAAATCTGTTTAATAACAAATTTATTATTTTTTGAAATTGTAACTTTAAGAATACCGTTATTTCACTACATTTGATAATAAACGAAATGCTAAACGAAGTTATCAAGAAAAACTTCTAGTATTTCCGAACTCTATGGACAAAACGGAATTACTATATCAGAACCCCTGCATATTTTTGATGTAGCACAGTGTAATTATACCATGGACAATAGCAAACATTGAACAAGGTTTAGGTTTAAATAAAGGGTCCGCCAAATAACTTTTTTTTTTGAAAATGCTATAAAAAAAAACTACTGAATATTTTTTCAAATTTCTTTTTTTATTTGAAAGTATAATCCTTCCGGTTAATAATGGAAAATAATTTCATTCAAATGGCTGCCTCGGTGTGCAGCTGTATTTCACCAATGGCTTCACGAATATTGTCCTTTAAAGCGTCAATTGTCTCTGGCTTGTCAGCGTAACACTTATCTTTGAGGGCACCCCACAAATAATAGTCCAACGGTGTCAAATCGCAGCTCCGAGGTGGCCAAACGACATCAGCTATGCGGCTGATACACAGGGCGCAAAACATCGAGTGCAGCATCGGCTGTGTGGCACGTAGCGCCGTCCTGTTTCAACCAAATGCTGTCAATATCCTCCTCTTCAATTTTTGTGAACAAAAATTCGTTCAACATGGCCCGATAACGATCGCCATTGACTGTAACGGCCACTCCTTGCTCATTTTCGAAGTAAAATGGCCCAATTATGCCTCTGGACCAAAATCCGCACCAAACAGTGACTCGTTTTGGGTGCATCGGCTTTTCAATGTATGCGTGCGGGTTTTCTGTGCCCCAAATGCGACAATTTTGCTTGTTTACATAACCGCCCAGATCAAAATGAGCTTCATCTGAAAAGATGATTTTTTTTTGCAAAATCGGCATCTTCTGTAAGTCGATCGCAGGCCCACTCGTGTAGGCTACTGCATGGCCAGCCGAGGCAGCCATTTGAATGAAATTATTTTCCATTATTAACCGGAAAGATTGTACTTTCAAATAAAAAAAGAAAGTAGTTTTTTTTATAGCATTTTCAAAAAAAAAAAGTTATTTGGCGGACCCGTTAGTTGAAATGATTTAAAAAGTATAGGTTCACATCAAATACTACTCCTGGTTCTCATATTTCATCTACAGATGATAATATGCGACATTTTACACTATATTCACAAATTAAATGATTATGACGTCTATGCCATGTTAAGTTCTAATTAAAATGACAGACAAATTCTATCTCCCCAAAATATAACCCTATCTATGAAGATCCGAGATCATTGACACTATAAATCCGTTGGAAATAGTTTAGAACGATGTGAATTTTTAACATTAAATCAAAGAGGATTCAGAATACGTCCTTGGTGAAACCCGGAAGTGGGTGTGAAAGCATCAAAATGAAAACCATTAATAGATACACAATGACAAAACCAGGTTAACATATCCGAGTGGAAGCCAATCTTAGAAATTTTTAATAAAATAAATTTACGTACACTATCAAATTATGTGTAAACAGAATCAACATATGGGATAAGTTGATGGTGGATGGATAAACTCCGAAAAACACCACCCAGCCTTATTAAATTTGTTATTAGAAAATCACCCTTATTCTGTTTTAAGGCAACAGCAACTCAAATCAACGGCAACATCAATTCTATGTTAATTAGGTATTGTGTATGAGTATTACGACGCCGCACAGTGGCGCCATTTGAGTTTTTTCGTTGCAAAAATCATATCTTTTGAACCGAATAAGATAATTGAACAACGGCATATGATAGATAACTGTTCAGCTTGTGAAATAAGTGTTTGGAAAGGGTGCTAGGCTTTATAGGTGCTTACTTCAGGGTTATCAAAGTTAAAATTTGTAGAAAAATCAATTTTATGGTAAGTAAAAAAATTATTTTTTACATTTTTAGATTGTTTTTATTTTTTTAGGGTTTTATGTTTTAAAAATATTACCCAACAAATAAATCATTTCTACAGTATAATTATTTTCTAACTCTATTCGCGACTTCACATGCCGCAGGGAAGAAATAAGTGGATCGGAAGATGCTGCCACCATGTTGAAGATGTCCTCATTTTGCCTTACCCTTGATGCTTTGAATGTGTTGTGCAATCTATATTTTTTATAAAATTTGTTAAGAGACTCCTGTGCTTCTTCAGAAAGCTCTCCAATTGGCAAAGACTGGTACTCAATTATATCTTTGCCATGGGTCAACTTCTTCTGTGGATACATTTCTGCTAAAAGAGATGCAGTTTTCGATGCATATTCTCCATATTTTGTAGAATTAACACTTTCTTTGCAGTTTAAAACATTCAAGATCGTTCCCAATCTTTTCACGATTTGATTAAGTCTGTTCGCGTACTGGATAATTTGTACAAATTATTACTATTTCTTACTTGATAGTGTTCGTTTACACCAAAAAGCCAGTAACGAGAGAGCAAGAGAGAGATTATTTTGACAGTTCGTTGATAGAGAACTTGCAAGCTTTTACTGGAGAAATTTTTGCCAGTAAGAATTTGCAAGTAATAGGTCTGTCTGCGTACACATATTTTGTGCAAAATGTTGCAAAATCTTGCAAAATGTTGTCTGCGTACTCCAAATCTCTTGCAGCGAGAGAGCGAAAATGAGAATTTTTTGACAGTTGGAAGTTAGAGAACTTGCTAAATGTTGCTGGAGAAATTTCTTCTTGCAAGATTTTGCAACTAGTTTGAACAGCTGTTTTTGTTTACTGTTTGAATGAAATAATTTTTGTGAAATGAAAATAAAAATTTAAATTTAACAATGGCAGAGGTAAGTAGTTAGAATTGTGTTGATTTTTAACGTTTATAATAAACAAAACATTTTACTTCATGCTAGAAACGTGCAAATATACAGTGCGACCGTGCGACACATATGCTCAAATTCTTTTGCTTTGTTATTGCAATTGTTTACACACCGATCAGCTGTTTTCTTGCAAGATTTCACTGGATGCTGTCTGCGTACTTTTTGATATATTTTCAACCGAGAGAGTAAAATTGTTCTTACTCTCCCAAAAAAAGTTACTGAGTATTTGCTACTGGAAAAGTACGCAGACAGACCTAATAACATATGTTTTGAACAGCTGTTTTATGTAAACAAACAAAATTAGGAAATTAAAGAAATTTAACAATGGCAGATGTAAGTACGAAAAATAATTTTTATTAACATTTTATTGGAATTTCTTCATAAAATAGATTCCCAACAAAGTGCAGTGTGATCGTAGAGTTAACGATTTACAATCAGGAACACTTCCCGGTACCTCGACATCGTCAGCAGATCATGTTCAAGGCAAAAACGTAAACACAAATCAGCTGTTTACAAACAGATTTTAATTTCTTGCAAGTTTTTACTGGATGTCGTTCGCGTACTTTTTCTGATATTTTTTACTGAGAAAGCCAAATCATTCTTACTCTCCGAAAACTAGTTACTTGATAATTTTTACTGGGAAAGTACGCGAACAGACTTATTATCAACTCCAGTGATTCTAGATACTGCCTCATAATTTTCAAAAAATCTCCTAGAAGTGTTTCCATCGTTTGAGTTACCGTATCCGCACTTGATACAGTCTACTTTTAGTCCAACTTGTTTAAAAACGGCATCCTGTATTTGCTTCTTTCTGATCTTTTCCTTATCCTTAATTGATGTATTTTCATCGATATTTTCATCTTGTTGTAGTAGGGTATACGCCAGTTTTAGCAAGAATTCCATACACCTTATACTTGCGCGCAATGGCGACATTCCATATTCGTAATTCTCGTTTGTAGAATCGTTTAAATTACCGAAGTTCTTCTGACTCTGTTGTGGTTAAAAAAAAACTGTTACCAAAATATATATTTTTTTGTCTCAAATTATTCTATATATTTAATTTTTAAACAATTTATAAATAGCTCTTTAATATGCAGGTGGCCCTCAGCCTTTTTTTATTGCAAACTAGATTAGTAGTTGAAACTGTTACCCATAATTCCATTTATATAATGTTATTATTTAAATTTTTTTTTGACGTAGAATTCGTCTTACCTTACGGTATAAGGAGTCATGTCAGATTGATATTGTTGTAATCTTTATTTCATTGATTATGAGGAAACGGCGAGATAACTTTTTTTTATCCTCTTTTTCCTATCATAAGCCCATATTATCAAAAGTAACTTTCAAATAATCAAATTGATTTGCGTCTGTTATTTATCATTTATCCTTACTCTTTTAATTTAAAAACATATTTATCCTATTTTTCCTACCATAAGCTTATGTATATTATCAAAAGTAACTATCAAATAAATAAGTTCATTTGCTTATGTTATTTATCATTTATTGTTATATATGTTTTCTGTCTTATCGGATGGCGTATTCTACGTTAAACTTAATGGCCGTGTCTCTGACACAGCCTGCAGGGACAGTCCGTGGCCGAAGGCCTCGGACAACTGTCTGCTGTATTTTTTTTGATTATTTTAAACAAATTTATCTTAAAAATATAGTGAAGAAACAGTTATAATTTGTTTTAAGTTTTTTGAAGCTATGCTTCTTACAGCGGGCTTTGAGAGACGGAGTTAACTGGGAAAAAATGGCATAACGAAAATGCGTGAGGTGATAGTACCGTTATTTTTAACATAACAGAATAAGCTTTATCATATACCAGAGCCACCTCTACAGGACTAGTAGAAATAAAAGTAGCTACCCTGTTATCAATAACATGGATCAAACATAACAGAATAAGCTTTATCGTATACCAGCGCCACCTCTACTGGACTAGTAGAAATAAAAGTAGCTAACCTGTTATCAATAACATGGATCAAACATAACAGAATAAGCTTTATCATATACCAGCGCCACCTCTACAGGACTAGTAGAAATAAAAGTAGCTAACCTGTTATCAATAACATGGATCAATCCAGCACAGATTACAACCATATTAATATTTCAGAAAGCTTTAATCAACATGACTTTAAATACAATGTGCCGGATTTCACTTTTGCAAGCTTTTATATCACCATGTAGTTATTACAATTTGTCAAACTTCACGGAAAATAAAGCTCATCTTTCAACTCTTTCAAAATAACATTAACACTCTCACAACAGGTTTGTAGGCTAGTTGGTTGGAAGCTAGTGCAAACAAAAAAAATCCAATGAGTGTTCGAACTCACGGGCGATGTGTTAACACCTTTTTGCTACACGGTACCTGTTAGATTTCTATGAACACATTCGTAAATGTTACATTGGAAAATAAAAAACAGCGTTCAATCATATGATGACGTTAAAGTTAAATAATATTAATACTTAAAATTATTTAAAGACCCAGTGCAAGCACATGTGTCATTATTTTCTTGCTCAATACTTTTTGTTTTATTCCCACAAAAGTCAAAGAATGCAAAGCAACAGACACTTGTACATACATACATACATTGTTATATTCGTACGATATAACCGAAGATCAACATAAAATACTTTTTTAATATTACTCCAAATTAATACTCCAAATTAAAACACTTAAATCTCGGCTCGCCGATATCGGATCGCCTTAATTTTTGGCCTAAACTCTTCGTCGAAACCCGCACTAGCTTTTTAATCCAAAAATTAATTAAATCGGCTATGAATTTCCGGAGAAAATCGCATGGGAAAATTATATGAAAATCGCCCAATAATCACTTTCAATACCGACTGCCAAGCAACGAACAAATAACCGATGATTTACTCTTACAAACCTAACACTTGCGTATGTATTAAATTTATAGTTTACTGCCCTAGAGGCATAGAGTAAATATGGGTAGAGAAAATCTTTCACTCACCAAATTTCTGACATTTGTCCTCGTGTGATGTATACGTTTGATGTTGAAAAGAATTGCTTTACTAATACCAGATAGATGCAATGGTTCAAAACAACGAACAAAATAACAACAACGTCATTTCGTTTTGTGTGTTAAAATTAATGTGTTAAATACAACACAAATATATGCTAACAATAACAGTCAATAAAAAAGTTTAAAACACATTTAAATTTCACAGTTTTTCACCAAAATGGCATGAAAAATTAAAGCAAGAAGTTATTGTAATTCCACCTGGTGTATATCACTTTTCGTCAAACATCTCTCTATCACACCGACCGCATCACGAAGAGTGTGAAATGAAACGTCAGATGAGAGAATAAGTTTATCTAGGTATGTATTAGTCTATGCCTAGAGGCGCGCGTATAGATGTTAACACATCAAAAACAAATACAAACAGGTACAATGGACACACGCAAACAACTACACATTAATTTGTGTATTTGTGTTATTAGAAGTATGAGAAAGAGAGAAAGAGAAACCTTATGCTCATTAAACGACGAAAAATGTTGTATGTGCTCGCAATTAAGTGTTAATAATAATAGTAATAATAAATAACTATATATATTTTCAATCATTGTGTTTCAAAAATATTAAAAAACAATCGAAAGTAAGTTGGAGCATAGCTTCTGTCGGCAGTCCCCCAACTGCCACGTGTGTTTTTTTATATATGTTTAGAGAAATTATTGTAGAAATTTTGTAACCATATAAGGCCTCGAGTCTCGGTTATGTAAATGAAGAAATAAAAATAAAGTAAAAATAAAATAAATATATTTTCCTTCTCCAATTTGCAACTTTGTAGGCTTCATCTTGCTTATTTGTCCTTCACCGTGGTCCTTATGAGTTCTGCCGATTCCTTTGCAAACTGAAACATTAGTGGTCGGCAATAATGTACTGAAGACGGTCGTGAATTATTCCAGTGTAGGGAACATCAGATTTTAGCCGCAAAGGAACAACAGATGCCATAAACATATTTCCGTCAGATATTGTAGCGTCATCGGAAGATATCCTTTGCTTATAAACGCTTTGTCCGGATGATCCATCGCAGCCCCATTTGCTGATCAATATCAGTTTCTCAGGAAGAATTTCCACCTCATTTTCAGGAAGACTCTCCAACAACTGTTTTGCTGTATGGCCCATACGATTCTGCAGATTGGCTTTCGCAGAGACTTCCGTAAACTCCGTATGCAGTGGTCGTGAATTTATTTTGGCTTGCGTAATATGCTTGTATCCGGGTAAAACGTCAGCCCCGTGTCGCATTAAAGATGCCCGTAGTTTCTCATATTTCTCTTTGGAAAGTTATAAGTCCAAAAACAGGGCCAAGGCTTCTTCGGAACCATACTTTATAATGTGTGCGTTTGTGGGCGTGGGAATGCTTTCTTTAATCCTTTTTAGTCGCAGCGGGCTTGCATCAGCAACAGATTTTGTAATCTGCGACCTAACTCTTTCACTATCCTTTGTATATTTAATAGACAGCGCGTCCTATAAATGCTTCGTGGTCAAGTCATTGGTGGCATCGGCAAGTTTCCTCTTTCTTGTGAAAATTTAACACTCCTCCATACTTTTCTTTCGCTCCTCTGATTGATGTGGCGGGTTTATCTACTGCCAATATATCTAGGATGGTGTCTTCATTAAGCCAGTCCTCGTATTAGGTGTTGAAATTATGAATGGTTCGATTGCATTTCACCCATTTTGCCTTAATTTTTGCATATGCCATACAAAGATTATTTTTTATACTTTTGCTTCTATCAATATTTCCGTATAAGCTATCGAGTTCTGCTAAAGCAGCTTCCGCGAAAATTGTTGGTGTGGTTGACTTTCTAATCAGTTCAAATGATTTTAAATTGTTCAACGCCATGTTTTCAGTACTTGTTGCGCCAATTTTCAGTCGTAGACTAATGCAGGCATTATGCTTATTTTGCAATATATAGGCTTATGCTACCATGCGTAAAAATGTACCTGTTACCTGCATACATATGGATTTAGGCCGAATTATGCAATTTTGATATTATAGACGTGTCCATAAGTCAATATTGTTCTTGACCATTTGTACGCCACAGTAATTTTTAAGTGATTACATGAAACTGTCGGTCAAAACATGTGAGGGATGCACGCCATACAATAAAGGAATAATCAAAGAACATGTTTGGAAAATATGGCAGAGGTAAAAATACATAAATTTTTTTTATTTCCCGCCAAATTTGAAAATAGTGAAAAATGGATAGTTTTTAAATAGTGATTTACCTAGAGAAAAACAAAGCGAACAGTAAATTTTTTTATTATTATACATTTAATAAATACATCAATCAATTGGAAAAAAAATTAAGATGATTCGTTACCTAGTTTTCGTGATATTACACCTGAAATCGCACCAAATTAACTAAAAATGGTGTATTTTTTGAAAACCGAAAATCGGTCAACTTTGAACGGTTATGTCTTCTAAACTAAAAATCTGATATTATTAAGAGTAGCATATTTGAGATCGTTGAAAAGTTTCCTAAAGAAGGAAACTTTCGTAGGCGCACATGAAAATTTTGATTTTTGCAACCTCGTTTGCTCTACGGGCGCAACTGTGCGCCGTTGTCTGTTTATCGACAATGTTAATAAAATACAGCACACATATCTAATGTTAGAGTCAGCTGATTCAGTTTGTTTCTTGTTTTTGGAAAAATATAAGTTCTGTGCTATTTTTGAGGAAAAAGAAGTTTAAATAAAAATATTTATTCTTGCTGATTCGGGCTCGTCGAGTGACGATGAAAACAAACAAGAATTTAATATTGGAAAGCAGACTGCTTAGACAAAAATCTTGCATTTTCAATTTGCCGATGAGATGCAAGAGTCATACTTAAAGTCATAATTTCCTAAGTAATGGATTTTTTATCCTTAAGATTTTTCGGTTATTTTCGGCTGAATAAACCTTTTAAATGTGTTGGAAATAAAAGAGCCGTCTTTTAGCCCAGGGATCTTACCAGCTGAACGTTGGAAATGATTTCAACCTGGGACTGTCACAGCCAGTAGTTTCGAGGATTTTGTCCGAGACTGTGGACGTCATGGAGATGGAAGTTTTTCCACAATGGACAAAGTTCGATATGATAAAAATGAGGCTAAAACAGGATAAAAAAAAACAGGATTTCCAGGTGTGATTGGGTGTGTGGACGGAACCTACATCAAAATTTTGTCCCCAAAAAAGAAGACCAGCATTTCTACTTTAACCGCTAGGTATATTTTAGCTTAAATGCCATGATAGTAAGTTTGTAATATATGCATTTTCTTTATATTTTATTAAAAATTAAAAAAATTTTAAAAAAAGTATTAAAAATTAAGTCAACAATATATTTCACACAACACAAAGCAACGCAAGTCAACACTAAAACGGCCGACGCCAAAATCAAAGGCAATTAAAGACAACGACGTCGCCAATTTTTCTTACAGATACAAAACGTAAGTTAGCAGTCATCGAAATACGGCAATATTGCCAACGGGAATACGAAATTGAAGCAAAACACAAAAAACGCCGTTGTCTTCTGTTGACTAAGCCAAATAGAATAACGGTGAATAGTTTGTCTAATGCCACTCCGCTCAGCGTAAAAAAAAGTTTTAAATGTCTGTATCTCTTAAAGTAGTCAAAGTTGAGGTTATTTATTCCTAAAATTGTCAAAATAATCCATGACTCCCTACCTAGAATCGGGATTTTAAATACAGAGTATTTAGAAAGGCTTGAGCCCAAAAAAACAAATATTATTCAAATTTGGTGGTGTCAATTAACTCTTTTCACAAATGATAAGATGTGTGTTTAAATTAATTTTAATAATAACACTGGAATTCGCAAAAAGAGACTCAAAAATGTTTACGACAGCTCAAATCAAAGTACAGTATGTCAAGAATAACTTTACTTACTTAATTATCCGATCTCGGACAACCCCGGAGGGTCAGGAACTTTACAAAACGAAGAAAACATATTTCGCCAACTAGTTCGTTCTTTTGCTTTATTTCTCAGTTGGCAATACCAAGTGTATGCAGGGATTCGTCGACCTGATCCTTCCAGCGGAGTCTTGGTCTTCCTTCGAGTTCGGTTTCGAAAACCCTTCGTGCTGGTTCGTCTTCATCCATTCTACTGACATGGCCTAGCCAGCGCAATCGACTTAACTATGTCAATGTCGGGATAAAACTCATACAGCTCTTGGTTCATGCGTCGCCGATACTCGCCGTTGTGCACTATAGCGTCATACATTTTTCGGAGTATTTGTTTCTCGAAGACTCCTACAGATGTTTCATCTGCTTGCGATAAGACCCAGGATTCTGCGCCATAAAGCAAGACAGGTTGTATGAGAGTCTGGCATAGCTGGATTTTTGTTACTCTGTCAAGTGCTTGCTTAGCCCAAAATAACATCTATACACAAGCACAATTCTCCGCTTGATCTCAAGGCTGACGTTGTTGTTTTTGTTTACGGCAGATCCGAGGTAAATAAATTCGTCCACCACCTCGAAATTATAACGGTTATCAACGTTCACGCTTTGGTGAAATCGCGTTGAGCTTTTGCTGCTGATCGTTTTATTCGTGTTGACTGCAGCTTTTCTCATAATGATCTCGCAAGAATAACTTTACACATTGAAAATAAATTAAAATTGTCAACTATATTTAGCAATATGTCAAAAACGACTTTTTGCGAAAAAGAACTTTTTTATTGTTGAATATGAATCTTTGGGGACTCAGAAACAATATTTATTCCACGAGTTTTTTTTTTAAAAATTAGTTGTATTTCAAAATATAACACAGTTTAACCATTTTCGTGGGCTTAAAAATTAAAAAATTAAATTAAAAAAAAAAAAAAACTGGAATTTTTTAATTTTTTACAATAAACTGGGTTAGTAGCCTTTCATTTAAGATGAATATTTCATTCGTACACTGAGAGAAAAAAAATTATTATAATAATAAGTGGTAAAGGTAGATTTACGACTTTTTCATTTAAAATGGCACAAAAACGGCTAAAGATTTTTGGCCAAAATTTTCTATTTCTCGTTTAGAACCTTAAAATCTAAAATTCCACCAAGGCGCTTCACGTCACAAAGCTTAGTTTGGACGTTATGAGTTGAGGAAGGTAAAAAAGCTAAAACTTTTGGATTTTTTCCATTTTTCTTGAAGTTTTTTCAATTTTTTTTCCAAACGAAACATTGTACTGCGAAGCGCCTTGGTAGAATTTAAGATTTTAAGGTTCTAAACGAGAAATAGAAAATTTTGGCCAAAAATCTTTTGCCGTTTTTGTGCCATTTTAAATGAAAAAGTCGTAAATCTACCTTTACCACTTATTATTATAATAATTTTTTTTCTCTCAGTGTACGAATGAAATATTCATCTTAAATGAAAGGCTACTAACCCAGTTTATTGTAAAAAATTCCAGTTTTTCGGATATTAATCAAATTACAGGAAAAAATTCGTAATCAGTTGAAAAATCCATGACAACAAGAACACCCTATAATTCACATATCATGTAATTGAGGGCCACCCTAATGAGCATTTCAGATAGCCGAATGTATCCCCAAATCAGTACATATAATTTGGTACATATATCTTTAAATTGGAAAAACCACTTTTTTTGACATATTGCTAACTATATTAGCAAGAAAATATTACATTTTATTTCATTATATAGATAATTATACAGAGTATTTAGAAAGGCTTGAGCCCAAATCAACAAATATTTATTATTCAAATTTGGTGGTGTCAATTAACTCTTTTCACAAATGAAGGAATCGAACTGCATTCCTCGTACCCGAATTGGGGTAAATCCGTCCTCTACGGCCACGTCTACGAAAATTTTTGCGAAAAACTATCAGTGTAATTACCTGTACATTTTTGATGTTATTTTCGACTCTTTGGATCTACAACGATTGTAAGCGTTTTTTTATGGAATTAATCAAGGTCAACACAATGTTTATTGCCTCAGCGCCAAAAAGGCGTTTTAGAGGTAGTCTGACAACAACAATCTTTCAAAAATAAATATTTATATAAAATTATATAATAAATTTTTTTAGAAATACAAGTTAATTCAAAAATAAAGAATTCAGATGAAAGTATCAAACTAAAGTAAAAGCATTTCAACGTTTTGTAGCTAATACTGTTTTAATCTTTTTTGAAAACAGAAATCGATTCCGAATTTTTTACACTTAGGCCCAAGTTGTGACTGGTTATTTAAATTGGTAATCAGTTGATTTCGATTTATGTTTGATCTGACTTTTTAACACGAAAAGAGTTTTTCAGTGCTTTGTCAAATAATCTTACTACCATGTGGCAACAGTCGTAAATGCTACGAAAAATAACCGGTATTCCTACGTTTATCGGTTAATCGTTACGATGCATCAAACTGACGCCATTTGCAAAACAAAAAGGATGTGATAAAATACAAAATATTTAATGAAATTGGAGAATATTTGAACAGAAATAAAGTTCTAACTGCACTACGAACGAGTTAAATGATACATTTTTATTGTTATTTCAACTAGGATGGTGATTATAATTGTTCACATTAACAATTAAAGAAGCTTTGTGTTTGTTCTTCTTGTTGTTTTCTGTCAAAATCATATGGTCACTTGATCATAGTTTAAATGCCCAACTTTGGGTGTTTAAACAGCAATTAACTATTAACCTAAAAAGGGAATTCAGAGTTTAAATTATGTCTGATCGTTGATCAAAGATGATTTTCCACTTAAACATTTGGCCTTAATGGCAGTTTATTAAATTCAATCACGCCTATGTGATCTACTCTTTGTTTGGTTATTTCTAAACGACATCTAGAAGGTATAAAATCTGATTGGTGTCTTGTATTGAAACCATGGTTATTTCGATATAACTGTAAGGTGTGATAACCAATTCCATTTAATACTTTGTAAATGTAAGTTAACAACTGCATTTGATATAAACCCATAAATAGGCAGAATGGTTTGGGGGACATCACGATACAGGGATACAGTAGAATACAAAATATGTAGGTTATAAACGCACTTTAGGGCTGTATTCTGTATTATTTGCAGAGATTTAAGTTCTACGTTTCTTTTATATCCGTAAACTAGCGGAAGATATTTTAATTTACTTTGAACATGCGTTTCAAAAATAATTAATTTCGTTTTTAATTTGAAAAGCTTCCCTATTACTGGATGGAGCCAAATCAGATTATAAAATGACATATAAATGGACTCCTAAATATTTAAGTGAGCTTTGTTCCTTAACTTTATTTCCATCTAACATAATTTTGCCAATTTCGTTTCTGTGCGGATGAGGTCTAAACATAATGAAATTGGGTTTTCCGCGTTCAGTACGAGTTTATTCGAGTTTGCATACTTGGAAATTAGTCTAGCATGATTTTCAACAACATCTTTTAGAGGTGTTTGTGCACAGTATGGGTAAAGCACACACAAGTCATCAGCATACATGAATATATTCCTTTTAAGACCAATATTATTCAAGACACTGCCCCGAGGTACGTCGCATTTTACTTATTCCATTGAACATCTGCCCAAATTGACTTGTACATATTGCCTTCTGTTACTTAAATAACTTTTGAAAAAACCAAGCTCGTGTCCTGCCAAACCATAAAACGAAAACTTTACAATTAATATAGTGTGATCCACAAGATCAAATGTCTTAGAAAAATCATAAAACATACCCCCCAACTCCAGCAAAACCTTGGCCTAAACTTCCACAAGCATAATTTTACCACGTTCACCACACCCTCATCAGTGCCAGAACCTTTTCCGAAACCAAATTTATAATTTGACAATAGGTTTTAATTTTCTAAAAACGTCTCTAGTTGTCTATATATTAGTTTTTCAAAAACTTTATCAAAAGTGGATAGTAGCGAAATAGGTCGAAATTTTTCTGTACTAACTGAGTTTATTAAACATTAACGCCCAATTTCACCAAACAAAGTTAAAGCTAACTGATAGTTAAAAATTATAAATTCCATACAAACGACAGGAAAAACTGTTCGTTAGCTCTAACTGAAAGATAACTGAACATGGTGATATCGACCGTAAATCTATGATTGTAACGTAATGGTCCAATTAGTCTTGACGGTTGACGGTAAGCGATCTCCTGTTTGAGTTGCATTTTGCATGTGTTAGAGAGAGACAACTAAAATTTGCGATATTCGACGGTAGACCTCTGCAGGTTGCGGAATCGACAGTCAGCCGTCAAGACCAATCAGCTGTTATTGTTATTGCTTTTACTTCGACATTTTGTGCGCGGAAATACACAATCACACGGCAACCACAATTTTCTTTTTATTTTTAATTTTTTTATTTGACACAATTACTTTTTAACACAAAACACATGCATGTAAATTATATTTTGTACAAATCATAGACTAATACATACCTAGATAAACTTATTCTCTCATCTGACGTTTCATTTCACACTCTCATCGTAGGTTTGTGGAAATGAGAGCAATTAAATTTAAAATTATCTTACACCAGGTGGAGTCACAAAATATGTTCACTTAACTTTTTCCTGTCGTTTTGGTGTAGAACTGAAAAATTTAAATGTATTTTGCACTTTTTTGTTGACTTTTACCGTTGGTATACATTAGTATTGTATTTAACACAACTAGTTTGCCACAAAAACACGAAGTCCGGTTGTTGTTCCTATGTTGATCGCTGTATACTATGGCCACTATCTGGTATAATTGAACCCATATTTCTACCATCCAATGTTTACTTTCCATCGTACCTATGACGTTTAATTTATTGAGCGAATAAAACCTTCTATGGTATGTGTTATTCTATGGTACAAATTCTCTTCGATCAGTTTTTTTTTGTTTTGTTTTGTCTTTCTACCGTCATAACCGTAGAATAATTATTAGCTCTGTTTCTCTGCTTGCACAATTTTACACAAAGTTACACAAAAGCGTTTCTTTACTCCAAAATTGTGTAAATGAGACAGATTTTTTTTTCTCTTACGTCAAAATGCGTTTCTCTTTTACCCAAACTTACACAGACTTTTTCTTCGGGTAAGTTTGTGTAAAGTGTCAAACAATCAGCTGTTCGAAACGTCAACATAAAAACATATGTATTATTTGTGAAAAAAATAACGCAAGTGAAAAAAAATTATTGAATTTACAATTTTATTAACTTGAAAAGTGATTGCTTTGAGAGTGCTTATTTAAAGAAGATGGGAAGTGTGCAAATGAACAGTGAAAATTAACATGATATGCAAGATTTGTTGTCAAACATATGTTTTGTATACAGCGATCAACAAAGGAACAACAACCGAATTTCGTGTTTTTGTGGCAAACTAGTTGTGTTAAATACAATACAAATGTATACCAACGGTAAAAGTCAACAAAAAAATACAAAATATATTTAAATTTTTCAGTTCTACACCAAAACGACAGGAAAAAATTAAGTGAACACATTTTGTAACTCCACCTGGTGTAAGGTAATTTTAAATTTAATTGCTCTCATTTCCACAAACCTACGATGAAGAGTGTGAAATGAAACGTCAGATGAGAGAATAAGTTTATCTACGTATGTATTATTCTATGGTCATAACTAACCACGCAATATTGAGTAGAACGTCAACCGTCTACCGTCAACCGTCGAGACTAATTGGACCTTACGAAAGGCTTAACGTTTTATAACTCATTAAGGTATTTCAATTAAGTCAAGTGTCGGAAAGTCATATTTAATAAAAAAAAATACATAAAAGCGGCAGAATATTAATAAACTATTCAAGAAAGAGCGAAAATAGAAAACAATTTCAACTTTGTTTAAGAACATTTTTTAAATGCTTTAGATATTAAAATAATTATTTTATTTAAGGCAATTTAAAAAGTAAAGTATTAAGTATTAAGATTTTTGAATGCTGTCGAATTGAATTGAATTTGTCGAATTCCTGTCATTTTCCAAACCTACGACGAAGAGTGTGAAATTCGTCAATACTAAATTCGTCTATGTTCACATCTCATCACGCCAAAAGTCATAAATTTACTGAGAGAAATGTTAAGTCAGAATCTTCGTGTATGGGCACTTTAATAAAGAGAGAAAATTTGTCTCATCTGACGTTTGCTTTCACACTCTTCGTGGTGAGGTCGGTGTGATAGCAGCTGATCGGTTTACACCAGGTTGAGTTAGAAGAACGGTTGACTTAAATTTGTCATGTGGTTTTGGTTGAGAACCGTGAAATGTAAACATATTTTGGACTTTTTTTGTTGTATTTAACACAATGAATATGTATGCGGCCGGTTGGTTCAATTTGCTTTTCCTACAATTCAATCTTTATTTCAAACTGGCTTACAACTATGACAATATAACTTGAAGAAAAAAAATCATTTAATAGAAGGTAGGGAATAAATCATTTTAACGTGGAAGAAATAATTAGTTTTTTAAAGAAGTGAAGTGAATAGAATAGAAATAGAATTATGATAACTTAGCCAAACATCCCGGCCCCATTGAAGGACCTCGTCTTCAATTATTTGGAAGAATAGCTAGTTCACTGATCCGTTCTTAGTCTTCATGTCGTAGTCAGCCCTGACCTTGCCGCCTCTGGAGGGAGATCGATTGTCCTCGTGAACCAGTACCAGCGACATCCGCCTACACTACTCCAAAATTCCAGAGATTGGTTGGAAATCAATTCAGGCGTTGGATATACCATGATAAAGCCTATATTTTGATTAGAATTCATAATTTTCAAACATCAGAATTATTTGTCGATGTTATTGATAGATTAAAAGTAGGTCTTACTAAATACAAGTTGCTAATACCGAACTTAAGATGTATTAACAAATTTGAGTATGTGGTTATAGTCATTCATCTGAAATGGGAGATACAACTAATAAAAAGTACAATATTAGAATTCGTGTTCAAATATTAGCCACTGTAATCATAATTTAGTTTCTGTTACAAAAAAAGTTATGTATTCGATTTTTCATAAGAGGCTTTGCTGTTATAGAGAAACTATATTTGAATGTTACACGTGACGTTTTCATAAAAACTATTATTTTACCCTTCGCAGTAATAGTATCTACCCGGGTCAAAGTCAGTTATTATTTTTTCCATTTATTTCAGTAGATGAAATAAAAATTATATTTAAAAACTTTTTTTTTTAAATTTGTTCTTAATTTTATCTCTTTGTGTACGCGGTTTAATAGTATTTACCCGGGTAGATACAAATAATATTGCTGTCAGGTTTACCACTTTTAGGAAAATACTTGTTATAAATGAAGCTGTAATAGTTGTGTTTTTTATTTCCAATATAAATTTTAAGAAAATATATTGAAATGATCGACGTAAACAACTAGTTGATGTAGATATACACATGTTTCAATTTTTCCGCTTTGTCTGTGTAAACCTAAGTTGAGCGCTTGGGGCACATGCATGTCGAATAGATCTCTACTTCGTGGACTCATGGTAGCATTTGTAATAGCTACCTTTTTGTTCCGTACTTCCACTACAATCCCGCTTCATCGGCCATATTGGTTCACCTGCAATGGAAAATTTAAAAATATGTTCGACAAAAGTATTGAAACCTGCCTAAAATACATTGTACTTCTTATATCGAGAATACTAATGTTTGTTTACCCCAACTTGTGGATTGTTACTGACGTAAATTATATACGCAGCAAGAGCTCCAATCCAATATTTTGTAAAACATAGACAAAGGCCAGCGAGTTATTAAAAGGTTCGTTAAGTAAGGGGTAACGATTTTGTTCATGATATCCAGACCACTTCTAGCCTTAATATAAATTAAAATAATTTCTGATGTTTGTTTTATATTGGACACAGCCAAATATCTATGCAAGGATGGAAAGTGTAAAACGGATTTTCCCTTTGCTGGTATCGTACGTAGGAACACTAGGCTGCGTTAGGACTGAACCCAAATTTGCTTGAATAAACTTCTCGCCTTTTTGTAGGTTAGAATTGTTTGATTTTTAATGTTGCAACTACAGGCAATGCCCATCTGACCAGTCCTTCTAACTGCGGTAAGGTGGCGAAGAAATTATTCATTGTTACATTGTGTCCTGTCTTTGTTTGGGGAGCAACTAAGTTATTCAGAACCCTCTCGCTATCCTATATAAATTTTCGCATTTAGAGTATACAAATATTTGGTACCATATGCCCACCAGATTTCTATACCATATATTCCTGGTTTACTCCGAATATATTCGTTAATTTTTTGCGACCTCTGAAGCCAAATAACTGGTCATCCACAACATTCGAGTTTACCATGTCAAAGATATATCTTATCGATAATAACTATTCATCCTGCCGAAGGTCTCTTGTCCCCACTCGTAAAGGGTGCATAAAATTCCAAGCTAACGATTACTTAGTGGTTCTTTTCTTGATTCCTGCGAACGCATTACAAGAAAAGTTCTAAAAAATTCCACCAAGAAATTGGTGTCCATGATAATGCTTCTTTTTCGGTGTTATTGATATTCCGGTTACATGAGAAGGGGGGTTTGATCCCTGCTCTGACCAACTTTCATTTCTTTTGACGACGGTCAGCTCGCTTACTGACGTCGACACTATCGACTACCATCTCAAGAAAAACCATCTCAGAATAACGTTCGGAACCGGTGTAAAACTGTAGGTCCAATCACTGAGTAGAAAGAAAGCGCACAGTTCATTGTTTGTGAGAAGCTCTCTAATGAGAAACAATTTATTTAATTACCTAAACGTTTGGACTCTAATGGCCTGGTGAATCATGCAAAAAATTTGACCCATGAAGTCGTGTATGATGTTATGGCCATGAACGAACGTATTATTATTCTATGCCATTTCGTACCATCTTTACTTATCCAAATTGTTTTATTGGAGGCAGTCTCTTGGTCATCATTGTATCCGTCATCGTCGTCAGATTCAAGATCAAATTTGTTTCTTCCTCAATAAATTCAGCATCGGAATTCATTCCTTCCTGATCAGGAAAAGTATTTTGTTTACACTCTTTTTAACTCACAGTTACGTATATCGTCAAGAAATTGTCAATTATTTTAAAATATTATGTGATTGAAACCATTGAATATTTCTGTATCTACCCGGGTAGATATTATTAGACCGCGTAGTAATAATTTGTTATTAATGCGAAGTGAGAAACAAATTTGTGAAAAAACAATAAAGTATAAATAATATACAAACAATAAAGTATAACACAATCGTAGAATCTAACGCCACTATTGACTTTCGCAAACATGCAAAAAATTGAGGACAATTGTCTGGAGGAACTATTATTGTGGATGACACAAATGAACTTAAACATACATATGATATTTTTAAATAATAACTGTTTGTATATAGTTACAAACAGAGTTATCCAGAGAAACCCATCCCCATTTTTGATCGAATATGTGAAAAATTGAGAAAAAATTTATATATCTTGGAAAGGGAGCGTCCAATCGGAAAAAAATATCTAATTTTTGCGAGTTTCTAATTGTTTTTCATTCAGTGGTCCAATTCGTATGACAGAATTTTTTTTTAAAAATCGCCAAAATAGATTTCCTATAAAATAGATTTCCATACAAAATAAAAAATGGCTATAACTCGGAAACAGTGCGTCCAATCGCAAAAATAATATGTTTTTTACCCCCGAATTAGTCTTTAACTTAAATCGCTGAAACTAAAATTTGTCAAATCAAAAATTGCTAAAACGCCATTATTCCAATATCTCATAATCGGAGCGTTCAATCGAAAGTATAACTAATTGTTAAAGGTTTCTAAGGGTTTTTCATAAAGTGGTCCAATCGTGTATAAGATAAATAAGATAATCGGTAAAATAAAAAACGGCCTTAACTCGGAAACGGTGCGTCCAATCGCAAAAATAATAATTTTGTTACTTCCGTTGGAGGTTTTAACCAGTAGATGTCATTCAAACCGCATGCATCACTTATTTTAAAAAAAATCACTAACACATACTTTAGCGATTTTATATTTGAAAAATTTTAGTGTAACGTTTTTTTTATTAAAAAAAAGTGATGCCGTATGAAACAATTTATTATTTTTGCGTTTGGATGCACCGTTTCCGAGTTATAGCAATTTTTTTATTTTAGCGATTTTGACGATTTTTTTAAAAAAAAAAGTAGTCCATACGAATTGGACGACGTATTGGAAACCCTTTAGTAACCTGGAAAATTGGCATTTAGCGGTTTTTTATTCGAAAAATATTAGTTTTAGCGATTTGTTTAAAAAAAGTGATACCGTATTAAGGTGAGAACAATTTATTAGTTTTGCGATTAGACGCACAGTTCCCGAGTTATAGCCATTTTGATATTTTAGCGATGTTCTTATTTGGCGATTTTTTAAAAAAAAAACAATAAAATTCCATACGAATTGGACCACTTTATGGAAACCCCTTAGAAACCCTCAAAAATTAGTTATTTTTTCCATTTCACGCTCTATTTCCGTGATGATCAATACACTTTTACATTCCTTGAAACCATTTGTCATAGCAGTTGTTCCGTTCCTATTGAGACAGCTCCAAAACATAGTTTTGGAACGCTTCAACTGCTTCTTCAGCACTGGTAAATCGTTGACCACGCAGTTTACCTTTGATATTCGGGAACAAGAAAAAGTCATTGGGGGCCAAATCAGGACTGTACGAAGGTGAGTCATCAATTCGATGTTTTGACTGCTCAAAAATTCATCTGTTTGGTGAGATGTGTGAGAGTTCGCATTGTCATAATGGAGAACGATTCGTCTTTGGCGGTTGGTTTTACGAATTTCTCCGAAGACTTTCGGCAAACAAATGGTCGTGTATCACTCACAATTGACCGTCCTACGTTGCTCAAGCGGAACAGTGGCCACATGACCCATTCGGCCGAAGAAACATTCGACCATTTGCTTCGCTGTGCTACTTCCACAAACAACTTTTGTTGGATTTAGCTCGTCGTGAAAGACTCACACTGTCGATTGCTGTTTCCGGCTCATACGCATATATCCATGATTCGTCACCTGCCATGATGTTACTACGGTCGAATTGGCACGAGCCTTTTTTGAACGATTGTCAAATTATATGGGATCCAACGCGAACAAACCCTTTTTACAGTCAAATGTTTATACAAAATCGAATGTATTGAAGTGGAACTAATGTGTAACGATGCCTCTATCTCACGATATGTCTCATGACGATCTTGCATTATTAGTTCACGCACTGCATCGATGTTTTATGGCAGATCAACCGATTTTGGAACTCTTGGTACCAGCGATTTACAGTGGTTTTTGATGGTGCTTCATTACCAAAAGTCGAAACAAGTTGTTTGAGACACTTTTGTCTTGTAAAAATTCATCGCGCGAACATTTTCACGGGTTATTTCATTTTTTGACCCAGATAAATTTTTCAATACACTGTAAATACAACAAATAGTGCTCGTAACTGAAAACGTTCTATGTATATTTATGGTAAAAAAATTTCAAACTTTCCAATGGAAGTTCAAGTTTGCATCTGGGAACACTAGTATAGCCAGTTCCCGAAATATTAATAGCAACCCTCTATCCAATGGTGTAGCGAAATATCGAAAGCAGAAAGCCAAACTGGATTATTGGATTATTTATTGGTAACAAATGGTCGAACTGCAAAATTCAATTATTGAACATGTTATTATTATTAAAAATTTATTTATATAAGATTTTGTCTTGTTCTATTGGTTGTCATATACTTATACATAAATTAATAACCAAACGTCATTGAATTTTGGCCGATGAAAGTTCAGCCTTCGGCAGGTAAAGTACTCTATGCAGTTGCTCATTTTTTTTTTGTTGCATGTTGCTGTCTTCTCTGTAGTAGTTCTGTCAACAAAATCAAAAAAAAAAAAAAATTTGACAGTTACTGAGGTGTAACAAAAGGAAAAAAATTTTTTCAAATGTTCCCAACTCCTTAAATACGTATTTACATACACCTTGGGTGCAAACCTTGCCATCCCAAATTTGTATACACATACAGTAGTATCTCGATATAACGATCTATATATTGTCAGCCCTTATCGTTAAATCGAAAATATCGTTATATCGAATGAATTTTTTGATTGTTGAAACTGCAGAGTAAAGCTATTTTTTTAGTTTTATTATATGTATGTATTTATATACAGATACAGAAATCGAAAATACAACAACTGGTATAATAACGGTATTTTTTTTGCTTGTTTGCGTTTTTTTTCTTCTAACAATGCATCGAAAAGAAAAAAAATAATTTGTAGGAGAGCCCGATCTACATTATAGAACCACTAACAAAGAACTCTCTGTTGCTAAGTGCGGCGAGTAAGAAAGAGAGCCGTAGTTGAATACAAAAACAATAATAATTTTTCCTTTTTAGTGTGTAATCGTTATATTGAGTACAACATTTTTGACACCCCTCGTAATATATGGTACACAATGGTAATGAATTGTGCCATCGTTAAATCGTTAAATCGCATAATCGTTAAACCGGAATACTACTGTATCTTGTTTGACAAAAAGTTTGCACATGACTGACCATTCAATTTGACAAACAATTAGCAGTTTAATTAAAAATGATTGATTGTTACTTATTGATCACAATGGTGGCTAAACAATTGTTAGTGTTTCCGCAGCAGTAGAGGTATAACTGTCGAAACATAGTCCGATATCGTATCGGTTGATTACCCGAGAGCGGGGAACAACAAACGTGAATATCAAACACTATGATCCCCCAATTCAGTTCAGTTGAGAACTTCTGAGCAACCCACATCGCAGCTCTAGCATGTACACAACTATACGTACTTAAATACATACATATATGGAATTCTCGCCGTGCTTATCAGTCGGAAATTTCGCTAATCGAGATCTTATAAAAGCAGAAACATACAACTGTCTTCGTCTTCTGTTTTGCATCCATTTTGATATGACTAAATACTAATAACTAAGCTCTAGTTTAGTATGAATAACCAACTTCACACTAAAACTTAACGCCGACGTATATTCGGAATAAGAAAACTGAGACGACAACTAGTAGTGGACAGCTAAACGAAACGGCCATAGGTAGACGTCAAGAGTATCTAACTACAAAATTTACGGTCGAGAGCGAATCGTATTCAAAAACAAACGCGAAATAGAGACACGTCACGAGATTTTATTTACTCATTTCTTTTGCGATTAATAAACACTAGTGAGTGACACAGTGGAACCAAAGCGCAAGCCAACATTATGAATTTCAATATTCATAAGTGATCAAGTCAAAATCAAGAAATTTTTTAGCCAGTGGCACTTCTGATTGACAGTACATTTCAAAAGTATATAATAAATTGTCTTTTGGATATATGTTTGTATGTACATTAGGGCGGGTTAATTTTCTTTTTTTGATGAAGCGTATAGCAAAAACGTAATCTATAGGTGATTTTGAGAAATTTTGCTCAAGAGACCATAGCTCTAAGTCGGATTTGGAGCCCCCAAAACTTCAAAATAGATATTTTTCCATATATATGGATTACGTTTATCATATACGCTTCATCAAAAAAAAATTCCATCAAAAAATCCTTAGGCCAAATTTTTGACTTTTCAATCATCTTTGATCAACCATCAAACATTATTTAAACTCTGAATTATTTTTTTAGGTTAAAAGTTGATTGCTGTTTAAACAGCCAAAGTCGGACATTTAAACTGAGATCAAGTGACCATATGATTTTGATAGAAAACAAAAAGAACAATAAGCACAAAGTTTATTCAATTGTTAATGTGACCAATTATAATCACCATCCTAGTTGAAATAACAATAAAAACGTATCATTTAACTCGTATTGCAGTTAAAACTTAATTTCTGCTCAAATATTCTCCAATTTCATTAAATATTTTATATTTTATCACTTCACATTTGTTTGCAATGGCGTCAGTTTGATGTATGAATACCGGTTAATTTTTGTTACCTTTGCCACTGTTGCCACATGGTAGTAAGATTATCTGACAAAGCACTGAAAAACTCTCTTCGTATTTAAAGTCAGATCCATGGTAGAATTATCTGTTAGGTAGTCGCATTAGCAATTAGCAATAGCTGTCAAAATTAGTTGAATAATGAAAAACACTATGAACACAAAATGTGAAAAATTTTTTAAGCTTGTCTTACTTGACACAAAGTCTACGCTATTAAATTGAATTTTGATTGAAATTGTTTGAATTTTATTAGCAAACAAAAATAAACAAAATCGAACTTGACAGCTTACACACGGAAAAGATGAAAAAACCACAAATCAGCTGGACTGACGCGTTTACCCGATAGATAATTTTACCATGGTTAGATCAAACATAAATCAAAATCAACTGATTACAAATTTAAATAACCAGTCAAAAATTGGGCCTTAGTGTCAAACAAATGAAAAATATTGTCGCCAACACTGATATGCATGCCTTTTTTGCAGCGAAATAAATTGTAGTTGCCCAATGTTTTTATTGCGAACGAAGTATAACTGTAGTTCACCTACCAAGTTTATCGCTTTTCCGGGATTATAAATGTCAAACTTCATAAGAAAAAAAACGGCGATAATCCCGAAATCTTGGTAGGTGTAAATGCCGTATATCAGAGTATCAGGGCCTTAGTTAAGTTGGCAACTTGTTTTGCAAAATATCAAACAAGACAACACCAACGTCATTTTGTGTTTGAGTTGTAAAATAGTTGTGTTAAATAAAACACAAATGTATACCAACAATAAAAGGCAACAACAAAGTGCAGAACTGTGAAAAAAAAATTTCACAGTTCGGTATGAAAAAGTTAAGTCAACAGTTCCTGCAACTCCACCTTGACGAAGACTGAAATAAAACTGTAAATGAGTGAATAAACTTCTCTACTATGTTTTACTCCATGGTAGGTCAGGGGGTTTCGATGAACCAGCTGGTCGACCTCCTAGCTGCAAATTTGATACAGGGTAGCATTTGAATTTGTTTTTATTGGCAGTTATGACTTTAAAATAGCTTAATACACAATAAAATAGTTTTGATTTGAAGTACACAACTATTTTCTTTAATTTTTAATTGTATAACATACAAATTCTTGCAGAAAAAACTGGCATAAAAACAAACGTATCTAATCTGTCGTTAGCCCAGTGACTTTCAATGGGAATTTGGTGGAACTGAAACACTTATGGCTCTATCATTCTCTATGATGGTAGGATTAAGGAAAATGTGGTTCTGTACCTCGTTTCTGTAGTTCTCGAATCGAAAAAATTTTCACATTAAGCATGAAACAAAAAATGCCATCGTTTCTCGATTTGTGAGTAAAAACTGTTTCTGTATATCAATGCGAAAAGAGGCAACACTGATGAAGTTTTGATTGGAATATTCCAAGAAAGCTGTCAAGTAAGAAAAAAATATAAACAAACAAAATAAACCAGTGCGAAAAAGAACAACAACAAGAAGTATAGACATGTATTCAACTGCATTTTATTTTTGCTTTCTTGATTTTTCTGTAATATTTTGGAAAAATTAATTGAAATACATAACAGAAAAGATATAGTTCTTATCTTCTCCAAGTTTTAATTTCTTAAAAGACCTTTTTGTAGAAACAATATCAAAATCTCGCACCGTTTTAATTTGTGAGTATTTTTGACGTTTAAAATTTAAACTTTTTCGACTCCCTACTTTTTAGAAACAGTTTTTCTCGCATTTTTCCAATAAGCAGTACGTCACAGAAAGTTTTCGCAAAACAAATATTGTAGAAACAGTCACATGTGAGAAGCGATTTTTTGAAGCGATTCCCAGCGTTTTTGTTTCAATTCACATGTTTCATGTGAAAACTTTTTCTATTCGAGAACTACAGAAACGAGGTACTGACTCCAGTTTTGTTAGAATATTTCTGTACTAGAGGATTGGAACGCGCCTATGGCGCCCGTTGAAACATGCTTTTTTTCGGGTTTTCCGGTTTTTTTTTCGTTTTTTTCGTTTTTTTTCATTTTTTTGTTCGGTTTTTTTTCGTTTTTTTTCGTTTTTTCTTTTTATTATTTTTCGTTTTTTTTTGTGTGTATATATATCAGTGTTCAAAAAGTGTGACACAAAAGTGTGACAGAGTCAGTGAATCAGCGATGAGTATGTAGATAATGTAGATAATGTAATGTAATGTAGATTTATGTAGATAAAAATTATTTGGACCTCTGTACCTCGTTTCTGTAGTTCTCGAATCGAAAAGTTTTCATATTAAGCATGAAACAAAAAATTCCATCGTTTCTCGATTTGTGAGTAAAAACTGTTTCTGTATATCAATGCGAAAAGAGGCAACACTGATGAAGTTTTGATTGGAATATTCCAAGAGAGCTGTCAAGTAAGAAAAAAAATAAACAAACAAAATACACTAGTGCGAAAAAGAACAACAAAAAGAAGTATAGATTTTTCTGTAGTATTTTGGAAAAATTAATTGAAACACATAACAGAAAAGATATAGTTCTTATCTTCTCCACTTAAAAAATAAGTTTTAATTTCTTAAAAAAACTTTTTGTAGAAACAATATCAAAATCTCGCACCGTTTTAATTTGTGAGTATTTTTGACGTTTCACATTTTAATTTTTTCGACTCACTACTTTTTAGAAACAGATTTTCTCGCATTTTTCCAATAAGAATGAAAAAAGCAGTACGTCACAGAAAGTTTTCGCAAAACAAACGTTGTAGAAACAGTCACATGTGAGAAGCGAGTTTTTGTACCGATTCCTAGCGTTTTTGTTTCAATTCACATGTTTCATGTGAAAACTTTTTCGATTCGAGAACTACAGAAACGAGGTACTGGAATTTTCGTAAAAAATAGAGTTGTATGAGTTTGACATTTATGAACGATTTGAATTGTAAATTGTACAACTTATTTATTTTTTTGCCTTTGAATGGAGGGATTAATCACAATCCTGACCAAGTTTATCAGAATCTATAGTATTTTTAGCCAGGAAGAATGTCGAAAATCTAGGTATTTTGTAGTTTTAGGCAGAAAAATCAGAGTAGTCAATATTCTGAAGTGTGTTCCATTAATGACGTCGATATACACAAGTGAAGTGAAATGGGAACACGAATTTAAGAATCAGTTAAGAACATGATAGACGTTTCCTTGAAAGTTGTTAGCATTAGAAACAATCATTGTATTTCTTTTTCTCTTGGGTTTAACTCCTCGATATTACTAATCTTGATCAGTTGAGAGTATAGGGCGTCCCAAAATTCATAAAAAAAGGACAGTATGAAAGCTAAACAATATTTTAAAAACAATGTAGACTTGGCGGGAACATTTAATTTTTTATTTTTAATTTTTTTTTTAATTTTTTATTTTGTTTTTAATTCAATAAACATTTTCCACCATATATTCATATATAAAATAAGAAAAAAATTGTCAACTCAATGAGAAACCATATTATAAAAGAAATATTAATCAGATTCTTCAGTATCAGATTCAGAGAAATCATCTTCAAAATGATGCATTATAAGCAAGCAAAAAGTACAATAAATTGAAGGTTCGCAGGTACTCGCAGTTCATTTTGGACACACAATGGTTTACACATATAGGAAAATTTAAAATTACACTGAATCCAGGTGAATTTTGTAAGTTCTACTCCACGAAAGACAGGTGTACGTTACAATGGGCGAGTTGCTAATACACTTAAACACGATTATGTTTTATAAATAACATAAGTATACACAGATCACAACCACAGTTTTTTTTATATAATACATACCTTGGCGTTAGTATATAACAAAACTTTTAATGAAAATAATAAAATTTGCAAGTTTAACACGAATAGGAAAACGATGATCAAAAAGGCGGAAATATTTTGCACAACACTTGCAGAAACATATGCTGACTTTGACAGGTCACAGCTGTTCATCAGCTGTAAGCTGAGCTTTTAAAAATCGATACAAATCTAGTGAATGTATTTGTTATCGATTGTTAAAACAAAATTAACCGTTTTTCAAATTTGAAAATTTGAATTAAATGCCGCTAGCGAAGCCAAATTGGCCACTGTGCGTTGGTTAGTTAAATAAATAAATAAATGGTTTCCCATTACATCCCATAAAGGGCCAGGGGAGAACTTCTCACAATCACTGAGCTGGGCGTTTTCCAGTTTTCACTCACTGATTGGGACCTACAGTTTTACACCGATTCCGAACAGTATTTTGTGAAGCCTTTTCATGGCTATATACTCGATAGTGTCGCCGTCACTATGCGAGGTGACCGCCGCCGAAAGAAAAATTTTAAGGTGGTCAGAGCAGGGTTCGAACCCAGGATCTCATGTACAAGAGCCGCGCACACTAACCATTGCACCACCGACGTTGGTTGGTTGGCTGAAAAGGCTGCAAGACAGCACGCTATCTAGCACACTTAGGCTAAATAAGCCCATTGTGATACCTGCAGTTTCCTCCATAGCAACTATTGACTAGTCGTCCAGCCAATTTGCCCTTTTAATAAATTTGTCTATAAGACCTACAGGAATATCCTGTAGGACTACGGTGCTAACTAGATGTGTTCCGAATATCCTACTTCTCAGTCCTGCCAGAGCAGAGCAATCCAAGAGAAGGTGTTTCTTCGTTTCCTCGTCCTCTTCCATGCAGCATCTACAGAGAGTGGATTTTCTGTGTCCCAATCTTAGGGCGCGTTTTCCTACAAGACAATGTCCCGTAGTTGCCTAGTCCTCTTCCTGTCCACCTGTGGCCAGAGGACCCTAGCTTGTTTGCAAATTGAAGTAAGTCTCCACTTGTCCTTGAACATATTATCGGCCCACTGCCTGATGTGCAAACGCCAGGTAGAGATTGGCATACTAACACCTTCTTTTGCCGGAAGAACCTGTGCCGTAGTGCCCTGTCTAGCTAACGCATCCGCTACGCAATTACCTGGAATGTCGCTATTACCTGGAATGTCCCGGTACCCAGATGAGCCTGATGTCAAAATACTCTGTCAAAAAACCCTAAGTGATGAGTGGCATTATTTCACCATCAGGGACGTAGCAAATATGGCTTCCAGGGATTTTATGGCAGCCTGGCTGTCTGTGTAGATACATATTCTCCGGAGGGTTGTGACACTACTTTTGAGTAGTTCAGCAACCTCCAGTATGGCGGTAATTTCCGCCTGAAATACACTAGTGATCAGGCAGCTTGAAGGAGATATTTACATTTAGGTCGGGTGAATGGACCCCATAGCCTACTTGCTCGTCCAACTTTGATTCATACGTGTAGAATCTGATACTACTGGTATCCCCTTCCAGTGACTTTTCCCAGGTATTCCTGTTCGGAATAGAAGTCCTTAGATTTGTCGCTGGTAGAAGGTAGGGGATACAGTAGTCCGTTTTTACGGGAATAGAGTTGATGCGGTGTAGTAATTCAGCGTGTCCGGAATGACCCGATATCAAAACGATATCAGGAGTACAGATATTCAGGATAGCACTAAGTGCAGAGCTTGACGTCGTGCCCATTGCCGCTAATCAGTGCTGATCTTTGAATTTTCATCAAGGAATTCAGAATATACTTCTTTTGGAGGGACCTCCACCAAACTACGGTGCCATAGAGAAGTATTGGTCTGACTATTGCTTTTCTATCGCCCCTTTACAACAGTAAAGCGCAACAGACGCCTTTTTCACCCTCTCCTCCACATTCGGTTTCCAAGACAGTTTTCTGTCGAGAATTATCCCCAGATACTTGACCTTTTCCGTGAACTGTAATTGCATCCCATTAACTGACGACAGTTCAAATGCGTGTATTTTATATTTCAGAGAGAACAAGATAAGCTCGGTTTTAAGTGGGTTAAGTGATAGTCCGTTGTTAGCGGTCCAGTTCGAAATCAGACTAAGTAGGCTGGTTGTACGAATGCTAAGTAAATTGAGGTTTCTACCCGTACAGATGATAGCAATATCATCGGCATATGCAAAGACCTTGCATTCGGCCCTGTCCTATTCAAGAAGCAGTTCATTGACAGAAGTTAACCATAATAGTGGAGACAGAACTCCCCCAGAACTCCCCATTCAGCTTTGACGGATCTATCCACCAGAAGCTTCCCAATTAGGCGTGTCACTAAGCTGTCGACTCCTAGATTCTGTAACGACCTAAGAATCGCCGAAGGTTGAATGTTATTGAAGGCTCCCTCGATGTCCAGGAAGGTCCTCAGAGCGAAGACCTTATTCTCAAGAGAGTTCTCTATTATGCTGACTGTAGAGTAGAGAGCCGTCTCAGTTGACCTGCCCTTGCATGCTGAGAACTCGATAGTAGATTCTGTGGAAGATTACTTCGAACATGAATGTCCAGTAATCTTTCAAATGTCTTAAGAACAAAGGATGATAGACTGATTGGTCTAAAGTCATTTGGTTTGACATGAGAGCATTTGCCTGCTGTCGGGACAAAAACCACTTTGGTTTGCTTCCAACTGCTAGGAATGACTCCCAGCATAAGGCAGCCCTTGAAGATTGCCTCCAACCAACTACAAGATAGGTAGAGTGCCTCCTGTAGTTGCACGGGAATTATCCCGTCAGGTCCGGCTGATTTATAGGGCTTAAAGCATCTAATGGCCCCTATCAGATTTTTTCTGCTCACTATTGAGCGAACTTTTTCTAAGCATTCCGGTCATCGTTGGGAAAGTGGGTATCCAGGAGAATCCCAAGAGACTCTTCAGACGAATACGTCCACGTTCCATCGTCTTTCATTAAGAACCCCGCACACGGTGGGTTTTTAGCGAGCACGCATCTTAAGCGTGCAGTTTGGTTGGTTCCCTCAATGGATTCACAGAAGTTTCGCCAGGATTTCCGTTTGGCCTTCTTGATTTCACCTTTATATAGATTAAGACTAATCTTGAAAACGTCCCAATCCCTTTGGTCGCCGCTCTTTTTGGCCTTGATGGACGATCTTAGATCCTGAAGCTCAGCGTTCCACCAATGAGGTTTTTTGTTACCCTTGGCAGCATTATAACCACTGGTCTTACAGGACTCATTGAGCGCGTTTCTGCACGCATCAGTAAATTTTCCAACTAGTTCTTCCAGCTCTGGCACATTAGTCGGAATATTCGGATGGTTACCTAAGAGTTTCCTTAGGCGCCCACGATAGGCGTTCCAGTTCGTTTTCCTATAATTTTTAAAAACTTCCTTTTTCAGAGGGTCGATATTTATGTGGAACTGTAGATATCTATGATCAGAAAGTACGCTCCAATCGGATACAGTTACATAGTCGTAGACAAGTAGTAAAGTTAGGTCTAGTACTTCCCTCCTAACCGAAGTTATGAAGGTCGGTTTCTCGCCTCTATTACATACGTTACGAGTCCGTAAAAACATAAAAAAGCGAATCAGTGAAATTGTGATTTGGCGGATCCGTCCCGAAAAACATAAAAAACCGAATCAGTGAAATTTCGATTTGGCGGATCCGTCAAATGTTTCAATTTCATTTATTTTCAAAAAACGAATCCGAAACGGATTCGAATATAAAGTTCGTTACGAGTTCGAGACGGATCCTAAAAAGTACAAAAAACGATTCGCGGTTTCGAGAGGAATTTCATACGAAAACGAAGTCGTTATGAGTTCGTAACGGATGTCCGTTTCGAACAAAATGTCCGCTGAAACAGATCCGTCTCGAATTCGTAACGGATTCATATTTCACATTGGGTAACAACAAAACTAGATTGTAATATCGCGACAGAGCACCATTGGCCGCCCAGCCACTACTTCGAAGAAAACTGCTTCAATAATGTCTCCAGCCCAAATTTCACACTAAACATGTTGTTGGTGCATTTGGTTGTAAACCCAATGCGATAATTTTGACGATTAACGAAGCCAATATGAAAATGAGACTCATCGCTAAAGATAATCTCGGTCGAAATCTCTTCTTTATTTTTACCATATTTCCCAACAATAAAAACGCATTGTTTAATTAGAGTTCCCTGAACTATCAGCTGTCACGCTGTCTTTTTTTACAGCAATTTACTGCACACATGTATTTAGTTTGTTAGTGTATTTAGTTCGTAACTGAAGATGTGAAAATTATATTTTTCCAGCTGTTTTTAGCTGAGTAAATAAATAACTAAAAAATATTGATTACGCGTATAATATAAAAAACGTTTGTATAACATATTGATTGATTATGTATGGAATTGAAAAAAATTATAAATTATTGATTAACTTCGAACTCAGCTCAAGTACACATTTAATTGGAAATATTATAAAATACTGATTGACTTTTAACTCAAGCTGACTGACTACAAATTGAATTGAAATGTATTGAATTACCGACCTACAATTTGGGTACCTGAGTTTACAAATTTCTTCATTAACTAAAATCCAAATATAAAAATAATCCACTTCTTTGTGTACATGAAACATGAATGTGGGGTTTATCATTATTAATCATATGCAACAGCTGTGTTCCCGTAGGTACTATTTTAACGGTTGTGACTAGTTTTACAAAATTAAAAAATTTTTGACAATTTGATACAGAAAAAAAATCGTACAAATAGTAAGTACGAAATCAATCAGTGATCTACATTGTCTAAAAGATATTTAGGAAGCCGTTTCGTAAAGTCATAACACTTTCATCAAGTTTTTTCATAGTATCTTCTTTCAAATATTCAAATATGCGAAAAACTTCATCGGATTAATATAGATGTTTAACACGATATATCTCAAAATGTACTTCTCCAAAGTCAGTTTGGTCCCACTGTGCGACATCTTCAAGTTTGGAAAAGTAAAGCAAAGTGTGAAAGACCAACGACAAAGGCAAATGAAATGAATGCGAACGTTACTTAATGTCTGAGGGAAAAGGGCAGTTTGGTTGTACGAGTACATAACGTATCCATCCCTGGATGGCGAGTGGAAACCCCAATATTGTATATAGTATAGGCTGAGCAAAACTGCACTTAGCAAGACGGATAGACAGACGGGCCAAGGCGATGACGATGACAATACCAACGGCGACTAGCTCTGCTACGGCGATAGTGTAAATTTAAACGCTTGCCGTTCATTACGTTTCATTAAGATACAAAGAGCAGTCGGTGAAAACGATACTAAAAATGCTTAGCTCAGTGAGTGTAAAAGTCGTTGGGGAGCGCGGTCAACCTCCAGTTTGCGCAAAAGAAGACAAATATTTTGAAACCTCATAAAGCCGTTGTGATTTAGTATCTAAATACGAGAAAAATAACTAAGCGAGTTCTTATCAGTTCTGTTTTCCAAAACTGATAAAGCCCCAACTTGCGAGGCAGCAGCAAAATAAAACAAAACGAAATAATAATTACTAGGGTTCAGAACCGCAAGTAGGAGCAGTGTATCGCCGGACCTGTATACACCTATGGGAAAATAATTATCAAAAACAAGAACACCTCCGAGAGAGCACACAGTGTTGCTGTATTGTTGTGAGTCGTTTGTACCGCTGCTACCGACAGCCCTCTGTACAAATACATTCAAATACGGTACATAGCTCCAAGATACTCCCGTGTGAAAGCAGCAACAATGGCGAGAGATCGATTGCCAGAATTAATACAGGTAAGTGTGCGGTTATACAATACCCGAACTCTAGACCAAGCACACCGAGCGTAAAGTGCGGCTGCCTAGAGCAAAAGAGAGCACCACCCAAGAACTTAGCTTTCATTAACGCAACTACATATATCGCATTCCAGCGTGCCAATACCTATGCCAATGGTCCCACGGCACAGCAACAAAAACTAGTGGAATCTTTCGCCATGCAGCAAACTACCCCCGTTGATGACATATTGAATCCGGTAAGTCAAAGTGTCGCAAGTCCGGGGCTTGTTTGTCCAGAAATTTCTCGTAACTTGATGAATAACGCCAGCAGCTTTAGGGTCATTACTTGTTCCCAAACAGGCTGGCAGAGAGACAGACGTGTTTTTTATTTTTATATTTTCTACTCATTCTAAAACAATTAAAAAATATTTGTTTGTTTATTCATGTATGTGGCATTTTAATAAAAAAATAATTAAAACATTCAAGTGTTGGCCAACAACCACAATATGGGGCAACGCTATATGTTTACGTACAGACAAATCTCTGCAGGCGCGAATATTAAGGGTTACGTTCAAAACACGTACCAAGTGGGTAAACACAAAACAGATACAGTTGAACCTCGATAATTAGCATATATCAACAAAGATATGAATGCCGATATCTTTTTAATTTTATAAAATACAGATACATTTATTTAAAATATTCTGTTGAAAAACTCTTTCTTTTCGCGTTTGATTGTTCTTGTAGACATTTATCTGGCTCTGAAATACCTGGACAATTATAGTTTTGTAATAATTGTACCAAACTAATGATAGGGTGTTTCTTCCTTCGTCTGATTCCTCGGAATTTGACTCAAGTTCAGATTCTTCGGTTTGATGTGTCAGATGCAATAACAAACGGTCGGTGCGAGATCAGCATTGCACTACATGCACGTTGAAATTGCGTCAGCTATACATCCAGCCGGCAGTACTATAACTGCTTGTATCTCAACACGGCTATTTGAATTATTTATTTTTCATCTTGAGATTATTAATTATTCAATACTTTACATAAAACCAGTGAGACTACAGGGTCTTACGAAAATCCCACTGACTACATGCATATGTAGCTGCTTTAGGGTGTTATTCCATAAGTCGTGAATCAGTCACTTCGCGCCACTTTTATCGGTTTGGTAGTTTATAAAACGTTACAGCTGTTACAATGTTATAGTGGGTGTTGAGAATCGAAAAACGCCAACATTTTGACAACAACTTATTTACAAAAACTTTTGTTTTGTTTTCTCACTGAAATACTTACTTACAATAATAAAATTAGAAATGGAAATTTCAAACAAATAATTTTCAATCCATTATTTACCTGAACTTTCCAATTTTATACTATTATAAGTAAATAAAAACAAATTATAAACATCGAAGAAACAAAAGAACCACTAAATTTTAAATACGTCCAAATGGCACGCATTTCTTCCGAAGACAACTAATTTAATATAAATCGGAAAATGTATTCGACATAGCAACCCAAAATAACCTACGGGTTTTAATCACTTTATGCGCATTTCCTTAAATATTATTGGTATTTTCAGTATTATAAATATGTAATAGCATTGTTAAATCGGCCGATCTATTGATATAGAGCTAACTCAAGGTAACGTTTTCTCATCTAAAATTTTGTCTTTTAGTTGAACAACTCTATACACTACAAACCTACAAATATCATACTGTAACATAATTGGATACTGTAACATAATCAGAAAACTGCTCGTGTATTGAAATATTCAACGAAGAGAGAGGGCAGAGGAACGATGCACTTCACTCGTTTTCTTTGTTGGCATTCCACTACATGAGTAAATTTTCTTCTCTATTTGAAATTCCATACTCTTTGACGCTAGCGCGAAGTGTTGTATAAAGTTGCGTTCACTTTCGGGACTTTTGGTATACTACCCTCAATTTTCAGAGACTTAACGAATTTATGTCTACTATTTGAACACACAAGTTTTTGCAAGTTTTGGAAGATTATTTGATTGTAATATTTTCAGAAGGCACGTACGCCCGAGGCTACGTACGAACTAATTAAGAGTGGGCGAAATTTTCGGTTCATGAAAGCGAAAAGCTATGGCAGCGAAAAAGGCATAAAAACTGAATGCAGGACTTTAAAGTAAAAGGTCAAAGCTAACATAAAGTGTCTTAAGGTCCACGGACATTAAGACATTTCCAAATGTGTCACAACGTACATGGACATTGCGACCTTTCTTCAGTATAAACTATTTCTAGAATCAATTTATATATTTTGAACTTCGTTTCATCAATTTGTCTACAATATATATTAGGGCGGGTCGAATTGTAGGGGGTCGAAAAAATGTATCGCCTTTTTTGGGGAAAATTGACGAAATTGTTGTGAAACTTGACGAATATTTGAGTTTCTCATAATGCAGTCCCAAATTTTAAATGGCCCATAATGTACAGCGCCATAATTTAGGGATGGTACCTATTCACGACCTATATCGATTTCATTCAATTTAAGACAAAGAATGAAAAACATATTTTCCTTATTTTACTTTATTGTTTTCCTTTCAAAATTCAACTTAAGGGATAAAAGCATATAAAATGTAAATGAAAAAAAATTCAATTGAATTCAGTAATAAAAGGAACAGAAACATAACTTTTTGTCTACATTTAGCTTTTTCTCTACGAAATTGAATGTGACCCTATTAACCCCGGCTCTCTTCAAATGTTTCTATTATTCTAGACGTAGGTACTTTATTATGTTGATCCATCATGAAAACTTTCTACTGTTCGGGAATCAATCCACATGAGCATAGAGCTGCTTTCAAGTCACATTTACATTTTCCAATATAAGGAATTCTTTTATGGATTGTAGTAACGCTGTGAGAGTGGAGCCTTTTGGTCTGCACTTACCTTCAACGTAGTATTTGTCAAGCAAAGTATTCAATTTTTTAACAATATTTCGTTTGCACGTAATTTCAATATTAAGTTTGCTCCAAATTTCAATCAATTTGTCTGTCACGTGGGGAGTAAATGTTTTATATGAAAACATTTTACTTTACATTTTAGCACGTTCGGCCAAGAAAAATAACATCTTAAAATATCCTGTTTAGTTGGCAGATTGAGACCACTCAAATCAACCTACTTTCACTTTCGGTACTTGTTGGCGCGGCGTGCGATGTTGACGGCACTGGATCCGTGGTTGAAATGATATTGTTTTATGCACCTTTCAAAATATTTTTGGTTTCTTTAGTTTTAAAAAAACAGTTTGTTGGTGGCTCGGTTTTATGTTTTTTGAGTGTTAATTCGCCAATGTAAGTTTTCGCACGATCCGTTTCAGCGTCGTCTTTGCAATGCTCACGAGGCTGGTTCGAATGGTCTTTATATCAGAGTTCGAAAAAAATATTAACGGAAGATAGTAGTGTGTGTAGGTAGTAGGTATAACAACATGTGTGAATTAAAACAAAAAGGGTTGCATCAAATTTATGACGTTTGGCCTGGTGTGATATTTACGTTCGATGTTGAAAAGAATTGTTTTACTACCACCAGATAGGGGCAATGTTTCAAAACAACGAACAAAATAACAACAACGGCATTTCGTTTTGTGTGTTAAACTTGTTGTGTTAAATACAACACAAATGTATGCTAACAATAAGTTTAAAACACATTACAATTTCACAGTTTTCCACCAAAACGACATGAAAAATTAAAGCAAGAAGTTATTGTAATTCAACCTGTAGTGCCATTCACTAACTTTTAGCGAACCGATAATCGCTATGTTACTTAACGATTTTTGTCGCTTGCAGTAACGATTGTGTGATTTACTAACTCATACTTAACGATAGTAAACAGCTGACTTTTTGTGTTTACTGAAATTGATATTAAGTGGCAGCTCTGTCCATGTAAATGTAAAAATATGCGAAAAGCATAAAGCGGAATCGAAAAAACAAACGAATTTCTGTTATAAAATTGACTTTGTTAGTTTATAAACGTTTTAACACAATAAGTATGTAACGGGTTTTTCAATAAGAGTGCTACAAAAGTTTTTTTTTTTAAATAAAACAAAACCGGTTTTAGATACCAATGAAATTCTTTATTCCTGTGAAAGTACGTTCGATGCCATTATGTATGGAACTCGATTTCTTTTGCATGGCCACCACGGGCACGCTTGCAGAAGTCCAGACGCTGAACCCAATTATCGACGTTTTTCAAGCATAAATCGGCCGATCTGCTGCAATTTCACGTTCGATATTCGTACGAAGTTCATCAATCGTCGCTGGCTTGTTGGCATAGACCATAGACTTGACGTAGCCCCACAGGAAATAATCTAACGGCGTCAAATCGCACGACCGAGGCGGCCAATCGACTGGGCCATTTCGTGAGATAACACGTTCACCAAACTTGGTTTCCAATAAATTGATTGTGGTATTCGCTGTGTGGCTTGTGGCGCCGTCCTGTTGGAACCACATGTCCTCCAAGTTCATATTATCCAATTGGGGCCAAAAATATTCGGTTATCATTGAACTGTAGCGATTCGCATTCACAGTAATGTGCCGGTCTTGATCATCACGGAAGAAGTATGGCCCAATGACGCCGTCGGCCCAAAAACCGCACCAAACGGAATGATGACTCATGGATTACGTGTGGATTGCTGTCTGACCAATAACGCATATTTTGCTTATTGACGAAACCATTCAACCAGAAATGAGCCTCATCGCTGAAGATGATTTTCCGATGAAAATCCGAATCGTAGCGCTCTTAAAGTTGAGGCCACTGACGCCAAATTTCGGTAGTAAATTTTAATAATTTCGACTCGTTGTTGGCTCGTATATCTTTCCATGATGAAATGGCTAACCTTACTGAAGAGAAATGTCAAAAGAGCGGGAAAAAATATGGCGTCGTTTGCTGTCCCTATCGATTTACTTTTGTAGCGTCTCTGTTGAAAAACCCTTTATATATGTACATATTTGTTATTTGTGCATAATATATATTTTAGAATGACTACAAATCCAAGCGGGAAACGGAGCCGTGCCTAGCCGGAGCAACTGTTTTCTGTGACAAAACATATCCTACATTTTTAAACGAACAGTAATTAAAAAATTACAAAATTTCAAAAAACATACAACCCCAATTGTAAAAGAAGGAAAATTTTGTTTGTTTTGTTGAGCTTAACAACATAAAAATAGGTATCGTTAATTTTGCGATAGTCGAATCGCTAACTTCAACAGCTGATTTAGCGATAGCGAATATCGTTATCAAACTGCCTGCAGAATACCAAAATCGTTACTGTTATCGTTAAGTGAACGTAACGATTCGATTATCGTTAAAACAGCTTACTGAATCGCACTACTGGAGTAAGTAACTTTTCGTCAGCATCTCTCTATCACACCGATCGCATCAAGAACAGTGTGAAAGGAAACGTCAGATGGGCCAAATATTCTCTCTAGTATATGATTACTGTATGGGTTGCATGAACAACACACAAACCAAAAATATCATTTGGGAAATTCCGAATTAATAAAGATCTAATGAATACATTTTGGCAAAGCAGGGTGGTAATGCCATTTAAAAAATACGCATTCCGCGAATTTAAAAGAAAAAACAATAACAATATGTGTGTATGAAAACGAAATGAGTTGCGTGTCGTGCTAAATCGAGGTGGGTTCTGCAGTTCTATGGATGCATTTCTAAAAAATAATGTAAAATAAGGAAAATATGTTTTTCATACTTTGTCTTAAATTGAATGAAATCGATATAGGTCGTGAATAGGTACCATCCCTAAATTATAGCGCTGTACATTATGGGCTATTTTGAATTTGGGACTGCATTATGAGAAACTCAAATATTCGTCAAGTTTCACAACAATTTCGTCAATTTTCCCCAAAAAAGCGATAAAATCCCAAACAATGGGAGAAAGCCCAAACAAAAATAAAAATAAATGTCAAAAATGGAATTTGCCTTTTTAGTCCAAAATCTAACTCGATTATTGAATATTAAAAAAAAACCTATTTCGAGAAATCCGGCGACTCGAAATTTATTTTGGAACTATGGTTTCTTCGGCAAATTTTCTTCAAATGACCCATAGAACAAAAATCGCGATGAGCCTTTGTCGCAAACAAATTTAATCCACCCTAATGTACTATATATGTAGTCTATGTTTTTCTTTGACATTGCGTCTAATGTTTCGAATCAGCCGGAGCAAAGCTTGAAATGTTTACATGGCAGCAATAAAATATTTATCGGCGCCTCAACACAAATAATGCATTTCAGTACCTCCGTAGGCTGGCTTAGTGGCACATCAATATTCTCCATAATATCAGTTTCTGTTACATCTTAAGCATCAGTGTCTCCGATAATTTCATTGTGTTCAATAACACAGTGCAACACGAAAAAAAATAACCATATACGGACACCACTACGTGATAAAAGACTAAAAAAAAAAAATACCCGTGTCTCCCAATTTTTCCCAAAATCATGCACTTTTTTTTATGGGCCGCCAAAGATTTGGGGCCTCGGTATCATTTTCGTAAAAATGTGATCATTTTCTCAGGCTCATATCTTGCAAACCGTTCAGAATTTCGATTTACTCTCTGAGGCAAAGTTGTAGCTCTTGTCATAAAGAACAAACATATAAAATCAAAAAAACTTCACCTTCCAGATCAAAATCGCAAAAAACTTAAAAAAATTCGATTTTTTTTACCTTTTTTCTCGTGTTCAGGTCCATAGGTAGCAAATCGTTCAAAATTCAAGGAAACAATCAACTACAAAAATTTACCTAAGATCTCAATAAACAAATTTCTAGAACATATAAACTTCCTAGAGATGATTCTAAACACTGTTTAGGTAGCACGCAAAAGTGAAAAATTTGACGAAAATTTTTTAATTTAATTTTTTTTACCTTTTTCTCCTGTTCAAGTCCATAGGTAGCAAAAAATGAAATATGCCTGGCCAGAACCATGTGTTTGTCCAAGGGTTAACACAGTTTAGGTAGCGCTTAGGTATCACGTGATCATGCACCGACAGCAGCAGCACAGGCAATGCAGTAAGTTCAGCACACGCAACAAGGGACGCAGCACACAATATAAAAGCGACACGACGCTCACATCGAGGCATTACACAGCGCGACGTCAACGAGAGCTCAGCGGTGAAAGTTATAAAGTGAAAGTGCTACAGTATAATTCGCACACAACATTGGCAACTGACAATTTCAATATGCAGTGTGAAAATATTGATTTATTTTGCTACGTTTGCGTTCATCAAACCAGAAAAGAAACATCTACAAGATTTCAGAAGGAAAAGAATCTTTTAACTAGTGAATTCAAAAGAGCATATACATTGTTTTTCGACGAAGTGGACTTGACCGGTGAAAATTACACACCTAATACAGTGTGTCGCCAATGTTATAACAATCTCATGGCATGGTTGAGTGGAGGCAGAGGTACTATGAAGTATTGTAAGCCGGCAAACTGGATTAATCGCCCAGGTGATCATGATGCAACCAGTTGCTATGCATGCGTAAATTACACATGTCGTCTAAATCGTCATTCTGAGAAGAACAAAATTTATAAAGCAACTGCAACAGCCACACTACCAGTGCTTGCACCTGAAAATTTTGTATCACCAAGGCCGCCAACTCCAGATCGTACTACAGAATTTACAGCAATGAGTACAGCAAGTGGTGTTACTTATGAAGATCCATTTGATACCGATTATGAGCCCCAACAGGGAAGAGATGGACCACAACTAATAACACAAATGGAAATGGATTTCATTGTGGCCATATTGGGATTATCGCAGCGACTTGCAATATTTTGGACAGCTTTTTTAAAGCAAAGAAAACTCACACATGCTAATGTTAACTCTACGGCGTACCGCAAACGACAAGCTGAATTTCAGATGCTCTACACTCTAAATGATGACAATTCGTTCGCTTACTGCTTTGGTGGTAAAAATGGGAATGAACTACATCGCTAGTGAGTGGAGATTATTTATTGATGGTTCTGTTTCAAGCTTGAAAGCAGTGTTGTTGCATGTGTCGAACCGAAAACCTTCCATTCCGCTAGCAATGGGTATCAACATGAAAGAAAGCTATGAAACATTGAAAGATATAATGGAAAAAATCAAATATTACGAAAATAAATGGAAGATTTACTGTGATTTGAAGGTCATCAACATTTTGCAAGGGATCATCGATAGGGCGGCTTACCAAAATTCTTTTGTTTTCTTTGTAATTGGGATTCACGGTCACCTCTGAATCAATTCCAATGTAACTCGTGGAGGCCAAGAGGAAGTGTGGATGAACAAATACAACAACATAGACTGAAGAATGCACCTTTAATTGACAATACTCAAGACATCTTGCTGCCACCGCTCCACATAAAATTGGGAATTGTTAAAAAATTCATCGAAGTGGACGTTGTAAATTGACCAAACGCATTCGACTATTTGAAAAGCGTTTTCCCAAAGCGTAGCGATGACAAAATTAAAAAAGGTATTGTAGTAAATTTAAAACGAATTTTTGTTCACCTAATTGTACTATTTACACTATGTTAATGTTTTCTTTTCTGTCTTTATTTTTTGTTCTCATTTAACAGGCGTACTTAATGCCCCTGACATTAGAAAGCTATTCAAGAGCAACTTTGATTCATCGCTTGATGAAAATCATTCAATGGCATGGATTTACCTTCAGCGTGTATGCACCAGAGTCTTGGGAGGGGATCGAGACGCGGAACCGGAAGCAAGAGAATGGGTGAAACAAATGCTGCATTATTTTGAGATAATCGGCGCATCGATGACATTAAAGCTGCATTTTCTTCATTTTGATTTTGACGATTTTATCAAACAACTCCCTACCGAATCCGATGAGCAAGGAGAACGGTTTCACCAAACCACAATGCCCATGGAAAAACGGTACAAAGGCAAAAACCTCGACGCATTGCTTGCAGAGGTATGTTGTGGAGTCACAAGATCACCCTGTATGATGTTAATGAAGTATTTGAAGAAGAAAGAGCTGATGATGGAGGGCAGTCTGGAAGCAACGTGCCTGTGGACACCATAATTGCTGAATCAGAGTCAGATTCGGACGACGATTTGGATCCACAACTTAAGAGAGCGCGATTTTCAAGTCCAGGGCCATCAACATTATAAACATACTACGAATACTTTTTTTTAATATTTTTGTAATAGATAGCATAGTATCTCAATGTTGAAGTAAATAAAAAACAAATGAAATTAAAAAACGGTGTTAAGAATAATTCCCGGGAAGTTTATATGTTCTAGAAATTTGTTTATTGAGATCTTAGGTAAATTTTTGTAGTTGATTGTTTCCTTGAATTTTGAACGGTTTGCTACCTATGGACCTAATCACGGGAAAAAAGGTTAAAAAAATCGAATTTTTTTAAGTTTTTTGCGATTTTGATCTGGAAGGTGAAGTTTTTTTGATTTTATATGTTTTTTTGATTTTATATGACAAGAGCTACAACTTTGCCTCAGAGAGTAAATCGAAATTCTGAACGGTTTGCAAGATATGAGCCTGAGAAAATGATCACATTTTTACGAAAATGATACCGAGGCCCCAAATCTTTGGCGGCCCATAAAAAAAAAAGTGCATGACTTTGGGAAACACGGTCTTTTTTTTTAGTCTTTTATCACGTAGTGGTGTCCGTATATGGTTATTTTGCCATGACTTAAAAAATTACACACATTGTAATTATGCTTTCTGTATGTACTATGCAATCAAAAAAGTCTGACAGTGTCAAGTGCCCTTGATTTGATCTCTGGGTGAGACCATAGATCTTGTTGGCTTTGGTGTTTTGGGTTTTACGTCTTCTTGGAAAAACACTCAAATCTCCAGCCGATGCTTGTGCTAAGTACACTGAGTGGGTGAAGTCCTCAATTCGAATAACCACAAGGAATTGGAAGAATATTCCGTGCTTTTCCAATTTTCTCTAAATGTGAGTTTTAGAATTCTTTTCGTACCCGTTACGAGTCCGTAAAAACATAAAAAAACGAGTCATTGAATTGTGATTTGGCGGATCCGTCTCGAACTCGTAAAAACATAAAAACTCGTTACGACTCCGTAAAAATGTAAAAAAGCGATTCAGTGCAATTGTGATATCCGACTCGTTACGAGTCTGAAAAATATAAAAAAGCGAATCAGTGAACCCAATGTGCCATATGAATCCGATACGAATTCGAGACGGATCCGTTTCTGAGGACATTCTGTCCGAAAGGAACATCCATTACGAACATTCCTCTCGAAAACGCGAATCGTTTTTTGTACTCCGCCAATTGACAAGGTCACTGATTCGCTTTTTTATGTATTTACGGACTCGTGACGGGTTCGAAACGAATTCGAGAACTTATATTTCGCATTTTCATGATTTTACGGACTCGTTACGAGTTCGAAACGGATCCGTATCTGTTTTTGCGTAAAAACAAACTTGTAACGGTATTTTACACCAACGTTTTTTTTTTTTGAAATATTGTGCACATTATGACACTTCAAAAAGTGTGGTGGCAATTTTTTGGGCATTACTACACTTCTGAATCACTTCTACATTTTTTGTGGTGTCATAATGACCATTTTTTTTTCATAATGACCATGGACATTATGTCCCTGGACGACATCACATGCTTACTGGAAATTAATGCAGGAAATCATCCAATTCATGTTATTGATTCTGTAATTTATCACATTGATTTCACTAAAGCACGTTCAAGTACGTATGTACATTAGGGATAAGACTTTTTTGCAATCTAGTAGGCCCGTATCATATTTGGATGAACTTTTATGTGAAAAGAATGGACTGATGTTTCATTTGAACATATTTTGAAAAAAGATCCCCCCAAACCAAAAAATCGAATTTTCAATATGTACAGTAAATGTTTATCGATACTAAGGGCCGAAGATGTTGTAAATTAGTTGTACTTCTATTGTTATTGTATTTATTTATGAAATATGTGATGTGATATAACTAAAAACATTATGTAATAGATAATTATACATTTATTACAAAATTAACAAAAAGCTTTCAGTACAACAATATAAACAAATAGTGACATAAAGAGAAATAGAAAATCAAATGATCATTTACGGGCCATCAAAACAAACCACAGAAGTTAATGATCTTAACGCCGCGTAAACGATCATTTGATTTTCAAATCAAATTTTTATTTTGGGGGTGACCTTTTTTGCTTCTAGAAAGGTCTTTGGACCTTTTTTAATTATTTTAGGTAAAGGTTCATCACTTTATGATACAGGAAACATTTTATTTAAAAAAAGTCAAAAAGTCATATCCCTAATGTACATACATACATGTTTTTATTCTCTACACCCTGAAAAATATGGGCCCCAGCAACATATTACAAGCATTGTTTTCTTAAATTTAAAACCTGTTGCCTTTTTGGTTCTTTGTTGTCTGTCTCGTTTTTGGTTTTGGCGGTTTTCAACAATCAAAGCCACATTTTGTCTCAAAAGCATATATTATAGCCTATTAATCACTGTGTCTCAAACATGTTATACTGAATAGTAAACACAATATGTTTGGGCACAAGTATAGTATATTTGTGATAAGCTACAAACACGTTATATTTAAATCCAAACATTAAAAACATAAAGATTTTTCAGCGTGTATGCTATGTCGTTCCCGAAATATCTGCATCCCATATTTTGAGCCACCGGTCTACAGTATTTCCTTACTTTGTTTAAAAATGTTATGAGTACTTCAAATTTAATACAACTTTTAATAAAACGGAGAATTTTTATTTTGTTAGAAAAAGAAAATGTTCACCTCCAAATTAAATTCTGGTTTTTTTAACCAAACATATTTCAAGGCGTAGGTAATCGAGGTTCAACTGTAATTGAGTAAATTGAATGATTATACTTCATTGATAAACAAAGTTGCCCAACCACCAACCTGGATATATGAAATGATTTTTTGAAATAAAAAATGCAGTAACGACTGCTCTGCTCTACGTTTATTAACCAACATGTTGCCGCGTTTATCCACTCGGAAATTGGAGCATTAGGAGGATTATAAAAGTCAAGTTCAATATCAAAATAAAACGCCTTAATACAGACACCGACGTGATTTTGGAACTTTTTTAAATGCTGCCACTACATGGCATTACAAACTACAAATTGATTATAATAAAATCACGATAAAAGAACATTTCCACTATGAGATTTGTTTTTGATCTGTTTTTTTTTTGGCAAATACATTACTGAAGAACAAAATTAAATAATGCAGCCAGTGGGATCAGTTTGACTTAAATTGAAACCGGTGCTTTGGAAATATGAATACAATTTTTGTGTCTACTCTCCTGACTCTCCATCGACGAATTTCAATTCGCTCGACTGGGAATGGAGCTCATTCCCCCATTTTCATCGGACCGCGAGTTGATTAAATTGTACGCTTTGCTATGAAGTTTAATTTATTGCGAACGTAACAAATGAAATAAGTTTGTGACCAAATGTAAAACAAACTAAACTGTCAAGAAAAAGGACGACGAACAATACAAAAATAATTAACATGATCCTCAATACAAGTATCGAAGTAGTCCTGAAGTCTGGTAACATGTTGTAAAATATAACCCAAATGAAACGTAAATTCAATCTACATATGTACACTTTAGTATCTATTTAACTTCCAAACTCGTACCTACAGTTAGGTTTTTCATACAAATGAACTATTAGCGTTGTCAAATAATGACCCCTGATGAAACTAAACTTTCCTTATAAGTAGCAGAAAATCCTACCGTCCCAACCACAGAGTAATATTGGGTGATTTTGTTGCTATTTCGATTTTGAAAATTTAAGAAAATACAACAAAATTTTACAAATGAATGAAATATTTATTTGAGTCGATAAATCAATGACTGGCATTTAGATTTTACAGATTATTTCATGCAAATGTTGCCCACGGCTATGCTTCACGTGGCCCATTTTGAAACTCCAATTTTGGCACAGTTTCCGTTTTAAGTATCCGGTTATGTCCAGCCATAGAGTAACAAACAAACCAATGTAAATCTGCCGAATTAAAGAGAGTTTCATTCTACTATTCCTTTGGCAAATCGTTCCACTTTATGTGGTAGTATTTAACCAATATAAGCAGTTACGACTGTGAGTTTGTATAGGATTAGAAATCTATAACTGTTGGTTAGCATTAACCAGATATGGTAAAAATGGCCGTATTCATTTATTTCATATTTCTTTCGAATTTGGAGGGGCATTTCGATCGGTGCTGTAAACATTTATATAAATTTAACGAAGCAGATGCAAATGAATTTAGGGTGCGTGACAGACAGACACTTTCGTAGGATTAATACTCCCAACACCGCACCGTTGTGAAAACCACCGAGTAATATTATTAAGAGTGTGCAATAGTTTCTTTTTGTACTAACGAGTTCCGAGTCCTACGAGGAAAACATATAGAGAATGAGAGCAATCTTTAGTTTTAACAATTTGCGTGTTAATTGGGAACTACACAAATAACTTTACTCTAACACTTCATTACATTTTAATTTTTTTCACTGAATATCCCTTTTTTCAATCCATTTAGTTGGCAAATTTTACTCCCAGTTGATGTGTTTTGTACTTTTGGCTTGACACGCGGCAGCAGAAGTTTGAATATCACACCACGCAACCCAGTCCCTATCACCGTTTCTTCTTTGATAGCGCATTCTCTATTTGTTCTCGAAGTACTAACTTGAACAGCTGTCTCATCGATACCCCTTAATGAAAACATGTGTATATTCAAATCATCCAAACATCATTCTCAAAACAAACCATAAAATATCATTCGTCACAGGGAGATACCTTGGACACCTTTCTTTGTTTCGAAATGCAGATTCTCAAAAATTATACTTCTTTAAAAGGCTTTAATTTTTACGTTTCCGATGTGATCACATCTGATGCTCTGTGATTCACCCTGTGTTCCGAAGTTCTATATTTTGCCAACCCTTTTGGATTTATATATTGTTGTATTGCTATCATGGGAGAATATGTAAGGTAAACGCAGTAGGAATTGTTGTAAAAAAAAGACCAGGCATTTTGTTTTTGTTTCGTATTGCCTTTCTATCAATTTGTCAGCATGTGTCTAAAATAAAAAAAGTACCAAAACAAATTACATGTGAATTTGACATAAGCCAGAAAAAAATTTAAATCGGCTGTTCTTACGAGTTTACCTTACTTACGCCCGATTTCATCATGTCTAGATATCCTCCAGTTACAGCTAACGAACAGTTTTAGGCATAGAGTAATGACGTATAGAGACGCCAACTCTCTCAGCAAATTGGTAACATTTGGTGTGTTGCAGATGGGCGGTTGGATGTTGGAAAGTATTGCATTAATAATACCAGATAGAGGCAATGGCTCAAACCATCCAACATTAAATCAGCAACGGCATTTCGATTTTTAGGTTACAATTTTTGTGTAACTAATCCACAAATATGTACTAATAATAAAATATATCAGAAAAAGCCCAAAATAAACGCGAATGTTTCTTGAAGTTTTCAGAAAAATTGGAACCGTGACGTTTTTTGTCCGGTTTGGCATGAAATGTCTCAAATATATGTGTACAAATAAAATTTCTTTCAGTGTTTATATTATAATCTCTCTACATGTAAATGACTAAATACACAGTTTTGTGTACTTCCGAGTAGCGATAAATGCCCCTCGTTATCATATTAAATCGTATTATATTCTAAATTTAAAACGAAATGTGTTAATTAATGTTTCCTTCTTTATCATTTCTAGTATTCGGAAATACGCACGCATTTAGCACAATTAGCTACGAATCTCGAGTCCATGACTCGTATGGTACAGCCCACCAGCATACGAAATGGTAACCTTCTCTATACTGCATATTAATATTACAAATACATAATTTAATAGGGGTATTCACGCCCAAAATTGCAAAAGTAACAAAAGTGTGAACGACAAACAGTTGCCCAATAAAGTCTGAATACAGGCACATAAGTACAATTTACATTTATTGATTTGATATGATTGGTTTTGCCACTGATCATCACTCTTTTTTTCAGCCAAATCTAAGCAAACGGGCAACATTGTCAAATACACTGCCAAAAAAAACATATAGTTGTAAATGTTCAAAAAGTTTTAAATGTTTTTACATTTGGTTCTTGTAAATATTAAAAAATTAGTGTAGGACGACTAAGAGGCCTTTAGTAACATTATCAAATACACAAACCAACAAAAATGACACTTATGACTCCAAAATTGTTGCACAATGCAAACAATGTACATATTATTTTCTCGTTTTCGTCTGTATTTGACATATGGTTCAAAAAAAACTTTCAAGTTTACAATAAATTCAAAAGTAGCAAACGTAGTTTTTTTTGCTGTTTTTGCTCTTTAAAATTGTAACTACACAATTTTGAAAGCTTAACATAAATGGATTATAGAGAAGAGGTAATTGCCGATACAGCGCTTTACGAATATCCTCAAAAGGTTACAGGGTTTCTGCAATTTGGGCCAGAATCGGATGGTATCATCAGTTTAGCAATGAAGTGCATGGAATATTTACGGGAACAAGTATTCAATGTCGCAACTCGTTAATCTTCTTGTTTCCAACTTATAGAAGACCATTTTGCTAAATATTTACGTCGAACAATTAAGAAGTATCTCAAACTTTTTTGATTTCGAAACACCTTTGTGTGGAACTTCAATAATGGCTTTCCATAAGTAACAAATAGCAGTACATACTAGGGTTGCTAAATGGGATTGATTTTAAAAAATTCCGGAATTCGGGATTTTCGAAATTTCGATCCCGGTATTTTTCGGAATCCCGGATTTTCCGGGATTTCGGGATACTATTTTTAATTTTTTTTGGGAACAGGTCTATTTTCCGACTTACACTCCAAACAACCAACCACAAGAGGGTAGAATACGTTATTCTAAGCAAAAAAGTAAAATAACAAACTCGGGGCAAATGCATAGTTTCGGAGTTATGTGCCCTGAAATTTCGGATATGTTTGAGGGTTATGGCGATAATGTACCGCGTAGAGCCATTGATATCACTTTTTTGTATAAAACAATTCAAAACAAACTCATAAAATAATGTAGCACTTTCTGATAAGTTGCTTAGTTATCGAGTTATCGGATGTTGACATTTAGAAAAATTATCGATTTTGTCTTTACTTTTCTCAAAAAAAAAACAAAAATTAATATAGAAACATCGCGCGATTTTTCGAATATTTTTTTCTTCAAACAAAACCAAAAATTATTTTAAAAAAAATTTTAAAATTTTTGTTTGAGAAACATAAACATCCGATAACTCGATAACTTAGGGACTTATTGAAAAATGCTACATTATTGTTTGTTTACACGGTACGTTAGTGGAAAAAGTATACGAAATGTAGGGGTCTATAACTCCAAAACTATGCATTTGCCCCGATTTTGTTATTTTACTTTCCTTGCTTAAAATAAAATGTTCTACCCGACGCAATAAATTTTGTAATTGTTGGAGAGTAAACCGAATAATAAACATACATATGCCAAAATTAACTTACGTTAAGATGTGTAGAGCCGCCAATGGGTTTTAAACCCTTTTGGCACAATTTGCATTTTGCTTGAGGTGCACCTTTCAACTCTTCTAACAAATAACACCACACTGACTTTTGTCATTATTTTTAATTTTGTTTTTCAAAATTTATAATAATCCCGAAAAATTCCGGGATTCACTTATTAAAATCTCGGGATTCGGGATTCATCAATCCCGAAAAATCCCGGGATTTCCCGTTTGGCACCCCTAGTACATACTAACATGACACTTGCTACGTTTCACCATCCTTACAATTTTGAAAATGTAACCCAATTATATTCAAATTTTCCAAAATCTGAAATTGCATGTCGTTTTTTGTTTCAACTGCATTGCTGGACGTGAATGGGTTAATTGATTTTTCTGCAATTTTGTGTGTGCATTATATTTGGCCCGTCGAACGATTTGTTTGCTAATCAAATCCTGTACCGTCAATTTTTTTTTACGGCCTGGCCTATTATACACTAATAAAACCTTCAGTTTTAGTTTAGTTTAACAAACAGAATCGACCCTGAAGAGTTAGCGAAATCGTCGATTCACGAAGTTTTTCTACAGGCACCTCTTATAGGAACAACAATTTCACAAGAACGCCAATTCATGTGATTGTGTTCGATAAAAAAAATACAATGAACGACGGGAAGAAAATCTGTGTATGATTTTTCGACCTTGTATTAGGCTGTACACAAGCTGTTTTTCTTGACTAAAATTCGAGTTCCGTTTCAGTAGCACAATTGGGTATCGTATACATTTGTTGTTGCTTTCTCAGTGGTTGACGTGAAATGCTCTGTTGCGAATTATTATTGAACACATAGCAATATTTTATTAAACACATGCCAGACAATGAGATGGAAGAGATGCGCAAACAGAACATACGACTCGGCAATCAGTTGATGACGAAATTTCAAGAGTTTCGAGCAAATTTACCGCCAGAAAATGATTACAGCCTGGAGGCACGCATGAGGAGAACTCTGTTCTATGGTCTGCATCAGAACTACATAGACATCTGGAGGCGTAATGAACAATTCCTGCACAATTATGAAACGAAATTGAAACAACACTTGCAAATGCAATCCAAAATAAGTGAGTATTCAACGATTCATTAATTGTAATCACTGTGACGAATTTGTTAGCCGTGTCAATTAATTGTGTAATCATTTCAAATTCATTTAATGACATTATTGCTGTATCCTCTTCCCATAATGCTTCTAGTCAATTGTAATGCCACCGAAGAGGAAATCGAAGAGTTAATAAGCAATAAAACTACCAGTCTATTTGTGGGAAATGTAAGAATTGATTCATGTTACTGACGTCATCCATCACGATTAATTGTTAATGCAGAGTTCTTTCTTATTTTCTCTAGATCATAGAAGAAACAGAAAAGGAACGTAAAACGCTTAGAGATCTTATAGATCGATTCGGCGAGTTAAAGAAACTTGAAAAGTCAATTGAAGAAGTCCACGCCCTTTTTTTGCGAATACAATGTTTAGTATTGGAACAGGTATGTGCATAAAGAAGTTCGAATACCTAATAAAGCGACCATAACCCTTCTGTAGTGATATTTATTGTAATAAGAGGTCAATAGAATCGTCTATTTCAAACACCCGTCAACAGACATTTCTTCAGAAATTATATTATTATTAATTATGAATGGCCAACTACTGTAGCACTCTTTTTTTCCAAGCCATTTTTTCCCAAGACAAAACCTTTACTAATTTTAAAATTTTGAAGCTTTTTTTTAATTTTCCGAACATTTAAGAAAGCGCACCTGACGGGTTTCTGAAATAAACGGTTCAATTCAATTGATTTTCAATTGACCTAACTCCACAAAACAGAAAGTGGAGAAAACTGGAAAAGAAGTTTGCGTATTCATACAATTCTGATGCGTGACCTAAAACTACTTCATGGTTTCCCCTTCATTGTGATGATATTAAATTGTTTAAAAATAATAGAATTAAAATAGCATAAAAATTGGAAGAAGTCTGGTTTCGCTGTGCGATTTACGTACATTTGCAGCCGCGTATGGAACCAAATGTACAAAACACATCAACTGAGGGTATACGAGTATTATTGAAAAATTTTCCAATTAAATCGATGAAAACAAGGGACAACAAGTGAACAAAATCAAAATGCAATGCAGTGTTAGAGTAACATGATTTGTGTAGATTGAAATTGAAATGAAAATTTTTAAAAGTTAAGGTTATACCAATAAATAATCCAAATTTTTCGAGCTTGAGGTCAATGTTGCTTTTATTTTCTGAATTTCGCTACACCATTGGGTAGCTTCATCAGGAAACAAAAAATGACAAATTAGAGATCGAGTAACAAAACATATACAATCATTAAAGCTTTTTCTCATTCGCTACAAGTCTTCCAACTAGTCCAACTAGGAGTATAAGTAACCTGGTCAATTATGTTTCATCGAAAAGCCGCAGTTTGTTCCAAAAAGTGGGAGTTTTGTATAACATCAGTTAGCATTTAAAAAAAAACCAAAAACAAATTTCCCTATTGTTAGAGATTATCATTTTTTATATATCACTTTTGTTATTGTTAAAAAATTGAAAACTTGGTTGTTACCCGCTATATCTTTCAAAGACTTTTTATGCTTCACAAACGCTTCGCTGCACATTGGGGGATGTCTCGCAAAAAATTTCTAAACGGCTGTTAAATTTTACCTCGTTTTGCTTTTACTTATCTGATAATATCTTGGCTAACTAAGTAGCAATCGTAATTTTGAAAAAAGTATTAAATTACTAACAACCAGGCACGTACAAATTATTTATTTCTTTAATTTGTGATTTTTGAATTTAGTGCTATTTTTCAACCTAAATATCAAGCTGAGCCCCCCCCCCCCCCCCCCCGCACCGTGCGTACGGCACTGCTAACAACATATGTATATTAGAAAATAAGACAAAAATCGTTGGAATACATTGCGGTTTTGGAAAATATTAGAAAAACACCAACTTCTTTCCGTTTTTTGGAAAAAGGATGTCACCACATTTGTATCAATGCTAGAGGAATTTGCTTCCAAATATTTTAAGCACAACTAACCGTGGATGTATTTCATGAATCTATCTTACCCTATCTTTAAAACACCTTTCTCGAGAGCCCTCAAAATCTGGTAAATTTTATATAGAAAAATCATATGTGGCGAAAAATATCTAAACTTGCAAAGTCCCCTAAAAAAAACACTATAAACAAAACTACGTTTTTTCGAGCTTTCCGAAGATAATACGTATTCTCTACTTGCAGCTCACAACTATCATGTCTAAACGCACCGTTACTTGTGTTTTGTCAACTTGTATTGAGCATATTTTGCGAGCTCTGAAATTAAGCAAAATTAATTGAAAAATTGAGACATCACAAGTTTCTGTAAGCCTCCGCCCCCCTATGTCACAAGTTGTCACGGACAGTTGCACCCCCTCCCCCCCTTTGAATGTGACATCATTTATGGATGGCCCCTAACGACCACACAACGATCTTACTTAATATTTACTTAGCAATTATGATAGAAAGGAGATCCAAATTTTCTGATATTTTAAAATTTTATTTAAAAGAAAAATATAAATTCTAAAACAACTTATGTCCTGCATCCAGTAAATCTAGCAAATCAGCATACTCTTCTTCATTTCCTTTTGTTAACGCAGAGTAACAAATAATATGAATAAAAGACAAAACTCGATCAGAAGCTTGATCTTCTTCGTTTAGTTCACCCAAGGAAGTTTATTGCACTCTGTTATTTGTGTACCATGATGTAGCACTTTGTGCACTGTTGGCGTAATATCCCGCCAGGTGTAGAGATCAGTTTCTTCAGCATATATTCCAACTATTTCAGCGTTGATATAGTCCTTTGAACTACATCCCATGAAGAGATTAGGGAGAGCATCTCACAAACCAGTGAACTGTGCGCGTTCGAATTGTACACTCACTAATTGGGACCTACAGTTTTACCTCGTTTCCGAACGGTATTTTTAGAAGCTTTTTCATGGCTAAATACTCGATAGTGTCACCGTCACTAAGCGAGGTGACCGCCGTCGAAAGAAATTTAAGGTGGTTAGAGCAGGGGTCGAACCCACCTTCTAATAGACAAGAGCCGCGCATACTGCCATTGCACCAACGACGGCCACTAATCTTTAGAAATTAATGCCATTAATAATATGTTCACTCTATAAACCAGCGCTTCTCGCTGTATTTCCGTCATTGGTATTTCCTGCTGCAACAAGTGGTTTGTCGATATTAACCCAGTTCTACTAGTAAACTCGTCCTGATTGCGTTTCTTTTCACTTTCCCTCATATTAACCATCTCTGAACAATCTTTCACAGTTTTGACTTGGTTGCCTTCAATCGATTTGAATTTTCAATCGTATGAAATATGAAGGAAATGTTCCAAGAAACGTATTCTGCGATGTATTTGAGAATTTCGATTTGCTGTCCTTGCAAATTATACACTTCCATGATGACTTTGTATCCGTTATTGCATTGGCAACTTTGCCGTCGACCATCTTCAGGAACAACTTAAAAGAATATAAACATCATCAGAGACTACCCATAGAGCAAATTAGAATAGAGTATTTTATCCTCTCAATATTTTTAACTTCATAGGAGTGGTTGCCAGTAAACATTGGATGGTGGAAAGCATGGGTTCAATATTACCAGATAGAGGCAATAGTAAACAACGTTCAACAAAGGAACAACAACCGAATTTCGTGTTTTTGTGGCAAACTAGTTGTGATAAATACAATACAAATGTATACCAACGATAAACGTCAACAAAAAAAGTGCAGACTACATTTAAATTTCACAGTTCTATACGAAAACGAAATGATATAGTTAAGTCAACAGTTCTTGTAACTCCACCTGCTGTAAGTTAATAGTCGTCGAATTTCTCTAATTTGCACAAACCTACGACGAAGAGTGTGAAATGAAACGTCAGATGAGAGAATAACTTACATACTCTATTCTAATTTGCTCTATGGAGCCTAACTATAGGCAGATTAAGTGTGTACAATTTTTTGGAGGTTGCAGATCGTTATATGTATGTCTATCCAAAGTCATTAGCCAATTCAAGTCAAATAGAGAAACATTTAAATCGGTATTTTTTTGTTTTTAGTATAAAGTTGTATTGGCTATGAATTCAGAAATCTTTAAAAATGGTATGGCTGTATTTAAAACATTTTGAGCTTGAAATAAGGTATACTCACCCATGTGCTGCATTCCGACTCGTATTTATTTCAAAAAGCATTATAAATTCACAAGTATTCGGGTTTGGTGTTCTGAAATTTCACTTTTCGAATTTACTTCTTAAGTGACCGTTTTTACCATAGACTAATACTTATAGTAGACCTAGTAACAAATAAATAGCAGACCTAATAACAAATAAATAACAACAACTGCATTTCGTTTTGTGTGTTAAAAAAGTTTAAAACACATTTAAATTCCACAGATTTTCACACAAAACGACATGAAAAATTAAAGCAAGAAGTTATTTTAATTCCACCTGGTGTATGTAATTTTTTGTCAAACATCTCTCTATCACACCGACCGCATCAAGAAGGGTGTGAAAGCAAACGTCAGGTGAGCCAAATATTCTCTCTAGTATGTGATTACTCTATGGTTTTTACACAGCTGAATTGAAAAACATATGTTTTGCTGCCAAGAATGAAAGAAGACAAAAACAAACAGAATGGTTATTGAATCTCCTCCTGACTTCTTGACTTGTGTTTTCCCCAGTAATCACAAATAAAATATAAATAATTATTCATAAACATACATTTTATTAAAATACTTAAATTTTTTTTATGCAACTTCCTTGTTTATTACTTTCAAATTATTACTTGCATATGTGCGCCAAAAACAAACAAAACAAAATGACATATGAAAGAGTTGCCACCGTAGACGAATATAGGTATACCACCACCACCACTTTTTGTTGATTTTACCGTTGGTATACATTAGTATTGTATTTTTTGACACAACTAGTTTGCCACAAAAACACGAAATTCGGTTGTTGGACGTTGTTTACTATTGCCTCTATCTGGTATTATTGAGCCCATGTTTTCCACCATCCAATGTTTACTTTCCACCGTACCTATGACGTTTAATTTATTGAGAGAATAAATGTATCTATACCTACATATATTCGTCTGTGGTTGCCACTGTTACTCACTTTAAGTGAATAATTATAATTCATACATAATTCATAAAAGCATAGAACTTAGGAAATAATAGTTTTTTCAATCTTGTCTTACATATGTCGTCGTATTTATGTTCGTATATTTGCGATATAACTCTAAAAATAAATAAAGTGATTGTTGGATTTCTTAATTCTATGGCTCTGACAACGTTGGATTTTCGAACATCCAATACATAGCTGATTTGCACAAAATGGTATAAATGTGGAAAGACAGCAGAATAGAAAAGTCAGCATTTTTAGAAAATTGTGTTTAATGACTTTTTGCGAATAAATACTTGAGAAACTTTTACTTTTGAACAACCAAGTTAAGAAAAAACATACTCGGCTTCCATTCTGTAATGTTCTTTTTTACGTAGTTTGTATTTTTGATACAGAAAATGTTATTTACTTTTACTTTCACAACAAGATTCGATCGTGAAACAATTTCACAAAATATATTGTGAAAAAAATTTTCGCTTTCACACAAATTCGGAATGCAGAACATAGGCGAATATGGTACCTTAGTACACTGCTTTAATAATTCGATTTAGGGTACGATATTCAAAATTGTAGAAAAATATTTTTCCTATTCCTTTGGAACAAACTTTAAAATTTTTCATATGTTTAAGTGTTTCAGTATACTTTAATGAAGGTAAAAAATTGTGTTTATAAGACATATTGTTACATTATGAACTTGCCACAACAACTTCGTTCACCCTCAAACATTTATAAGGGATCGTCGCACAGTGGTTCAGAATCGATTTCCATGGCTAAATTCAATATCTTTTCATCTAGTACACATTTATAAGTTCCATAAAGAAGGGTTAAACGTTCAACAACAATTACAATCTTAAAGAACTCTTAATCTGGTATTTTAAAGTCAAATCGTTTTGCATTTGTGTTCTTGTCTTCTTGAATAATCTTTGCATTTTAACTGCTTTCAGAGTGATGTTATACAGCGAGTTGAATTCCATGCTCAACAAGCCACCCTATACGTGGACAAAGGTGCCGGAGAACTGGACAAGGCTGATAAATTGCATAAGAAAGCTTTAAAGGTATTTAGTCCGAATCCTTATTTCGTAACCATCAAACCTGATACGACTTCATTACAGAAAAAAGTGTTCATAATTTTGATAGCAATTGGTGTACTATTGGTGCTTATATTGATTGGCGTATTTCTGTGATGCCCCCTCCCCCATTAAACTGTTAATTTTAGTTTTAAATTAATCTAGGTTTAGTATGTGTGTTTTAGAGTTTTAAATTATTTTGACAAAGTATTAAAGTCCAAAGAATAATGAAAATATAAAATATTAAAAAAAATTACTGATCCAGAACATATTTCAATTTTTATTGGTTAATTCTTAAATATTATACCCGTCATCTACCGTCCATCTGACATTCCACTTTGTGCTTCTTCTCAAAGAAATTACAATAAATTGTGCTCACATCGAATAAAATTCTCCGTTTTTAATGTTCTGTGTTCACGATGTTCATATCATAATATACTTACATACATATTTACTTTACATATATTGCACGTTGACAACAACAATTTCAGCTGTGTTTATCCAGGGGGTTTCTATGACACAGCTGATCAAAAAGGTACTAGGGAAATGATAGAGAATGAGAGACCAAAGAAGACATAGAGATTATAGACCATGCAGCAAATTAAGTTTAAATAGTGTTTGATTCAAGGGGTATCGATGACACAGCTGATCAAGTTAGTACTTGGAGAACAAATAGAGAAGACGCTGTCAAAGAAGAAAACGTGACAGGTGACTGGGTTGCGTGGTTTGATTTTCAAACTTCTGCTGCCGCGTGTCAAGACAAAAGTACAAAACACATGAACTGGGAGTAAATTTTGCCAATTAAATCGACTTAAAAAGGGAGCATCCAGTGAAAAAAATCAAAATGTAATGAAGTTTTAGAGTAAAATTATTTGTGTATATCCCAATTAACAATTAAAAATAAATTTAAAGATTTCTCTCATTCCACTATCATTCTCTATATGTTTCCAAGTAGCTCGCGGTCTTCGTTTAGTACAAAAAACAGCTGTTGCAAACACTTATTAATATTGGATTGATACTAATGACAGCTAAATTATGTTTTATGTTGTTTGCATCGAACGAAAATACGCATTCCCTTTTATTTCTGTCCGTCGTCATCAAGAGAAACACAGCGACAGAATTCTTCTCTTGGCGTAAATTCTTGCATCATCCAGACTGTCGAATCCCTTCAATCAAAAAACGTGCCTTAGGCTTTGACTTATTCTAACATGCCTTGTAACGAATTTACATGTCCTTAGACTTAATAAAATTAAATGAACTGAAAGTGTGCAGCAACAACTGTTTTACTTTCACTGAAAACATTGGAAAATCTCCGGACTTGTTGAAGTTTTCATGGAAAATGAGAAAAATCGTCAGTTTTAACAATTAGCGTTTTTATTGGAATGTATAAGTATACAAATAATTTTACTCAAGCACATCATTACATGTTGACTTTTTCCACTCATCTATTTTGTCCGCTACTTAAAGGGTTTCCTTGCCACAGCTGACCGAAATATTAGTTTGGAATTTGGTAGAGAACAGAGCGGATGAGAGAATGAGCGATAATCAGCTAGAAGCAAACCATTAAAGTAATAGGCAAGATTTTCTATCGGCTGTTCTGCGTTCAGTTTCAGTTTATTGTTATATCCTGCACAACAAGAGTTAATCTTATAATTATGGTACAGGAATTACGATTTGTGTAGATGCAAAAATTTGACATCAATTAAACATGATAAACATTAGAGGCCCCATAAATGCAAAAGTTGATTTTTTTGGCTCCCGCGACTTTTCTAAAACCTTGGGCTTAAAAAATAATATCTGCATCCCAATTTTTCAAATCTTGTTTCAACCGACCAGTCCCAATTGACCTAAAGGCTAAAAACCGGCCTTAAAAACACTTTATTGCCTTTTTGGCCTTTAACTTCTAAACAAACGATTTTATGAGGTTTGCTCACATAAGTTATTTTGACCAAAATAAAAAAGCGGACATTTCTTCAATACAAGCTTTTAACATGTATCTAACCGTTAATGGCGTTTTCAACTATGAAAAGCAAAATTTTCCAAATTTTTGGGGCTTTTTTTTTTTAAAATTAACATATTTCAAAAAATTTGATTTTATTATAAACACTATTTAATTTCCTATTTAGCAAGCTACATCCTATACGTTGACCGGCCTTCAACAGCAAAAGAAAAATTTTTAAAGAAAAAAAGAGACCCAAAAATTTGGAAAAGTATTTTGTTGCGCATCTTTTGGAAAAAAAATCAAGCCGATCGGATCATTACTTTAGGAGTTATTGAGGTTTTAGTGAGAATAGTACGCGGACGTGTGAATAGGTCCGTATGGACCTTGTACTGAATTTCACTAATAAATGCATGTTTTTGGGCATCATTATAATTTTTTTTATTGTTTCAACACATAATTTACTTGTTCTGAACACAAAGACCTAAACTCAAAGACATTAGGGATGATGATAAAAACAAAAAATTCTAAGAAAAAATTCTAAGAACAAAAATACTAAGAACAAAAAATACTAAGAACAAAATACTAAGAACAAAAAATTCTAAGAACTGGTTTATTGCTAGTTGTATAAAATTACAAAATTGTGCCTTTCCTTGAAAGCAATAAAGTTCATGTCTTCGAATTTTTCTTAGAATTTTTTGTTTTTATCATCATCCCTAATGTCTTTGAGGTTAGGTCTTTGTGTTCAGAACAAGTAAATTATTTGTTGAAACAATAAAAAAATTATAATGATGATGAAGAAATCCAGTGATGCTCATTGCAAACCGCAATTGCAGGAAAATACAAACACACATATTTTTTTTTGTCGTCATTGAGAGCAACAAAAGTACATGTGCACCGAATGTATGTGTTTGTTGTTTTTTTTTATGATTATTTTTTCTCACACATACATTCTCAACTTTATTTATGCGCATCAGTGAAGTAATCCCATAGAGTAAATATGGGTAGAGAAAATCTTTCACTCACCAAATTTCTGACATTTGTCCTCGTGTGATGTATACGTTTGATGTTGAAAAGAATTGCTTTACTAATACCAGATAGAGGCAATGGTTCAAAACAACGAACAAAATAACAACAACGGCATTTCGTTTTGTGTGTTAAAATTAATGTGTTAAATACAACACAAATGTATGCTAACAATAACAGTCAATAAAAAAGTTTAAAACACATTTAAATTTCACATTTTTTCACCAAAATGGCATGAAAAATTAAAGCAAGAAGTTATTGTAATTCCACCTGGTGTATATCACTTTTCGTCAAACATCTCTCTATCACACCGACCGCATCACGAATAGTGTGAAAGAAAACGTCAGATGAGACAAATGGCGGCTCTACTTCATATTTACTCTATGAGTAATCCCTAAATGTCTTTGAGTTCAGGTAGACGTACGAAAGAGTATAAAAGAAGTTGTAGTTTCGTAAACCAAATCAGTCAAAGTTTAGACAGCGAAGAGTAAAATCGTGTGTGATAGAAACAAAAATATAAATATGGCAGATGCAAGTAATTTGGACGTTGCTGAAATTGTTGTACGCCGTAGTACACGTTACCAGCAAATGACTGCGGATGAAATAGTAGATTTGCTGATTTTATGGATGAAGAAATTGATATTGCTGCAATTGATAATTATGAAGTTAAGGATGATGAAGATCGCACATACCAACATGCTGAAGAGTCAGATGCCGAAACTGAAGGATACGTCGAGCCAAATGAAGATACTGATGATGAAGAGGAAGAAAATGATGGACAGGAAACGAATGAAAGTTACTATATTGGTAAAGATGGCACCCAATGGAGTAAAAAAGCACCACCAACATCACGCACTCGTAATCATAACGTGGTCGACTTCACAAGAAAGAAACCGGGACCAACAGGAAATATACACGACCCCTATACAATAATGCGTTCAATCATGACAGAAGAAATAATACACTTAGTGCTACGTGAAACAAATCGTAAAGGCAGGGAGGTTACAGCTGCATGGAATTTGGCGAATCCCACGAAGAAAAAAAGCAGAGAGGTGTCAGTGGGACACCCGGTTGGAACGAAGTTCCTTTCGCTATATATTATGTATTAAATAAGAGGCACAATTGCATAAATAAAAAGCGTTGGAGAGTGAGAGCCATATTCATTAAACTTATTTTAGGTTTATGAAAGGTTTATTTGGCAAATTTTGTATGGAATACCTTTTTTAAAAACGGTCCAGCTCATCGGATCTTAATCCTAGGCGCGCAATATTTTGTGAATCATCAGAAAACAAGCCAAGGCATATTTTAGGGGTGGACAACAAACACTTTTTTTTTGGCCCCATACAGAATGAGTCGTTCTAATATACATATTTAAAATCAAATTTTTATGATAGAATTGTAAAACCTGTGTCGTTATCAAAATGCTGTAAAAAATTTTTGACAAAAATATATTTTTTTCTAGAATGTACTTAATAACTATAATTATCTTCGTATAAAAAAATTTAATGTTTCCATAATCAGTTCTCAATACGCGTCGTTCGAGACCCAACCACACTTGAAATTCCAAACACATTTCAGTACAGCCTATTGTACATGCTGTATTTCGAAAAACTTTGTACCTATAATGCCTGCAGTATAAACATTCGTACTTACCTGACTCCATCATTACTATCCTCAACTTGCACTATTTCACTTTCATAAATCATTTTATGTTATTTTATACAAAACTGCTGACAAAAATATTACTAAGTATAAGCAGTAAAGCAGTTCATTCATGAATATGATTTGAATAGAACTGACTTAAAATTATTGCAAAGTATAAATCCAAAAATGGTTTACAGTTACTTTGCTTGAGGTTAGTGAGTAGATCTAGATTCTAGTGAGTAGATCATCATGCCACAAAACCACTACGAGGCATTTAAGTTCTAACACCTACACCCAGCGGGAAATTGTTATATGAAATAATCGAGCACTTAGTATGAAAAAACACAACATATCCAAACAAGTGGAACACTAAACGGAGTATCATGGCCAGCTGATCAGGCATTTTGTTATCGGGTTGTTTCTTTTTATCATTCTTTGTTTACGTAATACACTCGAAGTGTCAAACTTGTCGCATCATTTGTTTTGAATCTTCCTTGCCCTCTTTGCTTACGCTGGTCGTTTCACCGCCTGTAGTTTTTTTGATGGCTAAAAATTTATAGAAGAAGTAACTAAAATTACCTACATACATATGTATGGACTTACTGATGGATACTTACCAATTTGGATCTTAAATGCGTTCCAACTTTCTGCCTATTACTTTTTTTTAATACATGTAATTCTATGCATGTGATTATTTACTTTGGCGTTTTTCCTTTGCCTCTCTTCGTATATAAAATGATTTTGACATATCGAGTGTATTGTCATAACAATAGTACAACAAAATTCTGTCAAAATCGTTTATTATTACAACAACACGCCACGCGTCGACTTATATTATTAGACTATGGTAGAAATATAATGGTAGATGCAGTACGACAACAAATACAACAAGCCAAAAACAACAGGCATTTTGTTTTTGCTCAGTGTCTGTGTTGTGTCAAGTCAGCTAATAGAAAAATGTTGAAAATGTAAACAAATTTGCAAAAAGTGCCATTTAGAAAATGATTGAGTGTTATTTGATATATTGAAAGTGATTAAGTATGAAAATTAAAACGTTTCTATGTAATTTTTGCAGATAAATATTTCAAAAACAGAAGTTGCTGGCGAACGGGGGTTGCAGACAAACAAATGTAAACAAACTTTGACATGAGAGAAAAACTTACTCACACTCAGTCCAGAAAAAAGTTCAAATCAGCTGGGCTGGTGCTTCTACCGTTTCTTTGTACCATGCGGAGTATTAACACAATTTTGCGCTTGGCATGTGCTCAAACATAGAAGCAGAGCGACCGAGCTCATTTGTTTGATGGTATGAATTTGATGTGTGGCTGTGCTAAGTCAAACTAAATTTTACCAACACATACATAAATTTGATCAAACAGTTTGATGTGTGGCAGAAGTTGCTGGCGAACGGGGGTTGCAGACAAACAAATGTAAACAAACTTTGACATAAGAGAAAAACTTACTCACACTCAGTCCAGAAAAAAGTTCAAATCAGCTGGGCTGGTGCTTCTACCGTTTCTTTGTACCATGCGGAGTATTAACACAATTTCGCGCTGGGCATGTGCTCAAACATAGAAGCAGAGCGACCGAGCTCATTTGTTTGATGGTATGAATTTGATGTGTGGCTGTGCTAACCCAGTGTGCCAAGCGGATCCGTTATGAGTCCGTAACGGATTCGTTTTTGCGGACATTTTATCCGTTACGAAATCCGTTACGGATCCGTTGAGAATTCATTTTCGTATGAAATTCACCACAAAAAAACAAATCGTTTTTTGTCCGTTTTTGCGTCCAAAAACGAGTCCGTAACGGATCCGATTTGCCGGACATTTTATCCGCTTTTTGTCCGTTTTTGCACCCGTAGCGGATTCGAAACGGACTTGAAAAACGAGTCCGTCACGGGTTCGCTTTAATCAATGAAAGAGAATTTAGTTAAAATGTTTCCAATGTAATTTTATTATTTCATTCATATATCTATGTATATATGTATATATCATAAACTCAGTTCAGTTTCAGTTCAGTTCAGTTTTTTTTTCAGTTCAGTTTTTTTCTAAAAATACTAAAAATAATGCAATATTTATGTCACTTTAGTTTTACTTGCAACGCAATACATTATTTTAAATGCAGGTCACTTTCTTTTACTTTATGTTTAAAGACTTAATTATAGTTGAAAAAAAATAAAGCTTTTTAATTCTAAAAAACAAAAATTTGTTTTGCTGCTCATTCACTATGTTTCCTCCGCTTCAGCCTCCTTGCTGAATTCCTTTTTTTACTAAAAAACGAGTCCGTAACGCATTCGTAACGGATCCGTAAATTCATAAATTGCGGAATTCGTTTTTTTACTAAAAAACGAGTCCGTAACGCATTCGTAACGGATCCGTAAATTCATAAATTGCGGAATTCGTTTTTTTACTATAAAACGAGTCCGTAACGAATTCGTAACGGATCCGCGTCCGTTCTTGTGCACATTGGGAAGTCAAACTAAATTTTACCAACACATACATAAATTTGATCAAACAGTTTGATGTGTGGCCACGGCGCTTTAGGTCTATATTATGGATGACCAGCCCATACCGCAATTGCGGAGACCAACACATAAACAAAGTCACACTTATTCTTATGCTCTTGCATTCAGTCGTCGTTGAGAAAGCGACGTGTAAACAAGTAAGAGGACGTATGCGTCTTTTCCTGATATATCAGCAAAAAATTCATATACCCGTCCTCATGTGCATACGTCGCTGTCTAAACGACGACTGAAGCGACATCGTTTTTCTCACCAATACTACACCATACAAATTTTTGGTCACCTCTGGTCTATAATGATGTTGCACTCTTAACAAGTAAAGCAAACAGATGCTCTTGAAAGAGAAGAATAATACAATGTACATGTTTCTCTTTGCAAAGAGAAAATTTATGTCGGAATTTTTGGCCTAGCCCCCATTCAAAACGTCCGATAAGGAACTTTGTTCCAAAAGGAGTGGAAGCCAGTGACAGTGAAAGAGTTTGACGCCTTTGTAGCTATTCTTTTGTATGCTGGACTCACAAGATCAAACCATGAACCAGCTATGGAATTATGGGGCGCGACGCGTTGCCCAATATACAAAGCTGCGTTGTCGTACGATCGCTTCATGTATGTATAAAGCAATTTATTCGATTCGACAATGGAAACACTCGACAACAGCGACCCATCAACAGCAAAACTGCGGCTATTGACGATATTTGGCAAATGTTGCAACATAACTTGGCAGCAGCTTACACTCCTCATGAAGCACTAACAGTTGATGAGCAGTTGTTCCCTTACAGAGGCCGCACCCGCTTCACACACTATATATTCCGTCAAAGCCAGCTAAGTATAGTTTGAAAGTATGGTGGTTATGCGACTCACAGAGTTATTATCCTGTGAAGGGAATGATATATTCTGGAAAACTGCCAAACCAACAACGGGAGATAAACCAAGGGCAGAACGTAGTGCTGGATCTTGTGGAAAAATATTTAGATGCTGGCCGTACTATATACGCGGATAATTTCTTTACCACTCTTGACTTGGCGCGTATTTTGTTGAGGAGGAACAGTGTTGGTACAGTGCGCTACAACAAAACATTCATTCCACAGGAGTTCAAGAAGAACCCGAAGCGCACCATCAATAGTACATTATTTGGGTTCAACGAAGGGGATATAGCGTTATGCTCATACGTGCCGAAAAAAAATAAAGTGGTGAACGTGCTCTCCACAATGCACTACACCTGCCTCGTTGACGAGCAAACCGAGAAGCGGAAGCCCTATGCCATATTAGATTACAACGCCAACAAATGCGGCGTTGATACCATGGATCAAATGCTAGGCACTTACAGCTGCAAAAGACCAACACAACGATGGCCGTTGGCCATGTTTTATAATATGCGTTATGCTCATACGTGCCGAAAAAAAATAAAGTGGTGAACGTGCTCTCCACAATGCACTACACCTGCCTCGTTGACGAGCAAACCGAGAAGCGGAAGCCCTATGCCATATTAGATTACAACGCCAACAAATGCGGCGTTGATACCATGGATCAAATGCTAGGCACTTACAGCTGCAAAAGACCAACACAACGATGGCCGTTGGCCATGTTTTATAATATGCTGGACGTCGCTGCAATGGCTGCTTTTACGATTTACAACGAAATGAAGCCTATAAAAAGGAGTGACAGACGGCGGTCGTTCTTCTTACTGCTAACGAAACAGTTGGCCACACCAAATATCGAAGAACGTGCCCTGAACAACCATATAACCTCATATCCAAGGATACGCAATGCGATGGAAGCATTCGATGTCAGGGTAAGAAAAACATCTTCAAATTCAAGAATAGAATATATATTTATTTGTTTTTTATTTTTCTTTTCATTTCAGGTATTACCAAAACCGATGGAAGGCAATGCACCGTCGTTTGCGGCTAGGTCAAGTAGACCGTCATGTCGCCTTTGCCGTTCTGAGTACGGGCGGCAGCGGAAAACGCGGGCATACTGCTTCGGCTGCGGCAACGCTGTTTGCGGAGAACATAGCACAAGAAGTACACGCTCAACAACAATAATTTTTAAACTTTTTTATAATAGTCTTAAGAAAATGCAAGCAAAAAAAAATAAAAATTAAAAAAATTGAAAAAATTATTTTTGTATGTAGAATTTAGTTATAAACAATAAAACAAAAAAATCAAAACAAATTGTTTATATGAAAAAAACATGATTTACAAAAAGGTCCGTAGGGACCTTTTCACACGGCCGTGAAGTTCAGAACTGTCACTCATCGGAGGGTTAAGAATCAATCAATCCAGCGTATGAAAGGTATAATTAATTGTCTTCCCTCTATTGGACCTCTTGAATTGTAGTTTTTGAAAAAGGTAATGAGGTGCCTTCGTGTAAATTATTGTATAAAGAAGTACATGGGTTTTTATGTCTAAAAGTGAGATCCCATAATGTGTATAAAATTGAGAATTCTTTTAAATATCTTGTAATGATATTAAATATTACGGTTAATTAACGCTTACTGCATGAATCGCAAATGCCAAAAAGTAAGGATGTTGCGAATGTTAGTTTAGCGAATGCGAATACGATAGCGAATACAAAATATTTTTTTTGAGAATGCGAAAGCGATTGCGAATAATATTTACTTAGGTTCATTAAAAGACAAATTAGCTCGTGTATAAAAAGAGATCATTGTTTTATTTAAATTCAGTACGATATAATGTTATAATAGATTTAAATATATGTACTAAAATTAAGCCATAAAAACAATTCAAAACTTAAAAAAGATACCAAAAAATTACCAAATCTTAATTTATAAATAAAACCTTTAAAAACAAATGTGAATTCTACTTTGGACAATTTAATATTCGAAGTCCAGTCGGTTCAAATTGTATTTTATAAAGAGTAATTTTGCCGCCTTGTCCCTTTTAAGATTGGTGCGAAGCGGATTATAAATTAATTCAGCTCCGCTAAATAATTGTTCACTAGGAACACTTCCAGGTGGTGTGGCTAGAAATTGACGCACTATTGGAATTCAATATTTGTATTTGAAACAATTTCTCTTCCACCACAACAACGGGTCAATTGTAATGTGAATTCTTCTTCTTCTTCAGAATATAGCACAGATCTAAATCCCTGTGTTTCTAGCGGATACTCTCCAAGATCGCTGTGATTTTCATTTAAAAAATGCTCCATTTCTTTTTGAATCTGAGATGATACGTTTTTTGTCCGCGAATTACAAAAGCTTTTACGGGACTTTGACATCTCTTTCCTCTTTTTCTTTAATGGACCAAACTTACGTGTTGTTGTAGGTAGTACAAAATATTGGGGTCATTTTTCATTTTGGGTTTGGGGTAATTTTTCACTGGGGCCACATTTCATGGAGCCATGCGAACACTAAAAATAAAGCGAATAGAGTTAACTGGGCATAATGTATGATTTGTCCACAAAATTCGAATACTTAAAGGCGTGTATGTCAAAGTTATTAAAATAAATCCGCATTTGATCTATCAACATATTCTCCAAGGCAATCAATCGGACTGCTTAATAAGAATTGGGCATCGTCTGAATACATATGCACAGTACAATATAATAGTTGTCGAGCCAAGTCATTAGAATAGATAGAACATAATAAACGTACCAAAATGGAACCTTGGGGAATACCTCTGGACACCGGAAGAATTTGACAGCGGAAGAATTTGTTTCAATATTAGAAGTGAATGTACAACCGAGGTAAAGGCCTTGGAGTGGTGTTGTACAACTAGAAGTGCAAATTTACTGTCCGCCGAAGCAGTTACACAACTGTGCTTAGGACGAAACTGAGACTGTATTTCGGATAACATAGAGTATTTATTTACATAGTCAGACATTTGGATCTACAGAATTTTTTCGGAAACTTTACAAAGGAAACAAAGAATGGCAATTGGACGGTATTCAGTCTTGGATATAGGTAATAGTTTTATGTTCGAGTGGTTCCAAATTTCATGAAAGTGACTACAAGTAAGAATACAGTTAAGGAAATATGTAAAGTTCGGAAGCAGACGCAGCAAGAGTAACATTATAAATCGGGGGTCCATACAGTCTTGGCCAGAAGTATTGGATTTTACGAGGGAGAAAGCTTTTGGTACATCTAAATTTCAAAAGAGTCGTCAATATTAGTGCTATCAGCGTCAAAATTATAAAACCCGGCATTTGGATGTAATCGTGGACAAGTTTAAAAAAGTTCTATTGAGTTCGTTCACGTCATAGAATTACTATAGTTATTATCATCCCTACCAATACCAATGTCACGTACCACTCTCCAGGTTTGTCTCGATTCTGTTGCGGTTACCGAGGTAAGCCCGATATTCAGTTTATATGAAATTGTCGTTGCCATAAGAAGTATGTACACGGTGGCGCAAAAGTAATCCTCCTATCAGAAAATACTATAAATTTTGCGATTGGCCCCTAATGTCAGTTCTGTTTTGCTCCAGAACGCGGAATATTGCTGACTATTTATTTGACCAATAATCGGTCGGTGACTTTGGCACAACGTGAATTTCGTCGCAGATTTCCTGGCCGTCCAACGCCTACTGGTGAAACACTGCGACGTATAGCCGCTCGCCTCGAAGAGACTGGCACAACACGAGATGCTGCCAGGCGTGGCTGACCCCGGAGTAGCCGTTCTGCAGAGGATATTGCTGCTGTAGCCGAGGATGTCATGGATGCGCCGCCGACATCGACCAGACGACGTGCCACGCAAATGGGTATCAGTCGACGGTCTTTACAGCGAATTTTGGTACAAGATTTGAAGATGTTTCCGTACAAAGTCCAGACGGTGCATCAGCTGTTAGCTGCTGACCGCCAATCGCGGCTAACATACGCTCAAGCCATCCTTAATCACCACCACGAGGAAGATGATTTTTCATCAAAAATAATCATGAGTGATGAGGCCCATTTCCATCTTAGCGGGTACGTAAATAAGCAAAATTTACTCTTCTGGGGCACTGAAAATCCGCGTGTAACCCACGAAGAGCCATTACACCCGCTCAAAGTCACTGTATGGTGTGCTGTTTTCGCTGGAGGAGTCATCGGACCTTTTTTCATCGAAGACGTCGCGGGCCAAACGCTTACTGTGAATGGTGAGCGCTACAGAGCAATGATCAACGAGTTCTTTTTGCCGCAACTTGATGAATTGGGATTGGAAAACATGTGGTTCCAACAGGACGGTGCAACGGCACACACTGCACGTGCCACAACCGATATGCTGAAGAATGCATTTCCCGGGCGCCTAATCTCCCGTTTTGGCGATTTGCACTGGCCAGCAAGATAGCCTGATTTGACCGCTCCAGACTTCTTTTTGAAGTCGCTGGTTTATGTCAACAAGCCTCAGACTCTTGCAGCTCTTAAAGACAATATCCGTCAAGAATGTGAGGTCGTATCGCCGGAAGTTTTGGCCAAAGTGGCGGCGGCCATTTACATGACATAATATTCTCAACTTGATGTAAAAAAAATTAAAAGACCAAATAAAAATAATCCACAAGAAGAATCAAAGTTTTTCATTTTTTTTTAATTACAGCCAAAAAACATCGAAAGTTTACTTTTGCGCCACCTTGTATGGAAACATAGTATTTGACTATAAATTCTTTACATATGACCACGCCCCTATGTCCAATCCCGCCCATATTTGCAGCCGATCTTAGAATATGTACACCTAACCAACATATCCAATTTTGTTCAAATACCGTTAACAGGAGCAGAAATAATGGATTTTTAATTTGTAATTTGCATGGGAGGTACCACGCCCCTTTGTGCAATCCCGCCCATATTTTTATAGTTAATTTTTGTCGTCGCCATTAGTTTGCCTGCGAAGTTTTAGCTCGATTGGATCACGGGAAAATCAATCCAAAGTTTTTTCGGCATGCGTGCATGCAGACAGGTGAAGTTAATTAGCTTTATTACGAATGTCGTTCTCGTATTTCGACTACGACAGTTTTGTAAAAGATTAAAGACAAAGTTGGCGTGTTATCTTTAATCTTTTACAAAACTGTCGTAGTCGAAATACGACAACGATATTCGTAATAAAGCTGAATATCATACATGGGGCAAATTAATTATATGACAATTATGCTTTATTGTTAATTTGAATTTCCTGTCCAAATGCAAAAAACTTTAAATACGATTGGCAATTGTACTTATTTTCACAGCATTTCCTTCATATTGGCAATTTTGGTTTTCAAATATTTTGTACAGTACAGGTTTATGAATTTGAAAGTACTACGATGCAATACCTATCAAAGCGACAAACCTCTACATACATATAATACAGAATTGCCAGCAGTCAAATAAATTCAAAATAATTAAAAGCATTCCCATATTTCATTACAATTGGCATCTGATTCCACAACCTGCATTTGCATTGCCTAAGCAAATGCAAATTCAAAATTTTGTAATTGCCATTGCGAAGAATGGCAATTCTTTTGCATTTGCATTAGATAAAGTAATGCAAATTAAAAAAAAAAACATGTATGCTGAATATAAAGAATTTAATAACGAAAATTTCATGAACCGAAAATTTTGCTCGCTTTTCATTTGCTTGGTACTAAAGTGTTCAAAACCGAAACCGAAAAACCCAGACCAGATTTTCTTTCAATTAACCGTGTACCGGTTTATTGTTGAACTTAATTTTCGAATAAACCGAAACCCGGTTATTTGACGCTGGTCAACCGGGTTTTACTCAATTTGTGTTGAATATCCTTACAAAAATGGCATAATTGAACACAGAACTATACAATTATCAAATATTAATGCACTTTTTGAATTAAGTAGCACTGTATCCTATTTTAAAATATACATAATTTTATAGCTTGAATAAGATCTAGATACGATTTAAAAAAAATGTTTATTTCAAACCAATTTTATAATTTGAATAACAAATAATTCAAATTAATTATAATTATACTTATATAAATTAAGATTTTTTTACTTTACATGTTTTCCATACATGAAAATAAGTTTAACGTGATATGAATCAAACTTCAAAATTATATGTATGTATATTAAACACGCATTGCAAATTGGACTATGGGTTACATTATAATTTAACAATTAAACATAATTGACAAAATTAAATACAGCTGTGAAATTTTGAGATCGAAACACCAAAAATAATGAATTCATTTCAATTAAATTAAATTAAATTAAATTAAATTTAAAAATTAAAAATTAATTAAAATTTAAAAATTAAATTAAATTAAATTAAATTAAATTAAATTAAATTAAATTAAATTAAATTAAATTAAATTAAATTAAATTAAATTAAATTAAATTAAATTAAATTAAATTAAATTAAATTAAATTAAATTAAATTAAATTAAATTAAATTAAATTAAATTAAATTAAATTAAATTAAATTAAATTAAATTAAATTAAATTAAATTAAATTAAATTAAATTAAATTAAATTAAATTAAACTAAATTAAATTAAATTAAATTAAATTAAATTAAATTAAATTAAATTAAATTAAATTAAATTAAATTAAATTAAATTAAATTAAATTAAATTAAATTAAATTAAATTAAATTAAATTAAATTAAATTAAATTAAATTAAATTAAATTAAATTAAATTAAATTAAATTAAATTAAATTAAATTAAATTAAATTAAATTAAATTAAATTAAATTAAATTAAATTAAATTAAATTAAATTAAATTAAATTAAATTAAATTAAATTAAATTAAATTAAATTAAATTAAATTAAATTAAATTAAATTAAATTAAATTAAATTAAATTAAATTAAATTAAATTAAATTAAATTAAATTAAATTAAATTAAATTAAATTAAATTAAATTAAATTAAATTAAATTAAATTAAATTAAATTAAATTAAATTAAATTAAATTAAATTAAATTAAATTAAATTAAATTAAATTAAATTAAATTAAATTAAATTAAATTAAATTAAATTAAATTAAATTAAATTAAATTAAATTAAATTAAATTAAATTAAATTAAATTAAATTAAATTAAATTAAATTAAATTAAATTAAATTAAATTAAATTAAATTAAATTAAATTAAATTAAATTAAATTAAATTAAATTAAATTAAATTAAATTAAATTAAATTAAATTAAATTAAATTAAATTAAATTAAATTAAATTAAATTAAATTAAATTAAATTAAATTAAATTAAATTAAATTAAATTAAATTAAATTAAATTAAATTAAATTAAATTAAATTAAATTAAATTAAATTAAATTAAATTAAATTAAATTAAATTAAATTAAATTAAATTAAATTAAATTAAATTAAATTAAATTAAATTAAATTAAATTAAATTAAATTAAATTAAATTAAATTAAATTAAATTAAATTAAATTAAATTAAATTAAATTAAATTAAATTAAATTAAATTAAATTAAATTAAATTAAATTAAATTAAATTAAATTAAATTAAATTAAATTAAATTAAATTAAATTAAATTAAATTAAATTAAATTAAATTAAATTAAATTAAATTAAATTAAATTAAATTAAATTAAATTAAATTAAATTAAATTAAATTAAATTAAATTAAATTAAATTAAATTAAATTAAATTAAATTAAATTAAATTAAATTAAATTAAATTAAATTAAATTAAATTAAATTAAATTAAATTAAATTAAATTAAATTAAATTAAATTAAATTAAATTAAATTAAATTAAATTAAATTAAATTAAATTAAATTAAATTAAATTAAATTAAATTAAATTAAATTAAATTAAATTAAATTAAATTAAATTAAATTAAATTAAATTAAATTAAATTAAATTAAATTAAATTAAATTAAATTAAATTAAATTAAATTAAATTAAATTAAATTAAATTAAATTAAATTAAATTAAATTAAATTAAATTAAATTAAATTAAATTAAATTAAATTAAATTAAATTAAATTAAATTAAATTAAATTAAATTAAATTAAATTAAATTAAATTAAATTAAATTAAATTAAATTAAATTAAATTAAATTAAATTAAATTAAATTAAATTAAATTAAATTAAATTAAATTAAATTAAATTAAATTAAATTAAATTAAATTAAATTAAATTAAATTAAATTAAATTAAATTAAATTAAATTAAATTAAATTAAATTAAATAAAATTAAATTAAATTAAATTAAATTAAATTAAATTAAATTAAATTTAATTAAATTAAATTAAATTAAATTTAATTAAATTAAATTAAATTAAATTAAATTAAATTAAATTAAATTAAATTAAATTAAATTAAATTAAATTAAATTAAATTAAATTAAATTAAATTAAATTAAATTAAATTAAATTAAATTAAATTAAATTAAATTAAATTAAATTAAATTAAATTAAATTAAATTAAATTAAATTAAATTAAATTAAATTAAATTAAATTAAATTAAATTAAATTAAATTAAATTAAATTAAATTAAATTAAATTAAATTAAATTAAATTAAATTAAATTAAATTACATTAAATTAAATTAAATTAAATTAAATTAAATTAAATTAAATTAAATTAAATTAAATTAAATTAAATTAAATTAAATTAAATTAAATTAAATTAAATTAAATTAAATTAAATTAAATTAAATTAAATTAAATTAAATTAAATTAAATTAAATTAAATTAAATTAAATTAAATTAAATTAAATTAAATTAAATTAAATTAAATTAAATTAAATTAAATTAAATTAAATTAAATTAAATTAAATTAAATTAAATTAAATTAAATTAAACTAAATTAAATTAAATTAAATTAAATTAAATTAAATTAAATTAAATTAAATTAAATTAAATTAAATTAAATTAAATTAAATTAAATTAAATTAAATTAAATTAAATTAAATTAAATTAAATTAAATTAAATTAAATTAAATTAAATTAAATTAAATTAAATTAAATTAAATTAAATTAAATTAAATTAAATTAAATTAAATTAAATTAAATTAAATTAAATTAAATTAAATTAAATTAAATTAAATTAAATTAAATTAAATTAAATTAAATTAAATTAAATTAAATTAAATTAAATTAAATTAAATTAAATTAAATTAAATTAAATTAAATTAAATTAAATTAAATTAAATTAAATTAAATTAAATTAAATTAAATTAAATTAAATTAAATTAAATTAAATTAAATTAAATTAAATTAAATTAAATTAAATTAAATTAAATTAAATGTTTAATTAATTTAATTAATGTTTAAAGATGACATCATGTGAATGCTGCGCCTCAAATGGTTCATACGCTGGGTCCAATTTTGGTATACTCTCTCCAATATATCGGTTGATCCATGTAATCAGCAGCTGACATAATTTAGCTGACATTAGTATCAATAAAACACCAGGGATAGAAAATATTTGTTATTGATTGAATTTTCAACTAAAAAAATCATTGTGAAGGAAATTTGCTAGAAAAATGTAAAGTAGTCTATCTATCCAATTACGCAACAAACTTGAATTTTCTGATTTTTATGATAAAAGTTAATAATAAATAATAATAATTATTTTTGTTTTTTATAATATTTCTCCACAAATAAAAATTATTTCTGATTTTTATTATGATTTGTTTTCAACAACAATTATTAAGGCCTTTTTCAAATACCAATTATTGCGTGATTTTTATATTTCATCGCTTAAATGCTAAAAGTCAATGATTTTTACTTTTTCAGAAAACATTTAAAAATCACCTAGACTTGTAATTATTTTAGGCTAAAAACCCCTCTTGTATTTATCGGCTTTAAGTTTATTGCAAATACAACGAAAGTATAAGAATACATATGTACATATGAATATTTTTGATAAGCTCAACGAGACGAGTTGATTTACTATGTACCCCGTCCGTCCACTTTGGCGCGAATTATAAAATTATGGGTTGGAGCCGCAATTTCTAACAAACGTCTTTGCTGGAACCGGTGTTTAACTTAAAAATTGCATATAAACCCGATTATTCTAACCAGTCGCCAAATAGACTAATGTCATCTAGAGCTGCTATCGTTCTCATCTGACGGTTCATTTCACACTCTTCGTGGTGAGAGTTATTTGGCGAAAATTGACTTGCACCAGGTGGAATTACAAAAATTGTTGACTTACATTTTTCATGTTTTTTTTTTTGGTTAGGAACAATGAAATTTTTACGAATTTTGGTCTCTTTTGTTATCCTAATAAGTAAAGGGTGGGTTTTTTAGCAACTTTCTTTTTGGCAACACTGTTTTTGGCAGCTCAGCTGTTTTCGTGTAACATGTCACTGTCAAATATGCTCAGTTTGGTCTATAATTTAACCATGAATCGACTTACAAACGAACAACGCTTGCAGATTATTGAATTTTATTATCAAAATGCATGCTCGGTTAAGAAAGTACATCGTGCACTTCTTCCATTTTATGATCAGTTTGGGCGACCTTCTGAGGCGGCTATTCGGAATCTTGTGTGATCGTGCGATTTAATGTCTTTAGATTATTTTTTGTGGGGCTATGTTAAGGCTCATGTCTATGGGGACAAGTCCGAAACGGTTGGCGAACAGGAAGCCAATATTGAAGGAAGTATTCGTGAGATATCGGCCGATATGTTGGAGAGAGTATACCAAAATTGGACCCAGCGTATGAACCATTTGAGGCGCAACCGCGGTCAACATTCACATGATGTCATCTTTAAACATTGCAATATATAGACCGCTCCATCGACTTTCATACATTTCACTAAATTTTTTGTGTTTTTTTTAAATCAAATCCGAAAGCTCTTAAAATATCACCCGTTACGTAGCTCACGTAAGGTTCGGTAATTTATATGAAGACATTGAACATTTGAAGTAACCGATCAAGCATGACATGTTTTACTTAAACGGGGCCCTTAGACCTGTGGATAAGTTGCTTGACTTCAAGTTGACATCAACTTCGATAACTAAACATCAACTTCGATTTTGCCCTTACACTCTCAAACTAGTTGAAGCAACTTCATTTTCTTGTCAGATGCCGAAATGAAAAGTGGTGAGCGCAATACGAAAATATCACAAATTTTACACAAAAAAAAACCCATTTTTATTTCCTTTAAATATTTATAAATAACACTACAAATCATATTTATTTAGTTTACATTTTTTCGATAATGTTTAATTTATTTATTTTTTGGTTCATTTATTTACATTTTGCCGATAATGTTCCCTCATGAACGTGTCTCATCGAAATGCGTATGAAAGTTGATGCAACTTCCCCTTACACTGATGGATAAGTTGATATCAACTTCAAAAAATCAAAATCGCTTTGATTTTACATTTATTCGCTCAATAAATTAAACGTCATAGGTACGATGGAAAATATGGGTTCAATAATACCAGATAGTGGGAATAGTATACATCGATCAACAAAGGAACAACAACCGAATTTCGTATTTTTGTGGCAAACTAGTTGTGTTAAATACAATACAAATGTATACCAACGATAAAAGTCAACATAAAAGTGCAAAATATATTTAAATTTTTCAGTTCTACACCAAAACGACAGGAAAACGTTAAGTGAACCTATTTTGTAACTCCACCTGGTGTAAGGTAATTTTAAATTTAATTGCTCTCGTTTCCACAAACCTACGATGAAGAGTGTGGAATGAAACGTCAGATGAGAGAATAAGTTTATCTATGTATGGATTATTCTATGCATCAACCTGTTGCGTGCAGCCTGCATCACTGCTGTCAGTTTTTACGAATTCTGACAAGCAGTATGTGTAAAAGCCTTTCAACCAAAAGTTGAAAGTGTAACCCCGGTGTTAATTCATGAAATAAATGGAGCATAGACTAATTATTACACTAGACTTAACATTTCTCTCAGTAAATTTATGACATTTGGCCTGGTGTGATATGCACCTTGGATGTCGAAAAGAATTGCTTCAATAATACCCGATAGAGGCAATGGTTCAAAACAACGAACAAAATAACAACAACGGAATTTCGTTTTGTGTGTTAAAATTATTGTGTTAAATACAACACAAATGAATGCTAACAATAACAGTCAATAAAAACGCTTAAAACACATTTAAATTTCACAGTTTTTCACCAAAACGACATGAAAAATTAAAGCAAGAAATTATAATTCCACCTGGTGTATGTCAGTTTTTGTCAAACATCTCTCTATCACACCGATCTCATCAAAAAAAGTGTGAAAGCAAACGTCAGATGAGCCAAATATTCTCTCTAGTATGATTTACTCACAACTATTTTATTTAATTTTTAATTGTATTACATCCAAATTCTGGCAGAAAAAAACTGTATCAAAATTTTAGTTAGCTCAGTGACTTTCGACGAGAATTTGATGGAAATGAAACAGTCATGACTTCTCTTTAGTATTTCTCTATGGTTTTAACAATCCAAAGTAACACCGCATTCGTTTAAAATAAAATGGAGTGCTGCGTAAAGGTATTATAATTGAAATAATTGCAAGGTAAATCAAAGATAGGTGGTAACTCTCGGCAATAAAATTTTCCGTTTAGAGATAAACGACAAAATTTTTTACGAAAATTTCACAATAACTGAATACGGGGCTTAAGTAGATGAACTTATTTCGGATTTCGTAACAAATCTGTCGGCAAAATAATATGTAATTTAGAAGAAATTTCAAACTTACTATATCTGAAGGATAAATTAACAGATGGAATTTTTCCGGCTTAAACTGAATTTCGTTAAGTACTGTTAGGAAAACTGCGCTCCACTTGGGTTACATTAACATTTTAATGTCAACAGTTGTTTTAAAATATTTTTCAAGTTGGTGGAATGTAGTGTTAATTAATGTACGGTGGTCAGTCTTTTGGCTGTGTATTCCCACAGTAAGGTTGGCGAATTACTAACTACATATAGAGCATTTTGGAAAATATTAAATGTACTATGTGGAAGAATCTGGATGAAGCTATGATTTTCTCCACAAGAAGGCTGATGAATTCACTAACTATGAAATAAAGGAATATAGGTGTTCAACTTACAATCGGTTACCGAACACTGTGCATTATTAAAAAATGACTATTTTGTGGTTTAGTTATATCCAAACAAGTATGTTCATTGAGTTGCATATAAATATAAACCAAAACAATCGAATTGTTTATAAAAATCCACTGTATGTACCAATGTACATAAAAAACTCATTCTTTTGCGGATCTTAGGCAGCGAAGCATGTAAAACTCTTCAACGTCACAAGAAGGCCTTCTCACGAATTCATTTCAAAATTCAAAATAATATTTAACCGAAGGCGACGATAACTACATTTCACAATGATTAAGGACCGCTTGGCGGAGCTTAAACAGGTTTGTAGCAGGATTGTATAGGCTCTTACCAATTATCCGAACCAGAATTATATTCTAAATGTCCAATTATAGCTGAAACGCATCTGTGCATCCACCCTACCAAATTCACCGCTTATTGATGATGAGGATGGGGAGTTTGTTGCGGATGCAGAAGAAAGCCTTCATTTGCAGGAACAGCATGTGGAAATTATTTCAGACGTCGAGGGTGCTGATGCTGAAGAGGACGAATGCATTGAAGTACCGCACAATTCCGTTTTAGAAGCCCTGCTTAACGTGGTAAGTGATTGATCTATTGAGTACTTACGTAATGTGACTGCCAACGAATAAACGAAAAGCAGCAAAGAAATCACCAATCAGCTGACTCATACGTATCGAGTATGTGTACAAGTATGATTGCTATTACTGGTGTGTAAGGCTAGGAATATAACGGGAAATTCTATGTCAGATCTTAGTTAAACCGGTTTGAAATACATTTTTTTGCATTACAAAATTAAGTAATATTTTTAATCTTCGGCACCAGAGTAATGAATAGCATTTAAAAGCTGTCAACAAATGACGTTTGCATACGAGCCAAAAGTTTACCAACCGATTAGAATTTGTATAAAAAGTTGCACTTTCAGTAGAAACATTCTCTGTGTGGCGACTCTTGACCGGTTTGCTTCAAATTAAATATACATACACACAAAAGTACAGTCACGGACAAAGAATAGGGTCACTTGTTATGCACAAACACTTTTACCAATATACATAAGTCACATTTATTACGTTATTCCAAATATTTTATCTTGGAATTAGTATTGTGAATACTGAGTGTTTCTAAAAACAATAATTAGGTAGTGATTTGTTTGTTGTTAAGAATGTGAGACATGGTCCATAATGATAAATGTCGCATGTACCGATGACCACAAAAATACGGTCAATGGTAAATTACAATCACAACATATCCTAATTTAGTAGAATAACACCCTGTAATCGTGAAACGTGATCAGTTATTGTGAATTGCACAATCTGCAAAATATTTTTTAAAAATTACATATTCGCAAAGTATTTTATAAAAAAATATAGGCCGAGCAAAACATTGTACCTACGCTCAGCGTTCCATTATTGACAATTTAAAACTTAAAAGGCCAAAGCTGACGTCAAATTTCAAAAACAATTGGAAGACTACAGAATTTTATTTTTAACGACATATAAGTACAAGACAACAATACTAATATATTAAGAGGTAGACCCAGAAAAACTTCAGTCATAGATGATAACCACATCAAGTCATTGTCAGCTCGCGACCATTTAAATCTGCTGAAGCGATTAGAGCCGAGTATCGGTAAAATCGCGAGTTATTTTCCAAATCGCTCATAAATTAAGACGGTGCGATACTTGGCAAAAAAAAGCGAAGTGTGTTTTGGTCGGACGAATCTAAAGAAAATTGAATTGGCAGTGATGGAAAAATGTGGGTCAGTCCAAGGCTCCTCAAGAAGGTTGTGGTATAAGAACAGCTGATTTGTTTTTTTTTTCATGTCGTAGTGACAATGTGGTGCACACTAGCTGTCAAATGCTGTTTACCTTTGTTTTGAGTCCGTTGTTCGCAGTACGTTGATATTGACATAAACTACACACCAAACAAAAACAGAATGCTGGTTGTTGTTGCCTTTTTGTAATTTTTGTAGTATTGCTTCTACCTTTTCAAGCTGCCTTGGGTCAGACGACCTAAAAATAGAGAACTACATATGTTCCATAATGACTTGGAATGTTATTTGACAAATGAATTGGAATGATATTTGGCAAAACATAGCTTTCACATTTACTGATGGGACAACTCTGTCCCAGGATATTTTCCTTTATCCTTTTCTTAAACGCACAATATGGTGTATTATTTGAGTTATTGTATCTTAAAACAAATCCGTGTATTGAAACAGCTAGAGAATCAAGTACTGTATTACTCGTCGAAAATGTAAAACAACAAAAATGTATGTACCTACAAGTAGGGAACAGATTTTAGGTGAAAAGTTGGTAGATGTTGGTCAGTCAACAATGCAAACTATTATGTATATATGATATCAATTAAAAGAAAGGAACAACTGGTTGTTGTTAGATGTTGGTTAGATTCACGAAGCATTTAAATATTGCCCAAATATCTTTTTTATACATGTTTTTGAAAGTATGTGGGTTAATTTTTTTTTAATGAAATATGAAATCTCAACGCTCTCACCTATTGAAGTTACAATATAAGACCACAATAGAGACCTCTGGGGAACAGCATAAACATATTGTGCTGGAGTCAAGATTAAATTTTAAGGGGTTTTAGCCCTCCGACCTATATAAAGTTCGAATTTCATGAAAACTAATTTCATAAAAACAATACTGGAAGTTGTTAAACACCTAACACGCCATTTACACCGACCAAGATTAGCGCATTTCGATGGTTAACTCCGTTAACCCACTCTAACCAAAATGATTACTCATACAATTTTAGTCTGTAAAAACTGAAGTATAATTTGTAAGCTTATTTTAAACTGGTTTGATGCAACTCAGCTAGGTATCACAACCATAAAGGGGCCCTTAAACCTGTGGATAAGTTGCAGCGACTTCAAGTTGACTTCAACTTATCCATGGTGTAAGGTGAAGTTGGTGGTTTGTACCAACTAGTTGATGTAAAATTTGAACTTGATTTTTTGAAGTTGATATCAACTTATCCATCAGTGTAAGTCCCAATCCACACAGGGAAACTTTTGTCGCCGGCGACTCGAGTTCGTTGGAGAGAGAGGGACGACGTAAGTACCCCTCTTCTTATTTCTCGCCTCCCTCTCCCACGAACTCGTGTCTCCGGCGACAAAAGTTTCCCTGTGTGGATTGGGACTAAGGGGAAGTTGCATCAACTTTCATACGCATTTCGATGAGACACGTTCATGAGGGAACATTATCGGAAAAATGTAAATAAATGAACCAAAAAATAAATAAATTAAACATTATCGAAAAAATGTAAACTAAATAAATATGATTTGTAGTGTTATTTATAAATATTTAAAGAAAATAAAAATAGCGTTTTTTTCGTAAAATTTGTGATATTTTCGCAGTGCGCTCACCACCTTTCATTTCGACATCTGACAAGAAAATGAAGTTGCCTCAACTAGTTTGAGGGTGTAAGGGCAAAATCGAAGTTGATGTGAACTTTAAGTCGAGCAACTCAACCACAGGTCTAAGGGACCCTTAATAAGAACGCACTCAACCAATCAACTGTTTGACAGATGAAAGAAGAATTTTATGAACCTGACGCCGCCGCCGATATAATTACCTCTCATCGGTTCAAAATGTGAACCGATTTGACTGACTGATCCAATTTTAAAGGTTCAGTAATTTCAAAAACATGCGAAATTTGTACAAAATTGGCAAGTCCAAAAGCCGCCAATTGAATTTTTCTGTTTTGCCGGCATCTTCGATAATTTGTTTTCGGCAAGGAGTTACCCCAAATTGGTCTAAGTACAAAGTTGCCACCTGAAATGTCAATTTAATCTCAAAATGGGTTGTGTAGACGGCAAACTTAATATTTTCGCTGCCACGTGAACAATATTATTTTTATTTACATTCCAAGCAAAATGCAGGATTGCCTTCACAATCACTGCAAAAGGTTGATACCTTCCTTCAATTTTTGCTAAGTTGTCACAACAACTCAAACATCGCTTTCTTGTTTTTATGTTTATACTGGCTATTGTGTCGAATTCTTTCAATTCGTGGTTTTGATTTGAGGTTGACGACTGCTGCTCAAGTTTTATATCACAAAAAGCTTCACAAATGGTTTGCCTGAATTCGAGGATCGTATTATATTTAGTATTTTTATAAATTACTAAGGGCGAGTTTCACACTCGTAATTTAAAAGCTCACAATAATTTTTCATATTAATTGACATTTAAATGACAAGCATCGGGCATTTAAAGTACATTTAAATGGAGAATTTCCAACTTTGAAACTGGCCATAAGGCGTTGAAAGCAGACATTCGAACGCAATTTTGTGGTACCATCTAATGGTTTTCCTCAAGGGGGTGAAAAAAGAATTTGGTCGGCTACGTCCACACCTTGTTTTGCATGATTGTAATCTATAATTACCTTCAGCTTCGTAATTTCCTCCCCTTGTCTTGTTTTCTTTCCTATTGGAGCATTCTCTAGACCATGCCTTGTGCTAAACATAACCACTTTACGCTAGACCCTCCACTTTGATATTACGAGAAAATAGAAGAATTCTCACGCCCAATGATTTCAGATCTTTTTAGCTTAGCCATGGCAACATCTTTGGTATTTCCTATTCGGTTTTTTCGAAGAGTTCCAGTAAGGTGAGTTTTGCGAGCAAGGAGCATTTTAGCTAAAGATTATACTGCCTAAATTGCAGTCTTCCTCACCAAGGAATCATTGACTCCTCAACTGCCAATATTTCACCCGAGCGTCTAACATTTACGAAATTGTGTTCTAGCACTTCTAACAATCCACTCACTTTTCCTAAGCGATCACTTCCAACCTAAGAATTGTCGAAAAACTTAATAAATTTCAAAATCAACTGAAATATACTTCTCGACATCACTTGCAGAATGAATGAATTTCTGTAGAATTGGTCAGTACTGCAGTAGTGGGAAATGGATGGATATTTTACGATTCCCATATACATTACTAATCCCAAAAAGATTTTTGCTTCGTCTACTGTTGTACATACCCATTCCTTTCGTTTGAGTTTTGAGTCACTGTTGAAGCGTCTTCAACAATATCACATAATTATATTCGATACTAAATAATGACTAGATATAAGTAAAATCCAATGAATGTTCCTATTGTTTATAATCGCACTTGGGAACCCTTTATCAATCAATATCTTCACACAATCGTAAAAAAGCTTTTACTCAAATGAATAAGGAGTTCCCATCTTTAATTTACTGTACTGCTGAATTTGTGATTGCTGATTTACGGTACGACAAAAACTTCACTTTTGGAAGTGTTGGCGAAGCGGTAAGCAGCAATTACTGAAATAAATCTGAACTCATCGATTTAAAGAAATTGTTGTTCTCATTTCTTTTATATATGGCCATCGGACAAGAAACGAAATTTGCAATTCTGTGAGATTCCCAACAATATTTACAGTCCATTTCCAGAAAGCTGATCCCAGAGTTGCACAGTCACAATGAGATCAAATATTTCCTCAGTGACCAGTATGTAGCCCAAAGACATCAATGGGACGCAACGTTGATTGCCCTTTATGGATACCAAATGTTGGAGCTTCGTCAAATACGAACCGAGGGGCAAATCAGGAGCATCTTGAAAATCTTCTTTAACTGCCGATGGTTCTGTGTCTCTTGAAAAGTCAGATCCACTTGACTCAACTTCGGATGGAACGTAATCCTCTCAAAATCCGGTCTCTCAAAATCGACTTCATCAGTGTCGGAGCCTTCGTTCCATCTCGGTTTCCATAAAAAAGGGTTGGATTTATTCCAGAATTGTTGTTTGCCATTTTGAGTACCTTTTATTTCTTTTTATTAAATCAAAACCTGATGAGATGAGAAAAATGATATCCAAATTTATAAATATCTCGAAAATGTCACTGTGACCACCGGTGGGTCACGTGGTACCATGTGCTCTTCACTAACACTTGAGTGCAGCGTGACCCACCGGTGGTTACATTCTGAAAACACAAATAAAACAACACAAACTTGAAACTAAAGACACAGAACAGTTCACTAACACTTAACATTCACGTTTAAACAAAAAAACACTCTTGCACATTGGTAATTTTGTTTAACACATATACGCCGGCTGCGAACGGTTTAAGAGAACAAGTTTATCGCTTACCTGGTCGCGATAAACTGCGGTCTAAATGCGACATAAGGCTACGATTCCACTAAACACGTTCAATGGCAAGGTAGCAAAGGATTTTGTACTAAAATCTTCATAGTGGTGTTTCAAAGACGAAGTGGAGGGGATGACTGACTCAAACGATAGGTTTTGAAGTGATTATTACGGAATTGCAATATACAAGTAATTTGAAGATTAAAATACGGTGCCTACACATTTATATATTTTTAGTAATTTTTTATGAACACATGATCCATATTATTGACCGATTACCGTTTTGGAGGGGTTGCCCCAAACCATGCATACCAAAAAGGTCGTAAAAGATTATGGAGGGGGTTTTGGAGGGGGTGCCCCAAACGATGCATACCAAAAAGGTCGTAAAAGATTATGCGAACGATAATGTCACCAGGAATGTCGTCAACGACGCGATAAACGAAGTGTCGGTCATTTGGTCGAATACAATTTCGCGGACACTTGTCTGAAATTTTCAACGATTTGGGTGGGGTGTCGTCGATTTAAATTAAATAACAGCCGTTTATAACTTAACATTTTAATTCTGAGAATCGCAAAAAATAACCAATGTTTTTCCAATGAATTTTCTACGTTGCATAGAGAAAAAATTGTTAAATTTATCCGGTATGATTATTCAAATGACAATTCTTGTCAAAATTAGATACCTATCCTTAATTGTGAACAACAGCCTTTGTTGGGTGCTTTACAAAAAAAAAATGTGCGCCAAGTGCATAGGCCGTATTATACCTTAGGTTAGTAAAGAAATTAACTAAAATCATTAAAATTTAAAAATTTACCATTTGTAGTGCCCCACTAGTGTAGAAAAGTAAGGGAGTGCCCTGACATTGTGTTTCGTGGGATTTTTTTTTCAATATCTCCGTTTTCCTTTTTTGTCTTGATTTTGACATTAACATAGACATTTACACCTACCAAGATTATTACATTACACCTACCAAGATTATCACATTTTCGGGATTATCGACATTTATTTGTTATGGAGTTTGACATTTATTAACTGCAGTTTAACAGAAGAATGTCAAAAAAGTTGTGAAAATTTAACGTGTAATATGTAGCTCGATGAATTACGTAGCAACTTTAAAAGAGAACTGAATATATTTTATGCAAAAACTTGTGAATTAAAGAATTATACAATTTATGTAATAATAGAATGACGAAAAATATATATTAGATTCAGAAATGTGTAAACTATTAAGTATAACGATATCACGATGACCACGCACAACACCAACACACGCCAACCATTTTCACAATCGTGGTAATGTAGAGTTTTTACAGATGGTTGCTGGCAAATGTGTTGTCATATCTAAACGCCATTTATTTTGCGTTGATTTAATTTAACACTGAAAACGCAATTCATATTTAAATTCAATTGCAATTAACTAACTGCGTATTTAAATACCAACCCAACAACTGGGCCCGATGAGTGTAAAATAAAACCAAATATGATTTTAGAGATCGACATGTTTTTTCGGGTTTGTTCGAGTAATTGTTGTAATTTTTGTCTAATTATTTCAACATAAGCCAAATATTGACAATTTTTTAAAACCACAATTTATGGTGCTATCTACTTTTATCTTTATAGTACTCCGAAATCCTGCTAGAATTCGATTTCATTAAAGGAAACTTGGACTTAATGAAAGAAATGATTCTAGCAAAAAATTCAAGAAAATTTAATGGTGAGTTCTTGTAATAAATCATGGCCCTCATGAATTCTACACCGAAACTTTTCCATCAGAGAAGGAATTTTATAAAATACGCCACCGTACTGTTCAAGTCGCGAACAATGTGATGGGCAAGTTCCAGACAATTGAAATCAATTTGCCCGGGGAAAATGATTTCAGAACTTTAGCTCGAATGAAACGAATCCTCTATTATGGTATATTCCAGCGATATGTGGAAATATGGACAGAAACGGAGCGTTTCCTGCAAGAGTATGAGACGACAACGAAGAGGAAACTTCGAGCGCAATCTACAATATGTAAGTCAATCAGAGTCGATCAATGAGTATGAACTGATGTACGTAACCATGCGTTCTTTTTCGTATTCAAATTTTCAGTGAAAATAGATTTGACAGAAGAGGAAATTGACACGTTGGTTTCGAATAAAGAGACTAATTTATATGCCTGTAATGTAAGTATGTGTGCATTTACAAGATCCCAATGTGCACAAAAACGGATGCGGATCCGTTTCGAACTCGTAACGAGTCCGTAAAATCATAAAAAAGCGAATCACTTAAATTGCGATTGTGTGGATCCGTCTCGAACCCGTTACGAGTCCATAATTGATATTAGCGGATCCATTACGAACCCGTATAAACATAAAAAACGAAATGGAAGTTTGGGAAACAAATTTTAAATTGCAAACATTACGTGAGGAAACCAAACTCGTAATTCGATCAAGAGGTACCCGACCTACAGACACACCGCCCTCTTCCCTTCACCTTCTGGCAGCAGACATATTTAATATCACAGATTCATATCTGAAATGCTAAAACACATAAACTTAAAAACATAATACTAATGAGGGTGGTAGTCGTATTCTATAAGTCGTGAATCAGTCACTTTGGTAGTTTATAAAACGATACATCTGTTCGGTGACTACCTGCGTTGAGTTACGTATTTAAGGGTAGTTTATAAAACGCAGCGTAACGTTTATGATCACTTCAGCAGTCAAATTGAACACACTACAGTTCCTCGCGTTAGTTAAAGAACTTTCAAATTTAAAGAAAAATGTCTAACAAGGATGGACAGATGGAAGTATTTTGCATTTCATTGCTTATAAGCGTTACCAATTTTGGCTGAAATGCAATCGATGGGCAGAGCTCAAATTTTTTTTTTTAATAATTCAAAATTATATTTTTTTCTCACTGAAATTCTTTTACAATAATAAAATTAGAAATGTACAGTTCAAATAAGTAATGCGTTGAAAATCTATTATAATTATATTTAGAAACTTATAGACAAAAGAACCAATACATTTCAAATACCGAATTTTTTGAAAAGACAACAAATTTAAATTTATAATTGTGTTTATCTTCCTGATGATGCTATCCAAAGGGTGGCGAAATATCGAAGAATAAAATTAATTAAAAATACGACCAAACGCTCGAACAATTTAATTTTTGAATACAATACGAAAGGTCGGATCAATTATACAACAAATTTAATATAGATTGGAAAATTTATTCGACAGTGAAACCCAAAATAACAGGTTTTTACACATTTTATGTGAATATTGTTGGTATTTGCAGTATTATACATAATAGCAATCTTAAAATCTGTTGATATTGAAATAGAGCTAATTTTTTTAATCTTTTTCATTCTGCGCATTTCACTCCTGATAACTTTTTCTAATCTATTATAGTATATTTTATTTGGGCAACTTTATAAACCACAAATGCCAGTGGCAGCTTTCGTAAGCGAACGCAAGCGCGAAGTGATATGTAAACTTAAATTTGTTGACTTTGGCGTTCGCGTTGGCTTTTGCGTTTACGTTAACTTTCGGGACTCTTAGAATACTACCCTAAAACGAGTTAATGTTTTTATTTGTAATAAATAATATATAATGTAAGTGAAAAACTTCAATGGATTAGAGGTAGGAAATATAATTCATTACATAGTATTTTAATTTTAAATATCTTACATGTATTATTAGTCAAGTGCTGCTGCAGCTCACCTTCAAGGCGAATACTAGCTTTGGTAGAATATTTAAAATTCTTCAGTAGTGAAAAAGTTATTTGCTGTAGGGTGGCCACATTACAACATAGTTTGTCGAAATTGTTCTAATTGTGTCAATTATGTGCACTTTATCATTATATATGTAACTTTTATTGGGATGTTTCAATGAAAAATAATAATTTTTGGTTTGAAGGAATAAATACGAGCCATTCTTGAATTTACCAACTTTATTTAAACTTGCTTCCACCATTCTCTTATAAATTTGATTACAAAAAAGTTTTTTTGTTTGAATTTCATTTATTTCCATATTATTTCGTTACGAGTTCGAGACGGATACGAAAAAGTACAAAAAACGATTCGCGTTTTCCAGAGGATTTCATACGAAAACGAATTCATTATGAGTTCGTAACGGATGTCCGTTTCGGACAAAATGTGCGATAAAACTAGTGATAAGCAACCAGAAACAAACTAAGTTTAAATAGTGTTTGATTGATCCTAATGACACCTAAATTGCATTTTATGTTGGTCGCCTCGAAACAAAATACGCATTACTTTTTATTTCTGTCCATTTTTTGTCCTACCAAAGAGTAGGTTGAATGCATTTCGAACATTCTATCGAACTCCGAAACAATCCATAAAATACTTGCAGATCATTAGTTGTTTGTTTACTTCCCAGTAACAATTTGAAAGATTCTAGTTTGGAAGAGTAAGAACGATTTTACTCTCTGTATGCAAATTTGCAAAAATTGTAAACAAACGACATCCAGTAATTTGCACGAAAACAGCTGATATGTGCTTGTTTATTTTTCAGTTTATACCATTGCTACTGCCACAGTTGACCACTGAGGACGTCGTTGGCTTACCACAATTTGCGGAATCACTCTTCACATAATTTTTCTCCATTTTAGTTCCAAATTCCTATGATAAATTAAACTAATATTAAATAAAATAATTAAAAACTACGAGATTACTTATTTGTGTCACAGCTAATTTATTTTTCGCTTTCCTTAGTTTACATAAAACAACTGATTTTACACAGCTGTTCAATCTTGAAAATTTTGGTTGGCGAAAATTTATCCAACCAAAATTTGCAAACTCTCTAATATCGAACTGTCGAAATTTGCGTTGTCTCGCTCTCATTTAGTGGACTTTTGGAGTAAACAAACAGGATCCAGTAACAATTTGCAAGTAAACAAACACACCTAATGTCTTATGTTGTAATGTCAATTTTACGATTATACTCGAATTAATTAGGACGAACCGTTAAACTATCTAATCAAAAATAATCATAACCTCAAACAATTTTTGATTGAGGGTCAAACTACTATCAAGTATAAACGGTATATGTTCTTCTTTCAGATTTTGGAGGACACAGAAAATGCTCGTAAAACTCTCAAAGCTCTTATGGATCGATTAGGGGAATTGCAAAAACTTGAAAAATCTATAGAGGAAGTGCACACACTTTTTATAAGGCTGCAGCGAATGGTTGTAGAACAGGTAAGCACCTTGTATGGTCTAACCAGATTCGATATTACGCTTTTATTCGTTTTTCAGGGCGCTGTTATGCAAAGTATAGAAAAACATTACAACGATGCACAGAACTATGTGGAGGAAGCCACCGATGACTTTGGTCAGGTCCGAGAACTTATAAAATCCAACTTCAAAGTACGTTATTATCAATTCCAAGATACGAACCAGAAGCTAATAGAACCAACATTTTTAATTTTTTCAGAAACGGATCATATTAGTTGTAATTTGCGTTATTCTAATTTTATTTATTATATTATTAATTATATTTATATAAATTATGGCACAATAGCTTAAACTCGTACTACAAAGATAAATGAAAAAACACTTGAGTTTTGTATTTCTGTGGTCACAAGGCATAACAGCATACATACATATGTATGTCTATTTTTGCAACTTTTTAGGCGAGCTTTTTAAGGGTTAAAATTTTATTTGTAATGTAGTAATTAATCGAGATTTGCTAATAAATCTTTTAATCGAGATTTGCTAATAAATCTTTTCCAATATCTTGGGAACAACAAATTGGATTATTCATATTTGGATTATATAGTGGGCAGTACGATATATATAGCTCGATTCTCGAAAAATTTAATTTTAGCATAACTCGAGTTATACTGTTATGCCTTGTCACCACAGATTTATTCCTTATTCAGTACATCAATCATCCAGAGATTTTCCATCCATCCCATCAATACAAATTTGTTTTTGCTCAAGCTTTATTTGAAAGCTTATAGGATAAAGTATTTTTGAGATTTTTTTCAGATATTTCGGAAGAGATTTCGAGGTTGCGCTAGTCGAATTACCCCCAAAAATCGGGTATGCTGGACATTTTTTGAATTTTACTTAAAACTCGGCCAATAACCACGATTTTTGACGTAGAATACGTCTTACCTTACGGTATGAGGAGTCATGTCAGGTTTTTATTGTTGTAATCTTTATTTCATTGAATTTGAGGAAACGGCTAGATGAATTTTTTTAAAATTTTTTTTGTAGGTAAATGAAGATGTTATCTTTCGTTTGATATACATTTCATATTGGTTGATATATTTTTAGTATTTTTATATTTCTCAAATGAAAATTGTTTAAACACATACACTCAAACATATGTGTGGTGTTTGGTTGAGTGTTTTTGGTTGCTCAACATTGCTTAGGAACATGTATCTAGAAAAAAGTGAAACGAACAGCAGGCTAATGTTGCTTGGCAACATGTATCTAGTAAAAAGTGAAACAAACAGTAAGCTAACGTAATAAAGCTTTTTTGCGAAAGCTTCAATAAAGCTGTTGTAACATTAATTTTGAATTGTAAAGCGTAAAGCTTTCACACAACGCTCGAATGCTAATGCGAAGACTCGATAAGGTAAACCTGTTTTAATATTAGGGCGGCCCTCTCAACATTCGCAGAACTTATTTCAATAAAAATATTAATTAAAATACATAAATTAAATTAAGTTTAAAAAAATTGAACATAATATTTTTTTTTAAACGGACTTGAATCAAATGCCGTTGGTAAATATAAAAATTACAGCAGACAGTTGTCCGAGGCCTTCGGCCACGGACTGTCCCTGCAGGCTGTGTCAGAGAAACGGCCATTAAGTTTAACGTAGAATACGCCATTCGATAAGACAGAAAGCATATATAACAATAAATGATAAATAATATAAGCAAATGAATTTATTGTTATATATGTTTTCTGTCTTATCGGATGGCGTATTCTACATTAAACTTAATGGCCGTGTCTCTGACACAGCCTGCAGGGCAGTCCGTGGCCGAAGGCCTCGGACAACTGTCTGCTGTAATTTTTTTAGTTTGTAAGTCAACATTTTTAAAGCAAAACGTCCAAACTTTTATTGTACCATTTTACCATTTTTGTATTGTTTTACCATTTTTGGCAATGATTTTGCTCAATTAAATTTTTTCGCAAATTTTGGATACATTTTGTAAATAACGCGTTATAACTTTTAAAATTTCTATAAAATTTAAAAAACTAATGATGAAGTTTAAAAGACTGATAAATTCCAAGCAATTTTGAAAAACAAAACTTTTGAATTTGCAGTCACTGTTCCAGAGTTATACCCTTTGAAAACTTTATACCCATTATATGATTCCCACTTTTGCATCATCGCATTAATGAAAAAGTCTAAATGCGCTAAGTAACGATAAACACTAACTGCCTTGCCTTATTAATAAAAAAGCATTAAAGGTTTAAGATTTGGCGAAGGTTTTATTAGAACCGTATTCATAATGAGTATTTTAACTAGGGAACAGATAATTGACTGACAACCCTGTTTTATGTATTCTCACAGTGCTTGTGATGTAAAAACAAGATAAACAATAACCGATAGACCGAATTAAATTTTTTGATGTGTTAACTAAAGGCCTGCAAAGAACCATCCAAACACACTTGTTGCTTATTGTTAATTTTTCTTATATCTGCTTGTATCTGTTTCGCTCGCTTTGGATTGAGTGCGTATGGAATATTTTTCTTTTAGATATCGATGGAATAGGTATGAGAGAGTGAAAGTACCAAGTATGAAAAATACTTGTATGATTACATACACAATAAACAGATATATCGGTATTCTTGTTATCTGGGCTTGGAATATGAGGAGAGCGTGTGTTTACTTACCTCAGACAGTTTTGTTTTATTTTTTCTTAAAATTTGCCACAGATAAAACTTACACCCTCACTTTTTGTAAAAAGAATGGAAAAATTAAGAGAACAGCATCAAAGCAAAGCGTACGATCTGGAATATCCATATTGAATGGATATATCCATTTAAAAAAGAGGTACAACAGTTACTTCACTGAGTGGAACAGATAAAGAGAAAAAAACTTCCACTACAATGAGAGCCAGAGAAAGAGATGATACGCTCTCTACTCAATCCAAAACGCATGAGCACATGTTGTGTTCTACTCTTTGTTGAATTTGTACCGATAATATCAGGTTCTTACTTGTTTTATCTGTTTGTACAAGTAAAATGAATGGAACGCTGCAGGCCTTTAGTGTTAACATCTATACGCGCGCCTCTAGGGCAGTAAACTATCAGTTTTAATACATACGCAAGTGTTAGGTATGTAAGAGTAAATCATCGTTTGTTTGTTTATTATTGGGCGATTTTCATATAATTTTCCCACGCGATTTTCTCCGGAAATCCATAGCCGATTTTATTAATTTTTGGATTAAAAAGCTAGTGCGGGTTTCGACGAAGAGTTTAGGCCAAAAATTAAGGCGACCCGATATCGGCGAGCCGAGATTTAAGTGTTTTAATTTGGAGTATTAATTTGGAGTAATATTAAAAAAGTGTTTTATGTTGATCTTCGGTTTTGTCTTATGCATAGCAAAGATAATAGTGACGTGGTTATACGTACATATATAAAAATGAGATAGCAAGACAGCAACGTATGTAGCGTATGTACAAACATAACAATGTATGTATGTACATTTGTCTGTTGCTTTGCATTCTCTTTGTTTTTTTAAATATTAATATTATTTAAATGTAACGTCATCATATGATTGAACGCTGTTTTTTATTTTCCAATGTAACATTTACGAATGTGTTCATAGAAATCGAACAGGTACCGTGTAGCAAAAAGGTGTTAACACATCGCCCGTGAGTTCGAACACTCATTGGATTTTTTTTATTTAAATACGTCAATGTAATTTTGCAAAATTTTAAACATTAATGGAAAAAACTATTCAATAAAAAGATAAATTAGTATTTTGCTATATTCATACATACATTTGGAAGAAGTGTAAAAAAATCATATTGAATTGGTTTTCAGTTTTGGGTAGTCGAATATAAAACCGGATAATAGGTTGTAGTTTCAATGTTTTGATTTTATATACATCACTATGTAAACAAAAGTTCATTTTTGGTTAAAAAAAATTAAAAATTGGAACAAAACTATTTGATTGCTTAGCAGGATAATGTGACACTATAAATGCTGCAAATATACACAAAATAATTCTAATTGTTTATATCGCATAAATATTTAAGTACGGCACGCGTGAAATGTCAAAAATTATTTCTTTTGTGTATTAATGCGGATAAAATAGCCTTAAAGAAGGGTTAAACGTTCAACAAAAATTGCGACATTAGGGAACTCCTAACAGAGGATTTTTTCGATTATGAATACAATTTTTTGGCTTTACCTTCTTAAACCTTTAACAAGCCCATGACAACTTTTTATGACTAAGGCCGTAAGTAACTACACGCCGTAAAATCTGTCTTTTTTGTTATTTGGATGCCAATACAACGCGTTGGTAGGTTGTCGCTAATATAGTATACTTGTGTTTGCTATTCAATATTACATGTTGGAGACAAAATGGGTAATAGGCTATAATATTTGTTTTTCTGACACAAATGTGGCTCTGTTTGTTGAAAACTGCTGAAAAAATCTTACAGGCAACAAAGGAACAAAATCGCAGCAGATCTTCAATTCATGAAAGCAATGCTTGCAAACATATATATGGTTCCTACAATATGTTGCTAGGTCCGTTTTTTCTGCGGGTAATTCTTTGTCGTTACTTAGCGCATGTATATTTTTTCATTAATGCAATATTTAAAGCAAATCCGATGCAAAAATGGCAAATAGTGTGTAATAGTATTTGTATCATACAATGGGCAAAAGGCTTCAAATTGGTATAATTCTGGAACACACGCTGAAAGACGGTCTCTGTAGCATATTCTCCCAAACATATCCTGCAGCACCCAGGTAAATGTTTGGAACACACTCCAAACATTCATATGTTTGAAAGTCCCAAACTAACTTGTATTTAAATGTAAATATTAGACTATTTACGGGCAAACATGTATATTTCCTCCCAAACCTCCATATACTTACGTGAAAACATGTGCGAATTTCCTCCCAAACATAATAGAGACAAGTTATTTTTTGATTTCAATATATGTAAATAGTACGTGTGTTATTTATTATAAATAACACTGGGATAGGTTTTGGCCCGAAAAAAAATTAATTTTGATGAATCCTTTTCGAACTATTAGGGGGGAGTCCCCTGAGTGCGAAAGTACATTTGGAAGTGTCAGATCGGCTCCAGTTTTTGAGAAATCGGTATATACGGATATAGCTAAGTCTGCGCTATTTAAATAAATTTTTCCGGCCATAGGCCAATTTTTTTTTGCCTAAAAAGTCTTAAAAAGCTTATTAAAATAGAAAAAACAAATGTTTGCGCTCGGTCCAACTTCTTGAGATATGGGCCTTCAAAGCTTGAGTATATAATTGGCCATATCTCACATATTTATGGTCCGATCTGGTTCCGGTGAATATCATTACAAAGACCATTAAAAACTCTTTAAATCTGCATATAAATATATTACATTTTATTAACCCATTGGGGACAAATTTAAAAAATACGAGTTTTTAACCTCTCTTTTTAGCTAAAAATCTGATTTTCTCAAAAAACAGCCCTAGTAAACCTATTTTCTACCTGGACTCAGGTTGTAGGCAACACTTCAGGAGGCTTTGTTTTAAGGTATAATACTTCGCATTAACCCTTCTAAAACCGGAGATATTTATATTCAAAGTTTGTAATACAAGAAAAAATGAAAGTTTTTTTACTTTTTTCCAAATTTTATTTATTTTCCTAGCATAGGCCTCAAGTTAAGCTTCAAAATCAAAATATTGGACTTTTATATATTTTTTTCGTTTTTTTTTTAAGTTAATTAATTCAAAGAAATGAAAAATTTGGTCTTTATAATGATATTCACCGGAACCAGATCGGACCATAAATATGTGAGATATGGCCAATTATATACTCAAGCTTTAAAGGCCCATATCTCAAGAAGTTGGACCGAGCGCAAACATTTGTTTTTTCTATTTTAATAAGCTTTTTAAGCCCTTTTAGGTCAAAAAAAATTGGCCTATGGCCGGTAAAATTTGTTTAAATAGCGCAGACTTAGCTATATCCATATATGTGACCTGGTCTACGAAAAGGGAGCTTACGTGCGAATACTAGTTTTCTGTGAAAAAGCTGTTAAAAGTAAGCAACTCGTTTCGTCAGTTTCTCATTATCTCGTTAATTGTTCTTCGCGCCGGACGTCCAGTAAGTGTTGTTGTTGGTCCAGTAATTGTTGTTGTTGGTCGGAATATTATTATAGTTCATCGTGTAAGTTGCTAGTGTGGAACATTTAAAAAAGTAACACTGAAGAAGTGACGTTTACTGTTTCTGTTGATTATTTTGTCGTATTTTTACTCTTCTTTCTCTACATTTTTAGTACACTTCTAAGCAAGTTAGGATTTTCTGCTTTTCACCACGTGAAAAAGCCTCTCATCTTCCATCCGAATCAACCAAAAAGTGAAAATTGATTTTTTGACACCTAAGCCCCTTTTCCGTAGACCAGGTCACATATACCGATTTCTCAAAAACTGGAGCCAATCTGACACTTCCAAACGTACTTTCGCACTCAGGGGACTCCCCCCTAATAGTTCGAAAAGGATTCATCAAAGTTAATTTTTTCGACTATCACAGTGTAATTTGATCAATATAAATCTACATTTATAACCAATTAATAATAAAATTAAAAGATTTAAATCGCCCCATTTTATATTTACTTACATTGAATGGTGTATTTGTATTTTTCATGAAATGAGAATGTGCTACTCTTTTGCTTCCCATTTCTTTCTTGTCTAAAAACGCAACAGATGTAAGAAAAATACTCACTTCATCTACAATTTTCACACGCATTTAGGAATTTGTATGAATCATTGACTGAAAAATAATGCAAAGGTACAGCTACACACATACAACTTTGACTGTGAATAAACTCTTTGATTCTCCTTTTCTCAATCGAGAGTAAATAGTGCAACAAACACAGCTGTATTTGTATCCCAAATACAGCTATACTTGGCTCACAAATACAAAAATTGTACCATATTAACACAAACACACAAATATTATAATATTAACTGTGTCCCCAACATGTAATATTGAATAGCAACCACGTTGTGTTTTGACACAAGTATGCCATACTTGCTACAAGCTCCAAACTAGAGATGGGCGCGTCAGGTGATTGGCGTGAATCTTCGTGCTTGAGCGTACGTCAGTCCAATCTTTGCGTGAGTGAGTATGCGTGAGCACAATTTGCGCGTGAGTCACGCATATTTCCGACTAATTGAGGTCAATTAATTTCGATTTTCTTCCTTCTTACTACTAAAAAAGTGGTAATAATATCAGAACTTCTAATCAATAGATCCGATTGTTTCAGAATGTACTAAGTATTTGTAGAGGAGGAATTAGGCTTTCAGAATGTGGTATTTAGAGGCAGTACGTTTTGATACAGAGTGTCGAAATAGACCACCTTGGTGATGATTACACTTTCATGGCATGTAACTTCTACACCGATTTAAAAGCTCTATGTTTTCGAGATTCTACTAAGCCGCACAAAAAAAAAACATGGACAGTCGTGTGTCGTGTCTCTAACCGTTACAAAGATATACATATGGAATCGAAAGTTTAAAATGGTAATTGTGAGTCAAAATATAGTCCTAAAAACACATCTTATTGACAAGACTTCAGCCTAATGTAAGGTGAAATCATTTTTAAATTATTTCAAACCGGTTGGTAACGACAACTTCTCAAATTTAAAAACTTTGAAAACTGTTAAAAAACTAACGGCCTTATTCAGAAAAAGTTGTCATACGTTTGTTAAAGGTTTAAGAAGATAAAGCCCAAAAATTGTATTCATAATCGAAAAATTCCTCTGTTAAGAGTTCTCTAACGTCGCCATTTTTGTTGAACGTTTAACGCTTCTTTAAGGCCATTTTATCCGCATTAATACACAAATGAAACAATTTTTTTACATTTCACGCGTGCCGTAGTAAATATTAATGCGATATAAACACGTGGAATTATTCTGTGTATATTTGCAATGTTTATAGTGTCATATTATCCTGCTAAGCAACCAAATAGTTACGTTCCAATTTTTATCATTTTTTACCAAAATTAACTTTTGTTTACATAGTGATGTATATAAAATCAAAACATTGAAACTACAACCTATTATCCGGTTTTATATTCGACTATCCAAAACTGAAATCCAATTCAATATGATTTGTTGACACTTCCAAATTTATGAAAATAGCAAAATAATAATTGATATTTTAATTGAATAGTTGTTCTTTCAATTAATGTTTAAAATTTTGCAAAAATGCATTGACGCATTTAAATAAAAAAAATTAATTCGGCCTATCGGTTATTGTTCATCTTGTTTTTACATCACAAGCACTGTGAGAATACATAAAACAGGGTTGTCAGTCAATTATCTGTTCCCTAGTTAAAATACTCATTATGAATACGGTTCTAATAAAACCTTCGCCAAATCTTAAAGTTTTCAATAACTGATGACTGCTTTAGGTGTAATATAATGATTTTTTATGAATGAGGCCGTAAATCTGTTAGATAATAATATACGATCATTCTTTGTAATTTTTCAAAAGTATTAAATATAATTTAAAATATTTTTGGATATTCACCATATTGGCAGAATATGAATGATTTTTGAACAAAATATTAAATTTTTGAGTTTGGGAAAAGTTCCGCTTGTTGATATTCATACTTTTTTTTACATAAGTAGACTAATTGTAGACTAAAACGTTAACTACATACATGTCAAAAAATTCTGATCCTACGCATTAATCTTGGTCAGAAGAGCTCAATTTCTAAAATAAACTCTAATTTTCGTGAAAGATTTTTTTGGGAGGAAAAGTCTTATACTTCTCTCACTATTTCTTAAATAATTTTAATAGAATTAAAATCAACATACATTGGACTTAAACGTTAACAAAATAATTAATGAAATAGACTACTGGCCAATATTTTGTTAACCGTAACTGTATACTTGAAAATTGGACGACTTTGCCTCACCCATTATGGTACCTCCCATACAAAAGTTGCGCATTGGCATATGGTAAAACAAATTTAATAGATGCGGGGTTTTCCAGATTTCGAGATTTAACAGTTAATTATCGTAGCATTTTTACATAATATAGCTTAAAACCACAAAGATCATTCCGATCGGCAGTGTTTTACGGGAGGTTATCATATTGACCAACATTCCAGGTAGGGTACAGAATCTGCAAATTCAGACCGAAATGTTGCTTTAGCGTGCCTGACCTAGACTTGTTGTAATACCGCAAGTAGACATATTATACACAGTTGAAAAGTATACGTCTTCTTCTACTACGTTCTAGACTTTCTACACATCATTATAGGACTGTGGAGTCTGACCAATAACTGCGTATAATATGCCATTGTTGGCAACACATCACATAAATATTAACTTTGTTTTAGAAGACATGTTTTTATAAATTTAACAACAGTTGATCCCCTATTAATCCAAATAAATTAATATCCAATAATCCACTTTTCAAAATAAACTGCCCATATTCTCGAATTGAAAAAAGTTTGAAGTTCGATTTTTATTTTTATTATTGTTTGATGATATCAAAAAAAAATACAACGGCTGAGTTGCGAGATATGACCGCCATTAGCATAGCGTGGGAATCCATGAAACCCACGACATTTTAGACTTAAGGCAAACTGATTTATTGAATACGATGTAAAATGTACATCATGCGAAAAATTCGGTCACCAAATTATTCTTTTCGAAAGTTTCGAGTAAAAGTTTTAACATCACCAAGTTGAGAAGGTGTCGTTGACGAACGGTTTAAAATAATTTAAAAATTTTGTGATGTTCAAACTTTTACGGCATGTGACCTCTAAACTTGTAACCAAATTTTTTGTTTTTGTGATTCTACTAAGCAGTACAAACCAAAAACACGTGGAGTCTGTCCGTTACAAAGATAGTTGAAATCAACAAATTAAAATGTAAATTTTTGCACTGACCTTGTTTAGTTTTTTGGTAATAACCTGGTCATTTCGAGTCAAAAGGCTACATTGCCAGGACTTCAATCAATTGCAAGTTTAACAAATTTTTAAATTTCAAATGTGCCATATGGATCCGTTTCTGCGGACATTTGGTCTGAAATGGACATCCGTTACGAACTCATAACGAATTCATTTCGTCTCGAACTCGTAACGAACTAACGGGTTCGAGACTGATCCGCCAAATCCCAATTTCACTGATTCGTTTTATATGTTTTTACGGACCAAATCGCAATTACACTGATATGCTTTTTTATGTTTTTACGACCTCGATAAGGTTTCGAAACGAATTCGAGAACTCACATTTCGCTTTTTTTATGATTTTACGGACTTCCGTTACGAATTCGTTTTCGTATGAAATTCCTCTCGAAACATCGAATCATTTTTTGTACCTTTTCAGATCCGTCTCTAACTCGGAACGAACTTCATATTCGAAACCGTTTCGGATTCGTTTTTTGGAAATAAATGAATTCGAGACGAATTCGCCTCTGTCAATTTTTGGAGGTTCGTATTCCTCTCGAAAACGCGAATCGTTTTTAATACTTGTTCGGATCCGTCTCGAACTCGAAACGAATTGCATATTCGAATCCATTTCGGATTCGTTTTTTGGAAATAAATGAAATTGAAACAAAAAAAATTTTTGTAATCAAATTTATAAGAGAAGGGTGGAAGCAAGTTTAAATAAAGTTGGTGAATTCAAGAATGGCTCGTATTTATTCCTTCAAACCAAAAATTATCATTTGTCATTGAAACATCCCAATAACTGTTACGCATATAATGGTAAAGTGTACATAATTGAAACAATTAAAAAAATTTTGGCAGACTATGTTGTATGTGGCCACCCTATAGTAGCACGTAACATTTCCACTAATGAAAAATGTTTAAATATTCTAACAAATACCAGCATTCGGTCTGAAGGTGAGCTGCAACAGCATGTGACTAATAATGTATATAAGATATTTAAAATTAAAATATGTAATGATCCACTGAAGTTTTTCATTATATCCCAATGTGCACAAAAACGGAAGCGGATCCGTTTCGAACCCGTAACGAGTCCGTAAAATCATAAAATAGCGAGATTTGAGTTCTCGAATTCGTTTCGAACCCGTAACGAATCCGTAAAAAGATAAAAAAAATTAATTAATGAAATTGCGATTTGGCGGATCCATCTCGAACTCATTACGAGTCCGGGAAAAACACAGAAAAGCGAATCAGTGAAATTGGAATATTACATTATATTTGCTAGCACCTAAAGTTAACTCGTTTTAGTAGTATGTTTTAAGTTTATGTGTTTTAGCAACTCAGGCATGAATCTGAGATTTCAAATATTTCTGGACAATTGTCTGCTTCCAGAAGGTGATGGGAAGAGAGGGGTGTGTCTGTAGGTCGGGTGCTTCTTGATCGAACTACGAGTTTGGTTTCCTCACGTAATGTTTGCAATTTCAAATTTGCTTTAGCCAAATCCCAATTTCACTGATTCCCTTTTTTATGTTGTTGCGTACTCGTAACGGGTTCGAGACGGAACCGCCAAATCGCAACTTCACTGATTCGCTTTTTTATGTTTTTACGGACTCGTAACGGGTTGGAGACGGATCCGCCAAATCGCAATTTCACTGTTTCGCTTTTTTATGTTTTTGTTAACTCATAACGGATTCGAGAACTCACATTTCACTTTTTTATGATTTTACGGACTCGTAACGAGTTCGGAACGGATCCACATCCGTTTTTGAGCACATTGGGTAATAACTCAGTTTTTACGAACATTGATTTAGGACATGTTTTTCAATATTGGTTTGAAACCAAAACAAGTGGTTCACGTAAGATACCTATTTTAATTTTGTGCGTGATTCACGTGAATACTCACGTTACAATCTCTAATCCAATCACACGTTATATTTGCACCCAAACAACAAAATAGTCAGATTTTTTAGCGTACAGTAACTACAAATTCAAATATTTTTGTTACAAAATGGCATGTAATTCGTCCGTCTTGTAAAGTGCATCCATAGTTTTTAAATTTTCATAGACATTTTAAAAGGTATAAAGCATTATTTACAAAATGTATCAAAAATTTACGAAAAAATTTAATACACAGTAGCTTATTGAGCAAACTAATTGCCAAAACTGGTGGCTTATTCATATACAATAAAAGTTTGTATGTTTTGTCTTAAAAATGTTGACTTACAAACTAAGAAAATAGTGATTATTGAGCGAGTTTTAAATAAAATTCAGGAATACCCAATTTTTGGGGAAAATTCGACTTGGGCTACCTCTGAATATCTTCCAAAAAATCTGAAACAAATCTCAAAAATTCTTTACTCTATAAGCTTTCCAATTAAGCTTGAGCAACCATGAAGATCGGAAAAGAAAATTTTTTTGGAACAACCTAATCTGCATATCTCTTTTCACAAATTTATACCATTGAGTTATATAAAGGCCTTGAAATAATAGATTCCTTTATTGAATAGTTTTTCCGGGGCATACTCGGGTAACACTCGTAGCGTTAACATCTAGGTGGAACGTTGAAACCAACCAACCCCAAAATTTTGAACCAACATTTTGAAATAAATACAATAGGAATTATTTTTCCCCGTCGCAGGGATGAAACGTGCTAATTAGTGTGTTTACATTGCAACAATGAAAAGTTTCGTACATCCGAGAATTTCGTAATAAGGGATAGAAACTGTGACCTTCATTCTATTTTCCAATTGGAAACTGATGAATCTGGACAGGACATATTTGTCATTAACACCGAATCACTGCCGATTCTCAGAAAAACATTTTTGGTTTGGTCAGATTTATCTACACGATGGACGACAAGAACAAGCTTGCCTCTATGAACAAACTGCCTCTGTGGACTAGGAAGCCAAGCCTTACATCGACGTTACACCGGAATAGGACTGGATGTGTGGACCAGGAACCCGAAGTTAGGTCGGAAGACAGGGGCATGGATATGACTGCAGCAGTTGTTGATACAATAAATCATTGTCCGATTCCAAACTAACAGATGAACATGGTATTTATGACACACTTACATACATTACCCTGTTAACATTAATACCTTGACAAATTTTATAAATGGAATAAAATCTAACATACATATATCATGCGACAAGTGACATAACTGAGTTTTATTTTATTTTCAGTGTCATAAATATTATGACTGGATTGTCATCAATGCAATGTTATATTTTGTATAGTTTTTAAGCACAAAATAAGAAATATGATTTCTAATACTCAGGGCTATGCTGGTCTTGGGACTATTAAAAAGTTGTACGTTTTCAAGTTCTACTGGACGCGTAAAGGTTACATTGTTATAGTGTTTCTGTATCATTGATATTACGACACAAGTTTATTTTTTTGGGGAAATCAATAGCATCACATCGAAATCCAACATGCAGAGTATACTTATACATAAAACTAAGGGCACTTTACATAGAATCGATGTACATGTTTGCTGTGTTTATCTCATAGAGTAATCTCAGACTAGAGAGAATATTTGGCTCATCTGACGTTTCCTTTCACACTCTTCGTGATGCGGTCGGTGTGATAGAGAGATGTTTGACGAAAAGTGATATACACCAGGTGGAATTACAATAACTTCTTGCTTTAATTTTTCATGCCATTTTGGTGAAAAACTGTGAAATTTAAATGTGTTTTAAACTTTTTTATTGACTGTTATTGTTAGCATACATTTGTGTTGTATTTAACACAGTAATATTAACACACAAAACGAAATGCCGTTGTTGTTATTTTGTTCGCTGTTTTGAACCATTGCCTCTGGTATTAGTAAAGCAATTCTTTTCAACATCAAACGTAAATATCACACCAGGCCAAAGCCAAATGTCATAAATTTGGTGGGGGAACTAGTAGATCTACTATAAGTATTAATCTATGGTTTATCCATACAAATTAGAAAAGGAACAAGTAAATATATCTCCCATTTGGATTTCTCTCTCTCTCTCTCTCTTTAAATAAGCTGATTTTTGACAATTCTAACAAAAGAAACACCAACAACAAGGCCTAATACGGCACATAGATTAATTTATACATAGATTAGTCAATTCGCTCATCGGTTTATTGACGTCAAGAGAAGAATTATGTCGCTGAGGTTTAATAAAACAGTTGAAATTGTTACTGTGAATATTCAAAATATGTAAATATATGGACAACGTGAATCGAGGGGTTTAAATGGAGAGAATATCTACTGTGTTAAGGGCGAACTACATTATGCATAATCTGGCGTAAGCTACTGTCAAAACCGAATGAATAGCCTTAAGAAACTAAGATAAGACTGTTAAGTGACTCTATTGTACTTAAATGAATTGAAAACAATTGCACATCGATGTAATACTGGTACTTTTGCAGAAATTATATTTCTTCTGATGTTTCTGAAATAAATAAAATGTATTCACAAAAACTTATTTAATAACCATAATATATCTAATTCATACCATAAATATGAATATCTAGGATTATTTTAATAATTTTAAGAAATATTTAAAACCAAAACTGCACCCATTTTCCTTTTTGTGTAATTTATAGACAAAAGTACTAAAAAAACAACAAAATTGCAAAACAACAACAATTTCAGATTTTGTGTTTATTTGCTTAAAAATGGATAACAAGTTGAAAATTGTAATAAAAGACATCCAGACATGTATTAGTGTGGCGAGGAGAAGCACTCCGCAGGCGGCGCTGAATGTAATCCAGAATTTGACTACTCTTGATGTCTATGCCAGACGGCGTGCTGTCAGAAGCGCCCCTTGCATGAGAGAATTAGGCTTTTGAAGGCATGCCCCTGAGGGACATGCCAACATTCTGCAGGAGTTGATTGAGAATCACCCGGACGAGTGTTTGAGTCAGACCACTGACTACATGCTGCCGACTGTAGACTTTGGGCAATGCCCGGAGATCATGATGCCAGATAGGAGTGATTAGGAGTACCTCCCTCACTATCTGGTCATCTAAACTTTACAGATGGCTCAAAAATGGAATCGGGCACAGGAGCGAGGATTTTCAGTGACGATCTTCAACTCGGGCGATTATGAGAGCTGCAACTGAGATAATGGATTCATGCTTGTATCCAGCGGGTGAATTCGTTAACTGCGTTGATAGTAAGCCAGCCCTCAGTGCGATCAGGTCACACATGTGTAAATCCAAATTGGTTAGGGATTGGAAGCGGATCTTGAATAGTATAGTTCCCGGCAAGCTAAGACTCTGCTGGGTTCCGGGACATAGTGATGTCACAGCAAATGTTGAAGCATACTGTCTTGCTAGAGCAGGATGCACTTCTGCTGATTTGAGATTCACAGCCTCTGCAAATCCACCGATCTGTTACTTGTATAGGGTGATCGATCGCTGGACGAGATCTACGCTGCCTGGTAAGCCAGAGTAGATTGCAGAATTTCGAGGGATATATGGCCAGCAGTGAACTCAGGGATAACTAAGTCCCTTCTTCGACTGGACAAGGCTATCAAGTTGCCGGAGGCTTCACTCGCAACTTGATTGTGAACGGAGCTGATTACTGCCGTGCTTGTGGTGATGAAGAAGAGGTGGAAGCGTAGGCGTCGCCGTTGTTTTGGTTGGTTTCAGGCAGAGGGCCTGGCCTCTTTGCGCGATGTAGCCATTGAAGATTTGATGGAATTCTGGGGGTCTGACATGGATCCAGGCAGGCGATACCATCATCTGATGATTTGTCTATTGGTTCTCTCTACCCCACTGGGAATCTGGAATGGTAAACCTTGACCTGTACATATGGACCCTCATCTCGGATGGTATTGTATGTATTTATCAGGGCTTATCAGGTGATGTATGTATGTACATATATATACACTGGGAACATTGAGTGGTTCTTCTATCAGTCCTACGTCTATCTACATATCTTTTAAAATTTACACTATCAGTCCTCTCTTTTCTTCTGCGCTATCTCCTCTTCGTATATATGGGCAATCACAGTGGGTCAACCGATCTCCGAATGTAGTGACAATAAGTTGTATACTTTACTCTATCTTGTTGTCACGTGACCTAAACCTAAACTAACCTAACCAAGTAGTCGCAGTAGATACAACCACAATTCTGGCAACAACAACAGACATTTTGTTTAGTCAAAGTCAACACAGATGTATACCAACAATTAAATGTAAACAGAAAAGTACAAAAACAAAACATTTGAATCTGACAGAAGTGGCCAACTAAAAAAGAAGAAAAAATTCAAATCAGATGTCTACTGAGTTTACCTTCTCATTCTATAACAGTGAAATAAATTATTTTTAGATTTTGTTACATCAATAAATAATTAATTTTTGAATTAAAATATTGTTATGTATATTTAATTGATCAATGTCAATTGGCGCTTGCGTTAAAATGGTAAAGACTATAGGTTATTTTTTACATAGCTCCAATTAAATATTGTCATTTTATTTATGACAATCGATCATAGATTTAATGATAAATTGACACTTTATCCGTGTTAAGTTAACCATTAAGTGTCATGTTACATAGCATTAATGCATAGAGAAATTTACAAGAGTTTCTATCCCTCTCTTTACGTTCTCTCGAGGACGACGAGGTAGTAGGCCATTTCATCGAGTTGTTTGGATATATAACGGACAGAAATAAAAGGAAATGTGTATTTTCGTTTGATGCAACCAACATAAAACATATTTCAGTTCTCATTAGTAGCAATCAAACATTATTTAAACTTAAGGTACGGTCAGATTGGGCAAATATTTGATCAAAATATGTTTCATCATATTTGCTCAAAATGTTGTAAAATCAATACAGGGTTGATTTTGTGTTCACACTATGCACATTTATTTTCCTCTTTTTGTTTGATCAAACAGGTATCAAATATCATCAAATAAACAGTAGGGCAAATACATTTGCCCTGTGGTCGCACTTGAACAAATATTTGCAACAAATAAAATACAAAAAATACAAATATAATGCCAGAAAATACAAATTTGTTTTCTCAAAAATTTTAAGCAAGCTGTCAGAAAACGCAAATTTGTTTTCTGAAAAGTTTTAAAGAAATAACAAACTGCAAGAAAATATTTTAAATAAATATGATGCAGGAGGATGAATGTTTTCTTGTTTTATGCTGTGAAGCAGCGACGGTGTCAATTTTTTTATGAAAAATTTTAAACAAATTAGCAGCAAATACGATTTTGTTTTTCCAAAAGTTTTAAACAAACTGCAAAAAATATTTTAAATAACTTGATGCAGGAGGATGAATGTTTTCTTGTTTTATGCTGTGGAGAAGCGACGGAGTTAGTTTTGGAAGAGGAGAAACCTTAAAAGCAAATTTGGGCAAGTTTAGCTTCCACTGGCATAGCCAAAAAAGCTCACTGGTTTGAGGTAGAACCCATTGTTTTAAGCAAAAAATTGTAAATGCCAATTTTGGTGACGACCCCTATTTCCGGAGTTATGGGCCTCCAAATTTCGGATATACGGGAAGATATTATGCTGAATGAGCCACCTTAAGCTATTTATCTGGCCTCTAATATATTTTTGTTATAAACAAAGTTAAAACAAACAAAAAAAATTAAATAAACTTTGTGATAACTCGCTTAGTTATCGAGGTATCCTATGTTGAAATTTTCAAATTCTTTTTTGCGAGTTGGACAAGCTTGCATAATTGTAAGGTCTGACGGAGGAGATTATAACACAATTTTCAACATTTTCAGAAGCTTCAAAATTCTAAATACACCAATACCTCATTTTGCGTCGTGGTTACGTTCCAAAAAAAAGCGACGCAAATTGAAACAACGCAAAGTGAATTATGATTTTCTATAGCAAACCATGTAAAGATCGAAGATAGGTTCCAGGGTTACGAAAATATTACTTTTTAAAAAGTAAATTGAACAAAATAAACATTTAAAAAATAAAAATAATATAAAATTTTATTACATACATACAAAAAACAAAAACAAAACAAATTCAATTAAAACAAAATAAAATATTCAATTAATTTATAAAAAAACAAAATAAAATTTAATCACTGTCTGATGAGTCCATAGTGGCTGTTGTCGTAAGTCGGCTTTCTTTCACACAAAATTGGTCCCATGTTTGCTGAACAGCTTTTTTTTCAACGTAGAATAAATTTCCTTGTAGCAATTGATATTCGTAGTTACCGCCTGAGACATTTCAAAACTCCTTCCGCTGTCAGGATCGTTTTTTAAAAAAATATCCATAGCTTCGTCAATTAAACACATCGCTTTTGAAATTTGTTTGGAAGTACAATTTTTTTCTTCTGAGATTTTTATTGAACCAGTCACTGTCATCTTCTACATTAGCAAATTGCAATTCCAGTTGCAATAGTTCTTCATTAGACAATTTGCTTGAAACCTGAATCTCTCAAACCAGCCTGACTAGCTTCAAATGCTTCATTCTTGTCTGTATTACTACCACTAGCATTATCGTTGGATACTGCTTTACTTTTTATGTCATCTAATAAGCTTTTTCCTTTCGTCTGAATTACCATTTTACTTAATGGTATTCTCTGCGCAACTTGATTTTCAATCCAAATAGAAAGCAAGGACTCCATTTTAATCATCAAAGCACTCCTTGTGCGGGTCGTCGTTTTAGCATCTAATGATGTTGCAGATTTTGCAGCCTCTCTTATTTTATCCCCATCTCGATCTCTAATAGTTCTGACAGTTTTTGCAGCCAGACCAACAGTCTTTTCTATCTCCACAGATAAAAATTAAAGACTGGAACCCAAAATTAAAGACTCGAAACCAAAACAACGCAACTTTGAAAATCTTACGACGCACAGTGAAAATTAGTACTAATTCAACAGCGACGCAACTTCGAAAAAACGCAAAAAACGACGCAAAGCGAGGTATTGGTGTATGACCAAATTATCCTAATTAGTCGCAGCTTAGTCGGTTTAGATCTGATTAGAAAAGTTAGTACAGATTGATATAGCTAAAACTATGACGTTTTTCGTCAAATATTTGCCCAATCTGACCGTACCTTTAGTTTGTTGCATGATTTCCTTCTAGATGCTTATCACTCATCTTTGAGTACAATTACATAAACTATGCAAAAAGTATGAAAAGTGGGGGAGCCCACTTCAATTCAATTATTGATTCAATTATTGAATTGTTGCTAATCGCAGAAAGCAAAGACGCCGTTGATTCGGTTCGTGGCAAATCTTTTCTCATTGACATGTGTGATTGTGCAAGTGGTATTCCAAGCTCACGCAAGAAAACTCGTCGCAATATTGCTTTGTTTATTTCACAATTTGGTTTCACATCTTTGAACGCGTTTAGAGCTTATATGTCGGTCATATTTGCAAAAACCGCCAACGACCATGGGTTAGTCTTTCTTCTGCAATTGTAACAAGACAGATAGTGTCACCTGTATCAAAATAAAAAGTATTCAAAAAAACCTTAGGTTTTATAATTATATTGAATGATTTTTGGCAACTTTTTTCCACCACATTCTATAAATAAATCATTCGAATCATGCATTGTGCTCTGCAGTACTACGCAATTATATTTTATTCGAATGTATGATAGGAGTGTTATGTTTTCGGTGAATGCAAATGTTGATTGGAACATCGGAACTTTTTTGCATTCTAAGAGTTTTGGTGGGATGCTTCTTTTGTTTTTGCTCATTGTACCGACCATTGTTAACCCTATTGACAATAGCTTTTGACCAAGTTCGTAAGAAAAGAAAACGTTGTCCACTGTTATATTATGACCCTTCAGTCCACGAACCTAATTCAAAACTACACGTTCACCTTGATTTTTCTCAACTAAACCACCAACTGGCTTACCCAAAAATGGTTGAATTATCCATACGTAACAATTTCAGACAAACTAACAGCCGAAATGTAATTCCATATCGTACAGGCTTAGAAGGCATATATTGTCGAAACTTGCATCTTCCACGCATACCAAGTAAGCGCTAGTCAATTGTGTCACAATCAGATAGGATGAAATAATCATCTAATAGTTCAGACAATTTGTCGATTATTTCCCGAATTGGAGCAAATTTGTCCATAGAGCTTATTTGACATCTGCTCATAACGTCATCAAATCAAATAATACGATTCATACATTGAAATGTTTTCTTACACATTATTTCTCTAAATATGGGACGTCCGTATTTACCTTCACACAAGCCCAACAGTGTTTCATTCTATGATCTAAATTATTGCAATTATACGTAACTAAAACATTAAGTTCATATCAACATAGGCATATAAACAATGTGCATGTAAACTCCTGCTAAAATGAGAAAACCGATATATGCATGCAACAAGTTTGAGTTGATTTCGATACAGTTGTTGCCGCATTGGCCTTTTGTATATGCGTTCGACCACTTCAGAATAACATTCTCAATTGGCGGTGGGAAAAGCAACATAAAATCCGTAATCTTCCACCACGACAGTGAACTGCTTGCGGATTCCATTCAAAACCGTATTTTGTGACAAAAAATTGAGCTAGGGATGAAATTCCTACTTTGTTCCATTGCATTAAATTCAGAATCAAGTTGACTTCCATCCGATTCATCATTTTCTTGCGACGAGTAATCGGGAAAATCTTTATCAGCGGAAAAACATTCATCACCTTTAAAATAATATTTTACGACAAGAAGTGCTGTTTCTACTGCAACATATAGAGAAATTACACATGTGTGGAAAACCACACACTAGGCTTAACAACGTAACTTTTTGATTTTCTCGTTAGCAAAAAGTATTTTTGAATCAATTAATGCGTTTTCTGTGCTAAGTTATCGCGGCAGGAAATGTCTAGAAATTTCATGAACATCGCTTAACAATTTGTTTTAAAAATTTATAAAAATGGATTAGTTTGTCTGGTTTTCCACACGAGGGTGAGATGAAGGTTAACTTCAAAAATATGTATTTGTGGTGGCATGTCATAACGTCCACGGACATAATGTCGCTCTTTTAAATGGCATAATGTCAATGGACTTCATGTCACTTCTAATTGAATAAAAAAATAATAACAATTAAAACACAAACATAAACATAAACTCGTCAGCTGTTTTCTTGCAAATTTTTGTTGGATGCTGTTCGTTTACTTTTTCTGTAAATTTTCAAAAAGAGCGTAAAATCTTTCTTACTCTCTCAAACTACAATCCTGCAAATTATTGTTGGGAAAGTAAACGAACTCAACTATAGTGAGTATATAAGTAGGTTTTACTCCTGCTGCACCCTTTCCATAAACAGGCGTAGCAATAGATTTTCGGCCTTATTCATAAAAGAGATGATTTATCATACAAAAATCGTCTCTCAAACCTCTCGCAACTTTTTATGAATAAGGCAGTTTGTTTTCAAATTAGAATTTTGTTCAATAACGAAAATCAACGGAATGTAGTTATTATCAGGGTTAATATTGGTTAATATCATAGATTTATACATACATAGATTTGTCAACTCGCTCATCGGTTTAATGCGCGAACTTGTGTGTGTACGTCAAGAGAAGAATTCAGTCGCTGAGGTTTGACAAACACAGCTGAAATTGTTACTGTGAATGTTCAAAATATGTAAATATATGAACTTCGTGAATGCACAAAACTAAAAATGGGGGAATTTGTTCGACGTTGCTGACAGAAGTTGGTTTCCTCATTGAAGAAGCGCAACTCTTTGCTGACGATGAGATGAGACGGATAACAAATATATGTATAAATGAATCTACGGTTAATATAAAAAACAAAGACTACATCAAGATTTATTCATTCAGTGCCTCGTTTCTGTAGTTCTCGAATCGAAAAAGTTGTCACATTAAACATGAAACAAAAAATTCCATCGTTTCTCGATTTGTGAGTAAAAAGTGTTTCTGCATATCAATGCGAAAATGACGTTTTGATTGGAATATTCCAAGAAAGCTGTCAAGTAAGAAAAAAATATAAACAAACAAAATAAACTAGTGCGAAAAAGAACAACAAAAAGAAGTATAGACATATGTATATTCAACTGCATTTTCTTTTTGCTTTTTTGATTTCTCTGTAATATTTTGGAAAAATTAATTGAAATACATAACACTTAAAAAATAAGTTTTAATTTCTTAAAAAACTTTTTTTGTAGGAACAATATTAAAATCTCGCACCGTTTTAGTTTGTGAGTATCTTTGACGTTTCACATTTTAATTTTGTCGACTCCCTACTTTTTAGAAACAGATTTTTTCTCGCATTTTTGCAATAAGAATGAAAAAAGCAGTACGTCACAGAAAGTTTTCGCAAAACAAATGTTGTAGAAACAGTCAGATGTGAGAAGCGATTTTTTGTACCGATTCCTAGCGTTTTTGTTTCAATTCACAAGTTTCATGTGAAAACTTTTTCGATTCGAGAACTACAGAAACGAGGTACAGGTTATATCAGTAGCACCGCTGATTTCATTGTTTCCATTTTGTTCGTGCCTAATATATCAAAGTTCGTTTACATTTTTGTTTTTGTTAAGATTATTAGTTTGTTGTTCACAAAGTATCAAAGGGTTTGGAATAAAGTTGATGGATTTGATGGCGGAAACAATTTGTTAAATATTAAAAGGCTTTACAAAAATCACCTTGAATCTTTATTATAAACACTAAATTTAACACATTTGCAATTAAATTGCAATTTTCACATTGTGTTTACGTCAGCTGACTCTGACACATTAGGCACTTTAATTTCATCAACAGCTGCTGCTATAACCTGAATAAATAAATCTTGGACTGCATGATGAGTCAGCTTCACAGAGTAATTACATACATTTCATCTCATCTGACGTTTCCTTTTACACTCTTCGTGGTGAGGTCGGTGTGATAGAGGGCTGATCGGCTTCTACCAGGTGGAGTTACAGGAATTGTTGACTTAAATTTGTCGTTATTTTGGTTAGAACTGTGAAGTGTAAACATTATACGACATTTGTGTTGTATTTAAGACAATAATTTTAACATTGTCTTGTTGTTGTTTTGTTTTTTGTTTTGAATCATTGCCTCTATCGGCTATTATTAACACAACAAGCCAAATGTCATAAATTTTCTGAGAGAAATGTTCCCGCTATATATATGAATTACTCTATGGTCTGCGTAGGAAATATGCGTGTAACCATAGACTAAAATACTATATAAGTAGATTTACATACTCGCTCTTTGTTTTTTGACTAAAGGGAATCGAACATCTGGAAGTTGCAAGTTTTAAAGTCAAAAGAATAATTCTGCCGCTGAGGTTTTATAAAAAAAGTAAAACTGTTACTGTGAATGTGTAAAACATGTAAATATATGGGCATCTTGATTAAACAGCAAAAAAGCTGACAGAAGTTCGATTCCTCTTGGAAGAAAGACAGAGTTTTTACGATAAATACAACAGTTGTAGTTCTTTTTATTTTACTTATTCAGTACAAAAGTTCACTTTATTTACACAACTTAACATCCACAATTGTCTATATCCAACCCTTTTACTATTACTTCGCGTTGCTTACGTTTGAGCGTTTAATCTAAGACTAATCTTAAGACTAACTCATAATCCCAAACACCCCAACTATTTATACGACTCAACATCTACAAATATTAGCGGCATTCATGCAAACGTGAAAGCCGAGAACTTTTGCTCAGCGTAAGTTTCCCTCGCACCGTTGCATGAGGCACCAGGTAAAGTTGCTCAGCGCAGTTGTGCTCAAAACCATATCAGCTGACCAAGATGGATACATAAGGTGGTAGCAGTAGCAATTGCATGTATTATGTATGTGTACTTTTTCTACTGTTCTAGTGCTATCACCTTATTTATCCATCCTAGTCAGATGACAACGAAATGTCAAAAGTTTATACGTTTCTCCATCCCACGTTTGCGCAGCAAATTTGCCTCGAAAACTTTCCACTTTTGAGCAAGTCGCTTTGTATGGGAAATTTGTTTGTTTTGACATTTGCTGTGCAAGTTTACGATTATTTCGAGTTTACGAGGTTCTTTCGAGCTTTCATGAAGACCAGTATTATCTCTAGTAAATTTGACAAAGACGATTTACAATTAGAAGACCAGAAGATGTGCGCAACTTGGCAACTCTGGTAAAAGAGAACCAAAAAGTACTAGGACCCTGCAAACCACGTCTACCAAAAAGTATGCGAATGCACCAACACATTAAAACAATTTTTCTTCGCTACTAACACATGCTAACCGCATTTCTGGCACAATATTTGGAAGATCTACCAGAAACTCTTCCTAGTGCACAAATTTTCCTATCCACATACTGTATTCACATTCATGTATTTACATGTACACAATTTTAATTGGGTAGAATTGTCACGAGCATGTGTATTTTCCAAATAAGACTTCCTGGTAGAATACCAGATATATACCACGGTAGATTTCTGGTAGTTGGTTTGCAGGGGAGTTCACTCAAACGCATTTCTCTCTCGCGTCATATCTTGCTTATTTCATACTTTTTGCATAGTTTATGTAATTGTACTTCAACATGGTTGGAATTTGTATAGTTATATACAATAACACTATCAAAAAGCTGCTCGTGTATTGAAATATTCAATGAAGACAGTAAGAGAGAGAGTAGAGAAGTACTAGGGTTTCACTCGTTTTGTTTTTGTTGGTATTTGAGTGAAGAGAAATTTTGACTGTCTACTTGTACATCGTTTTTGAATTTGAGACCCTTCGTTGTATTTTGTTGTTGTTAATGAATCCAGTGCTGCCAACATTATCGCCCTCTGGAAGAGAGTAGTCTTTTTTAGAATAGTGGCGGGATATATTATGCGTGTTTTGGTTACACCGCTTGCTTATATAATCGCTTGTTTTGTATGAAGCACTTAGCGGAGACTTAGCGAGAACTTAGCGACGCGAATCAGTTTCGCTAAGTTTAAAGAAATTTTTTTTCGACATCTCTCACAGTTTTCCACCCTTTTTTATATTTTTGAATAAAATTACTTATCGCTAAATTTGCAACTTAGCAGGCGATAATCGCTTGCTTGTAACCAAACTATTAAGCGAATTCATGATACTGGTTTGGCGAGCTGGTGTGTTGTTGCAAGGCATACAAATACGTACGAATTCATGGAGATCAATATGATCCCTCTGCGCCGCGTAATTGGCATTATTGTTGGCAAACTCAGATGCTGGTTTAGTATCGAACTCCAAATCTCCAGCCAGTTTCAGCTCAGTTCCGAAAGGAATTCCGCAGGGAGTCATGAGTAGCCGATCTATATGCCAAAAGGAACTTTAGTAAAGGGTCCGCCATCTAACGTTTTTTTTCAACTAGTGCTTATTTCGTGAATGGTAACACTTAGCTCATGTCTGATTTGACAGATAATTAGTTTAATCCTTCCGCTGAACGAATATGGTTGTGTATACGCTTGAACAACTGACCATCCAATTAGGGCTGCGACATCGACATCGATGTTTTTCTAAAACATCGAGTACTTTTAACATCGATGTCTTAGTGCCGATGTTTTTCCAGCATCGATGTTTTGTATCGATGTTTGCATCGATGTTTTTGCTTTCGGACTGGTTGTGAGCCGAGGCAAAATTAAATTGTCGGCTTCGCATGTGTTTCATTATTTTTTTTAGTCACAAACTCATCGGCGGCGTGAGCGAAAACATCGATGTTTTTGACCGATGTTACATCGATTCAATGGCGCGGCTGAAGTTTTTACCGATTCTACGATCGGCGTAGAAGTTTTTACCGACATCGATGTTTACAAAACGATATACAAAACTTTATTTATACTGGAGTTATTTTATGTATACTGGAGTTATTTTATGCTTAAAATATTCAAAAACATCGATGTTTTTGGGGGTGTCTTAATTTTGCAGAAATAAAATGAGAAATATCGATGTTTTCGAATTGTTAACAAACTAAATAAAAACATCGTTGTTTTGTTTTTGCTGAAATTCTCTTGTAGATATGTGTTGTCAATATACAAATCACCCTATTCGTCGATATAAAGGCAAATAGTATATACAAAACTTTATTAGTGCTGCCTTTTATATCGATGTTTTTCAAATTAACAAAATTTATAGAAAAAACATCGATGTTTTTTATTAAAGTTTTTTAGCAATAAAAATAAAAAAGCAGTACTAATCAACTTTTGTATGTTTTTGCTTAATATCGTCGACATGACATATGTATATAAAACTGCACTTCAGGGAAAACAAAACACGCAGAAACATTTGTAACCGATGTTGGATCAACATCGATGTTTCTCACTTGACGACCTTTTTTTTTTTTAGTCAATGTCAGAGGGAAAAGAATACGTGCGCAGAAATATCGATGTTTGGAAACATCGATGTTTTTAACCGATGTTTTATCGACATCGATGTTTCTCATTTGAAACATCGGTGTTGAAAAACATCGATGTTTTGAGGTCGATGTCGCAGCCCTACATCCAATGCGTTTTCACTTCGTTAAGTGGGCCTGCGATCGACTTACAGAAGATGCCGATGTTGCCAAAAAAATCATCTTTTTAGATGAAGCTCATTTTGATCTTGGCGGGTATGTAAACAAGCAAAATTGTCGCATTTGGGGCACAGAAAACCCGCACGCATACATTGAAAAGCCGATGCACCCAAAACGAGTCACTGTTTGGTGCGGATTTTGGTTCAGAGCCATAATTGGTTCATTTTTCTTCGAAAATGAGCAAGGAGTGGCCGTTAGAGTCAATGGCGATCGTTATCGGGCCATGTTGAACGAATTTTTGTTCACAAAAATTGAAGAGGAGGATATTGGCAACATTTGGTTTCAACAGGACGGCGCTACGTGCCACGCCCTGTTTTTGAAGATCGCATTATCAGCCGCAGAGCTGATGTGGTTTGGCCACCTCGGAGCTGCGATTTGACACCGTTGGACTATTATTTGTGGGGTGCCCTCAAAGATAAGTGTTACGCCGACAAGCCAGAGACAATTGACGCTTTAAAGGACAATATTCGTGAAGCCATTGGTGAAATACAGCTGCACACAATCGATAATGTGCTTAAAAATTGGATCGATCGTGTAGGTTACTGCATGGCCAGCCGTGGCAGCCATTTGAATGAAATTATTTTCCATTATTAACCGGAAGGATTTTACTTTCAATTAAAAAAAGAAATTTGAGAGAATATTCAGTAGTTTCTTTTTCGCTACGATTCACACATTTCCTTGAAGATGGTAGATTCAACATTCCTACCCTGATCCGAATGAAGTTCTGGGCCAGCCACATCCATTGCTCTGCGCTCAAAGGGTGCGCCAGGATTGAACAATAGAACCGTTTCTAAATTATCATTTATTTATTTCTTAAGATCAGTTTCAGTTAAGATCAGGTCTTGTTATCTCCAGATGTACACCACTCGGACCGTTATGGAATTTTGCCATTATCCTTTCTCCTTATAGGCAAGTACCAAGATTAAGTTTGTGGCTGTTTTTCCATCCTCACTTACCGCTATAGGCAACTACTCAATGATTTTGAGATATTCCACTGAGCCCAATACGATTTCATCTGGGGCTCTCTGAGGCGATGTCATTGTGGGTTGGTATTTTATCTTCTTCTTTTGTAGAATGATCTTTTGCAATGATGTTTTCTTTCACCTCAGCTTTTGAGCAGTGTTTGCATTCCAGCCTGCATGGACTACGTGACAGGGCATCAGCATTACAGCATTTTCCTACCTTTCTGTGTTCAATGCTGAAGTCATAGCTCTGCAGCCTTTCAATCCAACGAGCAAGTTGGTCTTCGAGGTTCTTAAATTGCAGCAGCCACCTTAGAGTTGAATGATCGGCTGTTAACAGAAATGGCTGGCCGTATATGAAGATACTTGTGGCAATGTTTGAATCGGGTACTTCCGTCTTTGTTTTTAACTAGAACCACTGGTGAGCTGCATGGACTTGAAGAAGGTTCAATTACTCCCTCTTTTTGCATTTCAGCTACAAGTTTATTTACCTCATTTCATTTTGCAAGTGGGAGACTTCCGGGTGCCTGTTTTATTGGTCTCGCTTCTCCTGTGTGATTTCAAGCTTTACCATTGCTTTCAACCTGGCATTGTGTCTTCAGGGCGAAGGCAAGCGCGTGTTTCAAAAGCAATTGTTTGCCTTTATTGAAATTAAGTATTAACTATTTCACGACGATTGATCTTACGGCAGGATTTCACCAAATCCGGATGAAAGAGTCGGATATTCCCAACACTGCTTTCTCTACTATGAATGGAAAGTATGAATTTCTGCGACTGCCGTTCGGTTTGAAGAACGCCGAAAGGCTTCATTGGAAAAATTTGTTTCGTGTCCATACTAGGGATGTCAATTGGGATTTCCCGAATCACGAAAGCCCGTCCTTTTTCGGGATTCGAAAACCCGAAATTTATGCAAATAGCCCGGGACTTGAGTTTTCGGGCTTTAAATTAAAAATAGTGGTCTGAAATTAATAACAAGTCGTTTATATTAGACAAAATTAATTTGTACTAAACGAAAAATTATTAAACATCGGACTAGTAAGATTAAATAAGGTTGGAACAGCAGAAAATTCGGTCCAACTTATTGAAGGGCGTTTAATGAAATTCAGCTTGTCATTTGCCGATGGCATTGCCGGGTTTACTACGGACGGAGCGCCGGTTATGGTAAAAAACTTACAGCTCCAAAGCAACAATTGTACGTCCATCTCGCTATATTGCACTTTTTAGTTATAAACCACACCAACTGTTGTTGTTTGGATGTAAATATTACGCGTTTGTAGCTTGTCGCAAATATAGTATACTTGTGTCCAAACACAATATTACATGTTAGAGACACAATGATAAGTAGGTTATAATATATGGTTTTACGACCCAAATATACATTTGTTTGTTGAAACCTGCTGCAAGCAAATACGTGGCAGACAACAAAGAAACCAAAAAAGCAGCAAATCTTCATTTCATGAAAACAATGGTTGCCAGCATGTACATGGTTCCTGCAATACGTTGCTGTGCCGTTTTTTCAGCATGCGCCATCTTCTTTGGAAGATGACGAAGTTTTATAATCTTTCGACATTTGTTTAGCAGAAACAATAAATGGCATTACAGCAAAATCCTACATCAGACCACTTATGGAAAAGGTCCGAGAAATATGTTAACCTTTTGGAAAAAGTCCAAAGGAAAAGAGCTCATGTTAATTTTTGATTGAAAATCCTGCCTGGTAAAAAGGTGTTCATAGATTTAAAACAATACCTGATAAAGAATTTAGCTTGTTGCATAAATGAATTAAAGTTCTCAATCCAATAAAAGAAACGGTCGGACATTATGATAATCTGAAATGAAACTTTGGAAAGCAGATGCTGCTTTGGCCATTAAATGTAATTTAAACGACGAGGTAAAGAATAAAAGGATATACAATTCGGATCGCTCAAGAACTCTGACGGCAGGACGAATAGCACGAGAACGACTAGCGAGGGGAAAACAATCCATAGTGCCGAACAGGATGCTTCTGATTTAATAATGCACGTGGAAGCCCCATTGAACGTCTTCAGGAACCACCTTGTACTCGGAGAGGGGAAATAACTTTTTTCAATTTCACTACTATAAAATAAGCATAACACAAATATAGTCCAAGATGTCAATAGCGAGGATATGATTTACAAGATCATCGAAGAAGAACATAAACAAGCCCACAGAAATCAAGTGGAAAACAAGGCTCAAATACTGGAACGGCACTACTTTCCGAAGATAGCAATTCGCATAAACAGATACACTAAAGGATGTGAAACTTGCTTATCCAATAAATATGATAGGCATCCCATTATTCCTGAGCTCGAGGTTCAGGGCACAACCTTTTCACATGAATGTGGCAAATTATTCTAGAATACCAGCGAGCAAAGAATTATTATCTTAAGTTCTAACACACTAACTTATAAATCGCTAATTAATTACGAACATTACTGACGGTGTCAACCAACGCACTGGACATCTTTAAATACGATGCACCAATTGTTACCATCCATCGATACAGTGCTTGGATAGTCGATAGTCACTTCAATCTTATCCAAACCATTAACCTAGAGTCCTTTGGAGGATAAAGTGAGCAATAAACAACGAAAAGTAATCACCGAATTTCATTTGCGACAAGCTACCGAAAGATTGGATGAACTAAGACCGGCTAAATCTAGAAGCCGGCTTTCGAATGATTGGCTTGGAGCGGCATGGAAATGGATAGCGGGATCACCGGATACAGCTGGCTGGAACCATATTTTAAGAAGCCGGAATGAAATTATTGTGAACGATAGATTGCTCAACATTCCCCTTGAAGCCAACAGAAAAATCAACCAGTTAATACTGAGATTCAACAATATCGACAAGGAAACAAACTTATCGGTCATGAGGTCACCCTCATTGCCAAAGAGGAAATTAACGAGATCATTCGAGCCTGTCAAATGGAAAGAAGTGGTATCATTAACAGCAATCTACTCGACAAGGAAGAAATCAACCACCTTTTGGCAGAAGTAGAAACGCTCCCGTTCAAATGGAACGATGCTTCCGTTCATCTTAGCAATGCTAAAGATAAGAGACGAAGAAATCCGGTTGCTTCTGTAAAGAGCCGCAACACTGCATGATAAACGTGTAAGAATACATCACGAAAATATTATAAAATTCGTTTCCAGGGACTTGCGCATTCCTTAGATAGACAGTTGGAAGTATAACGAGTTATATGAGTAGTGGTACACCTATATATGTATGTCATAACTAGGGAATGCGGATTCCCGTGTTCTTTCACTACCGAGAAAGCGGGAAAAATAAATAAATTTCCCGGGACCCCAGGAATTCCCGGTTAAAATGTGAGTCCCTTATTTTTTGAATTTTGTATGTCAATTTTGTAACACAAAAGAGTACAAGCATCTTAAATAACACAATGTGTTGCGAAATCTTATAATTGATGGATCTAATCCTAAGAAGGATTTACTTCTATTTTAAATTCGGCAGCCTAGTTTCTCTGAAACAACATTCACATCAACCATAACCAAAATTCTTGCACCAGTAGAATGCTACGTTATCACTGCGTGATATAAGCTATGTTTTATTTTATAAAACAATAGGCATCCCTACAAAAATTCTGGACGAAGTATGCCGGATTTGCTATTGTAAATATATAACTGATGTGGATAAAACTAACGCCTTTTTATACAGTGTCGCTTATCTGTCCAATGACAATCAGCATGCTATTTTTACTTTATATTCAACTGATAATTGATCAGTGGCGACAAACTCATTTTGAACTTTGACCATTTTGTGACACATTCTGAGGTGAAATTATTGATGTCGATTTCGTAACTAAAGTTGTAGTTTAAATTCTACAAAGTTTCAATGTATAATCGGGCGTATCTCTGACATTTAGTATCCTATCGAAAAAATATATATATCATTGAAAACTTTAGAATATATAATTTGAAATCTAAAATTTCTTGTTAAACATTACAATGTTTTGGTAAGTATTTGCAAAGATTAAATAAGAAATATGTCCTCTTTTAAGATATAAAATGATTTATTTACCCTTCAACGGCAGGAGATATTAAAGTTTAAAATTAAAATATATATCTATAGATATATATATATATATTTTGTATAAGCGCATGCGCCTTTCATCAAATATTAACAAAATTAATATTACTGACTGTGATGGATATGTTCCATTGTTGCGATTAATATGTTTCATTGATGTAAGAAGCTGAATTGGAAATATAATAATCCATATGTGAATGATGCACAAATATTAACATCATTGCCCATTTTATATTATTTTCCACTTTGCTATTTCGTGGAAAAATTAAAATGTATTATTTTTATTTTGATAAATGACGCGGAATATATGTATGCAATTTATGTGTTTGAGCATTGTTGCTAAAAAGGTAGTAAAAGTTGGTGTAAAAACAGAGTTGCTCTTATTTGAAGCAAATCAGTGTCGTGGCTTTTAATGACTGTTAAGTTGCAGTAACACATTCATTTTGTCAATTTTAAATGTTTGACTAAATACAGTAATAAACAAATAACATTTCGAAAAAATCAAGAGATGCTCAAAACCTTAACCTTAACAATTACATTATTAAACTCTTTTCTCCAAAATGCACACTTGAAGTATTCTTTGCAGCAACAACAATTGAGTTGCTGGAGCAACGCAACGATGAACATTCAAAACATCTTGTAGCACATGCTTTATTGCAGCAACGATACAATCGTGGGAATAATGAAACTTTGCATTCTATCAATGTAAACCAACTAACGAAAATGTCGCATCCCTACGAATACTCGTTTTTATTTCATTGAACTGATACTAATATTTTAAATTTAAAAATTATTTTTTTTTATTTTCAAAATAAAAAAATTTTTAAAACATATAGAATACCCAAGCGAAAGAAGAGCTTGCTGGATTACACTTTTTTTTGCTAAAGTATTCAATTATATTGTTTTGGAAATTTCCTGGCATTCCCAGATAATATCCCCGGAAAGCGGGAACTGACATGAACGGAATTCCCGGGATACATTCTCTAGTCATAACGACATAATTACAATTCGGCATTTTATTATATTGTAAATTTTAATTATGTTGTTTCGATAAATACTTGAAGTTTTTTTAGCTAACATTAACGTTTTCAATGTTTAGGTTTGTTTAAATAAAATTAAAACACACGAATAAGATCCCGTGTGGTTTAATTTTCCGGGGAACTAAAGTTTGATATATTTTATTAGTTCTATTGAGAACTTATAAGTGCAAATTGTATTGAATTAATTAAAGTCAATATGTCAAGAAATTTGTATATTTTGTATATACATATTTTTTAGTAAGGGCTCTTGTGACTGGCATGCGAGATATTGTTGTTCAATATAAATAGCATATGGGCATTTCCAGGGAAAGTGCCACCCTATGTCACATCACGTCACTCACGTTAATTGCTTATATTTTAGGACCATGTGGTTCGTTTGTTTTCTATTATTTTCCTAAATACAGAATGGAAGTAACTACTTAGTTAGTAAAAGAAAAGAAGACAATCAATCTAACTGGTCCTAAAACATAAGTAATTATCGAGGGTGACGTGATGTGACAAAAGGTTGACCTTTCTGTGGAAATGCCCATATACGGTATCTACTTACCTTTCGTCAAAAACCCCAAATATTCTAGAAGAACAAATTACAATTAGGCCATGTCAGGCCTAATTTTGAGTGAAAAATTATCTTTGATCAGCAATCAAACATAATTTAAACTCTAAATTAATTTTTTAGGTTAATAGTTAATTGCTGTTTAAACAGCCAAAGTTGGGCATTTAAACTATGATCAAGTGACCATACGATTTTGACAGAAAACAAAAAGAAGATCAAACACAAACGTTCTTTAATTGTTAATGTGAAAAACTATAATCACCATCGTAGTTGAAATAACAATAAAAACTTATCATTTAATACGTCGTGCATTAAGAATTCAATTTATGCTGAAATACTTTCCAATTTCATTACATATTTTGATTTTATCACTTCACTTTTCATTTGCAAATGGCGTCAGCTTGATGCATTGTAACTATTAGCCGACAAATGTATGAATACCGGTTATTTTTTGTATCATTTGCCACTGTTGCCATATAGATCGTAAGATTATTTAAAAAAGCACTGGAAAACTCTTTTCGTATTTGTTAGATCAAACATAAATCAACGTAAACTGATTACCAATTTAAATAACCAGTCAAAAATTGGGCCATTTACATTGGGCCAATTTGACATTTACACCTACCAAGATTATCGAAATTTTTTCCTTATGGAGTTTGACATTTATAATCCCGAAGAAGCGATAATCTTGATAGGTGTAATTGCAGTTTTAGACTGTTAGAGAAATCGTTGGATATGTCCAAATTTTCATTTGGTGAGAAAATATGGAATAGTGCAAACTTGAGGACAGTGTTGCCAACTCTTGTAAGGTGTAAAGCAGCAACAGCCCCTAGTAAAAAGGGACCAAACTAAATTTGGCCCAAGCCCTGGTCAAAAGTCGAAAAGCAAAGTATTGTAGATATTTTTGAACGTAACACATGACAATTGCTAAAAGTCAATTATAAAATAGTCTTTACTTTAACTATATATCTACTAATTTAACTGCGAGTTCCGAAATTCAGATTTATAATTTTTTAAAATGTAGTAAAAAGGATATACTGAATTAAACATCCCGCTATAAATTTTTTTCCAACAGTTATTGACGAACTTAACAAAGTTCAAATTTAAATAACTATAAAAAAATAAATGGTTTCCCATTACATCCCATGAATGGACCGGGGACAATTTCTCACAATCACTGAGCTGTGCGCTTTCCAGTTTTCACTCACTGATTGGGACCTACAGTTTTACACCGGTTCCGAACGGTATTTTGAGAAACTTTTTCATGGCTATATACTCGATAGTGTCGCCGTCACTATGCGAGGTGACCGCCGGCGAAAGAAATTTGAAGGTTGTCAGAGCAGGGTTCGAACCCAGGATATCATGTACAAGAGCCGCGCACACTAACCATTTCACCACCAACTGTCACTGTAAATAACTATGTTTAAAAAAATCGCAAGCTGACAAAAATGCCAATTCATTTTCTGAATAATGGCGAAATTCTGAGGTCAGGTTCGGATTCAAAGAACTCTCTGGTCTCAGGGTTACACAGTTTTAGGACCTGTGTAATTGTACAAGTTTGAAGGGTGATCCTCAATATGTTAACCAGATCACTAAAATTTGTTTTTGCTTCATTAATATTTTGGATACTTTTAGCTGATAGTTATAAGGCACTTTTGGTGATCCCGGGCGCCATATGTCGAATTCGACAGTTTGAACTTTTAAGTTTGCAGACAAATTTGAAGTTAGAGGTCTTAAAAACTTCAATATAATCTGGCTTGTTTTAACAAACTTGACCGTTATATTGGGCCGCCCATTATGAATTTCAGAATTTTGTTAAAGCACTCAAATTCGAGGCACTAAAAATACTATAATAATATGGTAAGATTTGATTAAAAGTAACTGCCACGTTTTTGTAAACAACAAAATCCTGATGTTTCATGAGTGAAAATAATGAATTGCGTAAATAAAATTGCGGTGTTGTCAGAACAACGTATTCGTTTTGCTGGACCATGTTTATCAAATTTTAAACAACAATTGAAATCATATTTGTTACAGAAATTATGAACAGTTCTTTAACCATTTTCTATAATTATTTTTAATTATTTTAGTAAATTGCGAGCATAAAATATTGAAAAAATAACTTTTTCAATGAATTTAATCAGTGCACTTATGTCCAGTTTCACAAATTAAAATTCTCCATTTAAATGTACTTTAAATGCGTGATGGTTGTCATTTAATATCTGAATTTTCTGTAAGCTTTTAAATTGAGCTTTTAAATGACGAGTGTGAAACTCGCCCTTAACCTAACAAGACGCTGGGGCTCTAAAATAAACAAGTGTAATTACATTATATAAAAATAAAAAAATTCAAAACAAAAGCTTTGTTTAAAAATGCACTAAAAGCACTGGAAAATATTTGGGAAAGCACTACTATTTTACGATTTTCGGGTAAAGGGTACAGGATAAAACAACGGAAATTCGCCAACAGGCAAAGCACCAAGAATAGTGATTTTAGCATCAAAATTGCGACACTGTTTAAGGACAACATAAAGCAACTATGGTATAGAGAAGCAAAAACGATGTATAAGTAGACAATCAAAATTTCTCTTCACTCAAATGCCAACAAACAAAACGAGTGAAACCCTAGTACTTCTCTACTCTCTCTCTTACTCTCTTCATTGAATATTTCAATACACGAGCAGCGTTTTGATAGTGTTATTGTATATAACTATACAAATTCCAACCATGTTGAAGTAATATTACATAAACTATGCAAAAAGTATGAAATAAGCAAGATATGACGCGAGAGAGAAATCCGTTTGAGTGAACTCCTAGTACTTTTTGGTTCTCTTTTACCAGGGTTGCCAAGTTGCGCCCATCTTCTGGTCGTCTAATTGTAAATCGTCTTTGAGAGAAAAAAATTTACTCATGGAGTGGAATGCCAACAAAGAAAACGAGTGAAGCGCGTCGTTTCTCTGCTCTCTCTCTTACTCTCTTCGTTGAATATTTCAATACTCGAGCAGATTTCTGATAACGTTATTGTATCTAACTATAGAAATTCCAACCATATTTAATAAAATTATATAAAGTATGTAAAAAGTACTTATGAAATAATCAAGTTATGACGCGGAAAAGTAATGCGTTTGAGTGAATCGCGTCGACTTTTTTGGTTCTCTTCTGCTAGGGTTGCCAAATTGCGGTGGTTTTTTCTTCTCTACTTGTACATCCTTTTTGAGGAGAACGATTTGCAGACAACATTTTGACAGATCTGTTAGATTTCTCTAATTTTTGATTCTGATCAAAAAATTTTGCGAATTATGGACGAACAAAACAAAGAAAACGGCTATAAAAGCTTTTATTTCTTCACTTTTTACAAATGTGTAGCCTTTGTTTTCAATTTTCTGTATTCTATTTTTATTTTATAATTGTTGTATTTTGTTTGTCACTTTGCAGAGAGATGTTTTGCATTCTCCAAAACTAATAGTGTAAATCGCAAGCAGAATGATGAATTAACCAGGGGGTTTCTATAGCACAGCTGATCGAAAAGCCACTAAGGAAACGATGTAGAATGAGTGACCAAAGAAGACATACAGATTACAGACCATGCAGCAAACTAAGTTTAAAAGTGTTTGATTGATGACAGCTAAATAATGTTAGCATCAAACGAAAATACGCATTCCCTTTTATTTCTGTCCGTATTCGTAGATGACAAACTCCTATTCTATCATAGGAGGATAGGATCTTTTGACCTGGACGACACTGTGTACATTACGTACCAGTCAGTAGTGGCACCTCTTACCAGTAGGTAGGGCTTGTAAATAGGTATAAATATGTATATATCAGTAGTTTTAAGCTTGCTATTTAGAAAACGTTGATTAATCCCCTTTTCCTAGTCCATTTTTGGCGAAGCCTCTTGTATTGTATTTAGCTTTTTGTTTTCATTGTTTTGTATGTAGGTTACTACTGCTTACACACAGGGAAAATATTAGTTGGAAATCAATTCAGACATTGGAAATTCCATGACAAAGTCTATATTTTTATCAGAATTCGTAGTTGTCAAACATCAGGCTTATTTGCCAATGTTATTGATAGATTAAAAATAGGTCTTACTAAATACAAGTTGCTACTACCGAGCTTTCGTTGTATTAACCAATTTGAGCATTTCTATAACCTCATTCATCTGAAATGGGAGATACAACTAATAAAAAATTAATGTGAGTCCGATCACAAGAGAGATGTGCAAACATCTAGTAATGAAAAATTTTTTTTAAGTTGGAAGTACTTAAGCTTTTAGTATATTTTTTTAATTAATCAATTAAAAGTATCAAAACTTTCAATATTGTAAATACATAGGAATTTGCTGGTTTTTGTTTGTTTTATTTAACTTATTTGGTTAGTAAATGGGCACACTGGAGTATATATGTACTGCATTACAAATTACAGTAAGCAGTAAATTTACTGATTACTGAAAAAATTCAGTAAATTTTTACTGATAATGAAATTTAATTTGCATTACCAGTAAAATCATAGGCCGTATTCATAATAATCAGTAATCGGGCATTACTGATTACTGAAAATTCAATGCACCTCATCATAATCATGTAGGCACTTTATAAAAATTGCTGAAAAATATTTTAGTAATCAGTAAAAATGTACTAGTTAAAGAATTATTTTTACTGAAATTTTAGTAGTACTGCAGAGTGTCCATCTAAGGTAAATCCCTTAAGTACAAATAATTAATATTGGCTTATGGTAACTAAAATAAGATACATATTTAATTTTTTGACTCGATTGTATTTAAAATTCTATGGAAAACTGCATCTATAGTAGTGGAATTGTTAGTTGTGGGGGTTTGTGGAGAATTGCTCATATTCAGGTGGAAGACGTTAAATAAAAATTTTGATAAAGCTTGCGACTGTGGGTTTTCAAAATTTGTATTAAAATCTCCACCCATAATAATTGGCATGAGATGGATATTGTTACCCAATTGTCGTGCACCAGCTTCAGTGTAAGGCAACAGTACGTAATGAAGATATGTTATAATCTTACGGCCTTACTCATAAAAAATCATTAAATTAGCTCTAAAGCATTCATCAGTTATTGAAAGCTTTAAGATTCGGCGAAGGTTTTATTAGAACGGTATTCATAATAAGTATTTTAACTAGGGAACAGATAATTGACTGACAACCCTCTTTTATGTATTCTCACAGTGCTTGTGATGTAAAAACAAGATGAACAATAACCGATAGACCGAATTAAATTTGTTTTATTTAAATGCGTCAATGCATTTTTGCAAAATTTTAAACGTTAATGGAAAGAACTGTTCAGTAAAAAGATCATTTAATATTTGCTATATTCATAAATTTGGAAAAAGTGTCAAAAAAACATATTGAATTGGATTTCAGTTTTGGGTAGTCGAATATAAAACCGGATATTAGGTTGTAGTTTCAATGTTTTGATTTTATATACATCACTATGTAAACAAGAGTTCTTTTTGGTTAAAAATTTTAAAAATTGGAACGAAACTATTTGGCAGGATAGTGTGACACTATAAACGCTGCAAATATACACAAAATAATTCGAATTGTTTATATCGCATAAATATTTCAGCACAGTACGCGTGAAATGTAAAAAATTATTTCTTTTGTGTATTAATGCGGATAAAATGGCCTTAAAGAAGGGTGAAACGTTGAACAAAAATGGCGACGTTATTTTGTATTTGTTGTGGTTGACAAGTTATTAATCAGCTGTTTACTGAAATGTAATGCATGTAGTTATTTTACAGCAATGGTTTTCGAAAATTAGTAGCTACTATTGCACACTAGATGGTGCTTATATGCAGCTGTTAAGTATGAATGACAATCTCAAAGACGAAGAGACTTATAGTTTGACAAGTTTAGTTTTTAGTTTTCCTTATTTTGCTTTGTTTTAGTAAATTTCTTATTAAAAGTGCAAAAAATGTTTTTAAAAGATTTTTTTTTATTTATTTGTTTTCATTTGCCTACGATAACATAATGTACGACAATTAGTGAAAATTAGTAGCTACTATTGCACACTAGATGGTGTTGAGTATATTGTATGCAGCGTATGATTACACTAATACACTCATACATAGCTCACACCGATTTGATAACGCTTTACGATTGGTTAACGATTACATCGCACATCTTACTCTAAATTTGTGATTGTACTGTGAAAAAGATTTTTACCCCCAGCGTGTATAGATGTTTACACATCAAAAGTACTATATTAGAATTCATGTTCAAATATTAGTCACTGTAATCATAATTTAGTTTCTGTTACAAAAACAATTGTTTCAAAGATATGTATTCGATTTTTCACAAGAGGCTTTGTTGTTAAAGAGAAACTACGTATATTGGAATGTTACACGAGGACTCTACAGGAAAACTAATATTTTAAACAGAAAGTGATAAACAAAGCTGTGAAAAAACAATAAAGTGTATATTTATAGATATAAGCCAGGAACACAAAGTGTTCCAATTCCCATGAAATAATTTTTTTTTAAAAAATCGCATCCATTGATATTTTTTTGATTGGACGCTCCGTTTTCGAGATATAGAAATTTTTTCATATTTTCGATCAAAAATGGGCACGAAATACGAACACTGGTTATAAATAATAATAATTTTGTTTATATTTAAATATAAAATACACAATTTTTATAAAAAATAATTTTGTATACTTTTTTTCTATAAAATTCATAATGGGTTAAAGCATCACCAAATGGTTGTGACAGCCATTAAATTCAAGTACATAATTAGTTGAGCATTCCAATATATTAGTTGGTACAGCCGAATTGGTTTTTAAATTTTTCGTTCATCCAACTAATAGAATATTCACCATTACAGGATATTTTGGTTGCTACAACTAAAACTCGATTGACAGACAGATCACATTTATTTATTGTTGATGTGGCTTCAACTAAATATTTCAGTTCTTGCAACCAAAACTGAATTGCAAATCAATTGATATGCACAACAGTTGGTGACACGGAACACAATTATTTGTAATCACAACTTAATGAGATAGTTCAATGAACCGACAAAATTTTAGTTGGCTGTAAATATAGTTGTGACAACGAATCTCTTCTCTGTGTGTAAAGGCTCATTTACACTACTGACAGATTGTCAGTATTTGTCTTCAAAATGTGTCAGTAACGTGTAAATGTCAGAATTTACTGACACAAAATTTTCTGGCACGTTCTTGTCAAAATTTTTGACAAAAATACTGACGTCGTGTAAAAAGTCATCAAAATTTTCTGGCAGAATTCTGTACAATTGTCAGAATTTTGTCAGTAAACACAAACAGAATATGTCAGTAGTGTAAACGGCTTTCAAAATATTCTGATGAAACTTCAAAAAATGCTGTCAGAAAATACTGACACGGTTTTCTGACAAAATATTTTGACATGTGTAAACACTAGTTCAAAATGATGTGTCAGAAAATTTTGACGAGTGTGAAAATCTGTCAGTAGTCTAAATGAGCCTTAAGTTTGTTTGAAGTATATAGTTCTGTAAATATTATTATATGTAGGAAAATATGTAGTGATAAATCTAAGTTATTGTGTAAGAAACTTTTGTTAAAATTGAATTTTAGGGATTAATAAATATGAATTGAATTGAATTGAATTTCTGTCCGTATTATGCCAACCAAAGAGTAAATTACCAAAGCAACTCGATGAAATGGCCTACTACCTCGTCATCATGAAGAGGCATCGAAGAGAGTAATGGTGGCTCGTTGGTATTGCTCTGTGATAGAACTAATAGTCTAACACGGCCTAAAGAAACATTTGAATTTTATACAGATTTCAGGAAGAACGAGTGCACTGTGAGTTTTTATTTTATACTACAATTAATGTGCACTGGATTGTATTGTCCTGTACCTCGTTTCTGTAGTTCTCGAATCGAAAAAGTTTTCACATTAAGCATGAAATAAAAAATTCCATCGTTTCTCGATTTGTGAGTAAAAAATGTTTCTGTATATCAATGCGAAAAGAGGCAACACTGATGAAGTTTTGATTGGAATATTCCAAGAAAGCTGTCAAGTAAGAAAAAAATATTAACAAACAAAATAAACTAGTGCGAAAAAGAACAACAAAAAGAAGTATAGACATGTATTCAACTGCATTTTATTTTTGCTTTCTTGATTGTTCTGTAATATTTTGGAAAAATTAATTGAAATACATAATAGAAAAGATATAGTTCTTATCTTCTCCACTTAAAAAATAAGTTTTAATTTCTTAAAAAACCTTTTTGTAGAAACAATATCAAAGTCTCGCACCGGTTTAATTTGTGAGTATTTTTGACGTTTCACATTTTAATTTTTTCGACTCACTACTTTTTAGAAACAGATTTTCTCGCATTTTTCCAATAAGAATGAAAAAAGCAGTACGTCACACAAAGTTTTCGCAAAACAAACGTTGTAGAAACAGTCACATGTGAGAAGCGATTTTTTGTACCGATTCCTAGCGTTTTTGTTTCAATTCATATATTTCATATGAAAACTTTTTCGATTCGAGAACTACAGAAACGAGGTACTGAAGTATGTAAACTACATATGGTTTCATGCCACAGTGCGTCAGTGTGGTATGAGATAAAAAAAATATATACATTAGTGTTCCTATCGAGTTGTGGTTTGGTACAATTTATTATTTCTGTCACTGTAATCATATGATTCGTTACTAATACTTAGTTGGATTTAAGACTTCAATTGGGTGACATATTTAGTGCGATTGCAACATTAAAACGCATATTTATTTTTACATTCAACATGATTAAAGATCGGCTGGCAGAATTGAAACGCATCCAGCGTAATAACAATGCCAGTGATTTGCCAGAATCGGCTGCTGTATGGGCCGAAGAACTTGACGATTTTGAAGAAATTCAGGTGGAAGCCGATCATAGCGGTTCGTTTGTAGGACCTTTAGTTAAAAGGGTGAGAATCGTAGGCAGATTGTTTTAAACTCATATGAATTATAATGGTTAAATGGTTAGTGTGCGCGGCTTTTGTACATGAGAACGTCGGTTCGATCCCGCTCTGGCCACCCTACTTTTCTTTCGACGACGGTCACCTCACTTAGTGATGCTTTTCAAAGTACCGTTCGGAACCGGTGTAAAACTGTAGGTCCCAAGCAGTGAGTGTAAAAACTAGAAAGCGCACAGCTCACTTGTGTGTGGGAAGCTCTGCCCAATCACTTCATGGGATGTAGTGGGAAACAAATTTTTTATGACAAATTGCACTAACTAACAAATTGCAATAACATTGCAATCGTATGTTGAGTCAACGACAACGATACAATCTTAAATCACACATATAAAAATATAATAAATCTAATATGATCCACATACATGTGTACACAATTGTTGTTTATTTATAGTACACCGACGTGATAAATGATTTTAAAGAAATCCAATCTAACCTGGAAATACTAAAATCCATGCTTGAAGCTAAGAATGCTCACACCTTTGATGGTAAGGACTAGACCAAAAAGCGACCCTGTGTCCGCACCCTGTCCCACTTTCCGAGTTAAATGCTCGACAATTTCCGTTTGTAAAATTTGCTAACCTATTTCTGTCTGCGAAAACGACATGCGGCATTTTCAGAAAGTGAGTTCAATAAAATTCGTCAAAAGAACGTGCAGCTATGCAATCATGTAATTGGCAAATTCAAAAAATTGGAAGCGAAGTTACCACAGAAGCGTGATTTTCGAACAAAGGCACGCATGAAACGGGCTCTATACTATGGCTTCTTTCAGCAATATATTCAACTGTGGACCAAACATGAAGCGGTGTTACAAAAGTATGAACAACAATTGAAAAATAATCTTCAGATGCAGTCCAAAATCTGTAAGTATTCAAACAGAATTGACCAACCTCGGTGTCGCCCAATTTAATTTGTTTTCCCAATGATAGTGAATTATGATTTGACAGAGGAGGAAATCGATACATTAATTGCGAATAAACAAACCAATTTATTGATGGATAATGTAAGTAATGTAAAAACAGCTTCATATTAAACTCTATTGGTGGTATTTAAATTAGAATATAAATTAATTTTTTATAATTTTATAAGATTTCAAAACAAGAAAATAAGTTTATCGTGACTATGAATTAAACTTCTAAATTATAAAGGGTTATCCATTTTGCGGTTTCAAAAGTAAAGGTAAATAAAAGACATATAAAATATTTTTTTTCAATGATATTTCTTTTTGATTATACAGTTTGAACGTTGACATTATGTGTGAAACACTATATCATTTATATGACCACCACGCGAAGTGTTGCAAGCATTGATTCTTTTGAGGTAATTTTCGACCACTTTTTGACACATATTGGGCGGTATCTCAGCCATAACTTGACGAATGTTGGTTCTTAAGTGCTCAAGAGTTAAAAGTTTATCTGCATAAACACGGTCTTTCGCGTAGCCCCACAAAAAAAGTCTAATGGTATGTGGCTGTGCCAGAATCACCATTTTTGTAGTAGGTTTTAATAGTTTGTATGCGTTGCGTGATAGTTAAGCGATCCATTTTCGTCGATGTCAGACTTTCAACTGAAAAGAAAAAAAATTGGTTTAACAACTTTGTATGACAGATGTCGAATTCCAGCCCTATACTTTTGAAACCACGAAATGGATAACCCTTTATATTAAACACGCATTGCAAAAAGGAATGTGAGTTACATTTTAATTTAAACATTAAACGTGTTATCGCCAAATTTAAGTACAGCTGTGAAATTTTGAGATTGAAACACCAATAAGAATATTCAATGCAATTAAATTCAGTTAAACCAAATTCAATTTAATTCCATTCATTATAATTCAGTTCAATTCAATTAGTTCAATGCAATTCAATTCAATTTAATTCAATTCAATCCATTTCTATCTAATCTAACATTAAGCTTTTTTTTTTATTTCCTAATTTTTCGACGAGTTTGTATGGGGAGCCGCTTAAAATCGCCTAAATCGCTTAGTTCCCAAAACAAATTGGTCGAAAATTAGTTTACCAGGGAATAAAAAACAGACTATTTTCTAATGAAGTCTATTTCAGTTAGGTCAGTTCTGTTATATTCATATGAGAAATATTAACTACTGTGTTTCTTAATGAAAATTTGAACATATTGAAATCTGAATATTCTGTTATATTTTCAGAATAATAATGACTCTTTTTACGAGCAAAGGAAACAAGACAAGAAAATGATATTTGTGCCAATTTTGAATTCAATTTTCTTTAAAAAGGTAAACATATTGTTTTTCGTGCAAAGCGAAAAAAAAACGAAAAATATTCGTAAATTATTTCGGTTTTTTCCATTCTGTGAAACCGAAAACCGGCTAATTACATATATATGAAACGATATCAAATTCATTTTCGTTCTGTCGGTAGTGAAGTTTAAGGAACGCATTTATTTTAAATGTTGTACTAGCTAGCATTATCGACATAACGATTTCGTTTGGACGATTATCATTATACATAATTATGCCCCTGACATAGTCCATTCTGAGGTTCCAATTCTCGATGAAACGTTCCAGCATTACGAGTGGTAATTGGTGAATGACGTGAATACTTTTTGCGTCCATTTCCTGAGCATAGCCCAAAAAAATGTACAAGTAGACAGTCAAAATTTCAATTCACTCGAATGCCAACAAATAAAACGTGTGACACCGTAGCCATTCTCTGCTCTCTCTCTCTCTCTCTCTCTCTCTCTTCTCTTATTATACGTTCCGTCTAAAGTGCGGAGGTGTTCTCTGAACACCGTAAAATATTTTGATAATCCTGTTACATTTTTTTTTATAATTATTTCCTAAAGTCCAAAAATATCTCAGCGACATACATATATAATATATTCTATATATTCAATATTTATTCATTCCCAGCGGACCAAAACTTCGTATACGATATCGCATACGAGAGTTACGCGAAACTTTTGCGGGTAAAACTCTCGAAAACAGATCCGAAAACGATCGGAAAATGAATCATCAGTCGCTCAGTTTGTGGCAGTAAAAGTTTCGTTTACGATGTCTTGCAAGAGATTCGTTTGCGAGACTTTTGCAATATGTTTTGCGAGAACAACACGAAAAATAAAACAAAATGCAATTGCCAAAACATTATTGTTGTGTCGTGTGCCTGCACATGTGTGCCTCTGTTTGGTGCACGACACAACCACAACAATGTTTCTCTCTTTTTTCGTCCGTTCAGCACTGTTTTTAAACCAGTTTGCGAACATTTGGGCGAGTTTAATTTCTCCCCCGGTTTTGGCCCGGTAAATACTCTTTTCTGAGCCCGTTTGCGAGCATTTAGCGTAACACTCGCTAAGGCTCGGTTTTTTGGCCGCTGGGTTGTTCTAATTTATAATACAATTGTGTGTGTTTCTGTTGCACCAATTTTTTTGTGTTCGTGGGTTTTTTTTCTTTTTGTTTTTCTTTTCTTGCTACAAGTTCTTCTACATAACATTTTGTGTTGTTCTTGTTTATTTTTTTTATTGCTGTAAAACTTTAACATTTGGTTCTATTTTTTAAGAGAACAATTTTAATATAAATTTCTTTTGCTAATGTTTCATTGTGTATAGGCATTTTGTTCGCTCAATGCTATTGAACATTTTGCATACATTCCAGTTTGAATTTCTAGCGAACATTATTGTATTCGTTTTTTGTTGTATGGGTTAATACTGTTCTGTTCTGTGTGAAGAGAGCGTAGTATGCACACGTATTAGACCGATCGTGAGAAACGGTGGTCAGCATTTAGCGACCTAGCGTGTGAATCGCAATGTCAGCAAATGTGCATGGCATTGGACATCAGTATACTGTTCATCATGGGAACAGGTAAAAGTGTCATGATGTCCAGACACGATCGCATTACCACATGCGTGTGCATTGGCGGTGCTGTGCATACTACAGTATGCATGGTCAACAGTATTATGCATACTACACCTCTCTTTTACAATGAATAAATTTATAATATTATACTCTAAATTTATTCAAATTACTTTTGTAAGTTTTTTCTTATTTAAATTAATTTAATTATAATAGAATTTATTGAACTAATTAATATTTTTTTTTTTAATATATATATATGTATATATATATATTATTTCTATATAGTTATCATATTAATAAAGTTTATAAATCGAATTCTTAATCACATAAATTTGTATATGTTCTTGTATGTTATATATTATTTTTTTTTTGTATTACAAATTTTACTTAAATAATTATCTTAGACTGAAATGATATTATAATTTAGGGTGGAGCTGCCTTTACTCCGAAGTAGTATATGTTAATATATGCGCATATATGTATGTTTCCTATAAAAATCTTATACGTATTTTCTTAATCTATTCTTATGAATTGTAACTTGCTTGCCATTATTTAGAATAAGCGAGCAGTTGCCTTTATTGTCCATAGAGACTACTTTATATGGTCCCTTATATAGGTTTGCCAATTTATGTCCTGCTGTGTCTTCAAACAGGACTAGGTCACCTAGTTTAATGTTAATTGGTCTAGCTGTCTTGTCATAGTTGGCTTTGTATGTTTTCTTCGCTCTTTCCAGCATCTGTTCAACTCTCTTTGTCATTAACTGCATTCTATACTTTACTTCTTTTGCGTAGGAGTCAATGTTGTAAATTGGTTCTACATTCCCAGATTGTAAAGCTTCGATTGTGGTGGGCGATTTACCAAAAACTAATTCATATGGGCAATAACTGTGGACAGTAGATGGAGTTGTATTAAAACAATATGCAAAATATCGCAACCATTCGTCCCAGTCACTCCTGTCTAATGATATGTACGATCGAACATATTCATTAAAGGTTCTGTGTGATCTTTCTATTGTGCCCAATGTCTGGTGATGGTATGCAGTTGAAGTTTTATACTCCACATTCAACAGTTTATAGAGTTCTTCAATGGTCTGATTTTTATACTCAGTTCCCATATCTGACAATATCTTTCGCGGTGGGCCATAGATTAAAATAAAATTCTCAAAGATAGCCCTAGCTACTGTCTTTGCAGATTTATCTGGAATGGCGACAACAATTAGGTATTTAGTTAAGTCGCAAATCATTGTCAGGGCATATTCGTTGCCATTGTTGGACCTAATAAAAGGACCAATCGTATCAATTATGAGTACGTCAAATGCTTTTACAGGGATTTCAGTGAGCATCATTGGTTCTTTTACCTTTGCCATTGATTTATTCTTTTGACAAAGTTCGCATTTTCTCACATAGTTTTTAATATCTTTAGACATACCCGTCCAAAAATATTTAGACCTTATTTTCATTGTCATTCTACGGACTCCTGGATGACCTCCGCTTATGGGATCATCATGATATCTTACAAGGATTTCTCGTTTCTGATCGTCATCAGATACAGTAATTAGTTTTGGTCCCAAATAAATTTGCAATTGCCTGAGTGATTTGTTCGCTTTTTCCTTAAACGCGTTTATATTTACCAATTTAAATATTTCATCAGTCAGATGTAGTTGAATTTTGTCAACTTTGTTATTGTCGGCCACTTTCTCGAGCCTAGCAAAAAGGGGATCTAGATCCACAGTTGCATTAACAATAATATCTGAAAGTGATATTTTTTCTAACATCAATCTTCCTTTTCTTAGGTAACACTTAGGTGTTTTACCTTTGAAGTTGAACGTTAGTCGAACAAATTTTTTGATTTCCTTGTAAGTTACTGGCTCTATTACCCTTATGGGTGGTCCATATGGTCTATTTTGTGAAGATTTGTCCTGGTTCGCATGTTGTATAGCTTTATTTCTCGTGTCAGATCTTGTGGTAGCTTTGAATATTGTATTGTCAGTTCCGATTGATTTTATATCTTCAAAGCTTATTCTTGAAAGGGCATCCGGTCCACAATTTTCCTTTCCTTTGATATATTCGATATCAAAGTCATATTCCTCTAGATCCAGACGCATTCTCGTTAATTTTGAAGAAGGATTCTTCATCGAGAACAGATAAGTTAATGGGCGGTGATCACTTTTCACTAAAAACCTCTTTCCATATATATATGGTCTGAAGTAACATATAGCCCAGTGAACCGCGGCAAGTTCTTGCTCGATAACAGATTTGTTACTCTCTCCTTTCGTGAATGCTCTGGATGCGTATGCGACTGGCAACTGTACACCTCCATATTCCTGACTGAGTATCGCCCCGCACGCGTATTTGCTTGCATCCATGGAAATGCAAAATTTTCTCTCAAAGTCTGGATATTGTAAAATTTTTGGACTTAACAATGACTTTCGCAAGTGTTGAAATGCATTTTCACAAGCGTCTGTCCATTCAAATTTTGCATTTTTTTCGGGTTAAACGTGTCAGAAACAAGGAATAGGTGGCAAAATTGGGAACAAAACGTCTGTAATAATTGCAGAACGCTACAAAACGTTTAACTTCATCAGCATTCTGTGGTCTCGGATAGTTTTCAATAATGCAGTATTTACTGATATCTGGAAGAATTCCTCGGTCTGTACATATGTGACCAAGATACGACACTTCTCGACAGAAAAATTTACATTTGTCGGGATGAAGTTTAAGGTTATACTTTCGACAGAGTTGGAAAACGGAACGTAAATTATATAACATGTGCTTTTCCGAGCAACCTATAACAACTAAGTCGTCCATATATACAAATGCTTGTCCTGGATCTAATCCAGAGAATGCCATTGACATCATTCTCTGAAATGAGTTAGGAGCTACCTTTATCCCGTAAGGTAATCTTTTGAAACGAAAGGAACCTTGCTGTGTTGAGAAGGACGTTATATCCCTGGACTCTTCCGATAGCTCAATTTGATGAAATCCACTCATCAAGTCTAGGCACGAAAAATATTTTGCACGACCCAGTTGGTCCAATATGTCATCAATTCGAGGCAACGGATATTTATCTGCTACAAGCTTTTTATTTATTCAGTGCTACCTGGAAGTGATTTTTTCGGCACAAGCAGTACCGGACTATTATATGCAGAAAATGATGGTTCTACTATGTCATCCGATCTGAGTTTTTCAACTTGCCTAGTGATTTCATCCTTTTGACTATGAGGTATCCTGTAATTTTTAATATAAACTGGTGTTTTATCACTGATTCTTAGTTTTTGTTTATAAAAATTGTTTGCTGATATTTTATCGGTTTCGATAGCAAAAATGTCAGTGAAGTCCGTACACAAGTCTGTCAATGATTTTTCGGCAAAAGCAGGGAAATTCTTCGACAATCTTGAGATTATCTCAATTTCTCTGTATTTCCCGGAAGGATTTACACTAACTATGTCATAATCTGACATGTTCTCGGTTTCGATATCCACATTTTCCAAAAAAACATTATAGAATGTCGTGTTGATTATCAAAACATATGGGTTTTTATCAGTGACTATTGTGTTGGCCACAAAAATACCTTTTCCTATTTCCTGATTAGGAACAAGAATTTCTCCCTTTTGTTTGAGGTTTATCCTTCGTATAACTTGTGCCCTGGCTGGTAGGGATATTGAATTTGGATAAAATGAGTCTGAAATGGGCAGAACAATGTTATCTTGAATGTCACAAGGTTTGACAATTAAACAATTCTGATTTTTTCCATAGTCCAAAATACAATTGTATTCACGCAGGAAATTTATTCCTAATATTCCATCGCATGGAATTGGGAAGTTTTGATCAACTATTTGAAAATTATGACTTGCCAAGTAATCATCAATCACAAGATGTGATCCTATTTCGCCTATGGTTTTAATATTTGTAGTCCCGATACCACTAATTTTTGTTGCAAAATCTGGATTAATTGAAATGTCTCCTTTTAATTTATCTATCTTAAGAATAGAGACATCGGCTCCAGTGTCCAATAGGAATGTAGTTGGACCATCAGTACATATTGTATATAAAACTACGTAACTATTGAGATTTAAATTTAAATTAAAAATTTTGTAATTGATAGATTTTTCGGATTTCGTTCTTGGTTCTTGTCCTAATTGTACTGGTCCCCCAGATGTGCACCCTGGGGGTGGGATGCGTTTCCCTGGTCATGTATGCATCTAGCTTGGTAGTTACGCTGGCCTCGGCGATTAGAGTTATTTCCTCCTCTATAATTATTACCCCTTCTGTAATTGTTACTGCCTCTATTGTAACTACCGCGACCACGAGAGGTACCACGACCACGACTAGCTCCGCGTCCTCGTGAATTACCATTGTTGGATTTGTAATATAGGATGTTCGTGCCAGAAGTTGCAGTATTTGTACATGAATTAACGAACTTGGCTATTGCCTCACTCATGTTCTCCGGATTCCATTATTAGGCGAACTCTTTCATTTGAAGCATTTTTCGCCAATGATTTTACGGCCACTTGAGTTGAATATTTTGTGGCCAATTGAGAAGAAACGCCATCAGCTATATAGGCTCCCTCTAAAGATTTGGTCAAGGTTTCTACCTCTGCAGCATAAGCATTCGCCGTTTTACCACCTTGGCGAACATTAAATAGCTTAGCTGAGACTACCTCAACCGATTCTCCCTTAATGGATGCTTTCAATTTTGCCATTATGGCCGCAATTGTTGTTTCACTTGATAATAAGTTTCGGGCTGTGCCGTTCAACTTTGTCTTTATCAAGTTAATTGCAACTTGCTCATGTGTTTCCTTTATAGAATTCACTAGAGCGAGTGCATCTAGAAAGCTTTGGAGATTTTCTGGTTTGCCATCAAAGTCTGGGAGGAGCTTTGAGGCTAAACCAAGAAACTGTGTGACTGTTAGTGCCATGTTCTCTGGTGTGGATATATTTTCCGCAGAATTTTCAGTACTTGTATTTGGCAAGTCTGAGCTTAGTAAATTCTCAGTTAATTGTTTGGTACTTGTTTGAGGTAAGTCGCAATTGGATAAACTCTTAGGGAATTGGTCGATACTTGTCCGAGGCAAGCCTGGACTGATTTTAGTTTGCACTCCAGTATCGTACTTTAATTCCTCATGAATATTTTCAGGGAGTTTAACATTTAAACCCCTTCGTACCACAATATGGGTGAGTTTAGTGCGAACTTCATTAAAGTAACCTTCGGCATCTGACTGATGCTTTTTTGTAAGTCTATTGTAGTTTACGTTAATTAAGACTCTTATTTGTTCAAATCTTTCGAATAATGTATTCAGGTGTTTATTCACCGTTTCCTCTCTTGATGGTGCCTTGTTAGTGTGCAGACAATTGTAGGATTTATCAAATTCTGTTCTTATCAATCGTAATCTGTTCACAATAGCCTGCCATTCCATTTATTATGTATGATCTTGGAAACGGCCTAGACTTTGTCTAGGTCATTTGCAAGCGAAGCAGACCTTGCATAATTCTTTTTTATTGCTCTTTTGTGTAACTGGTACACAGTTGTCGCAAATTGTAAAGCCATTATTGCTATTATTATAATTAGGTAATTTTGTACTGAGGATTCTACCTCAACAATTTTTACCTGATTTATAACGTTAGCGTTCGGATTTTGAATTTTCGACGTCTGTCCGCCCATGTTCACAATTTTTCTTTTTCACTTGTGTGGAAGAAATACTCAAAAATACATTTTTTTTTGTAGATATATATATAGCAGCTTATTTTATATTATATCAAAGTATATTTTGCCTGTTGGTAAACAATCAACGAATAATTTTTTGTTAGTAGGCCATAATTATATAAAAAATAAATAATTTTTTGTTAGTAGGCCATAATTATATTAAAAAAAATAATATATATGTCAAAATTAATATATAGCCATAACTGTTCCTGTTCCCGTTGCTGCTGGTTGTTGTTCCGCTGGTGCTTTGGCCGCACCAGGATCCTCCTTCCTTCACAACGCTCGGCTTGCGTTGCTTTTCTTTTTAATTCTGATTAATATCTTCAGTCAATTTTAGAGATGCACTTTGTTTATTTATAAATTTATTGGAATGGAAATGTTTTATCTTGTTCATTACTTTATTATTTTAATTTTCTCTGTTTTTGATTTTTATTGTATGTAAATATACATACACTGCACACATAACACCAATTTTTAGAGATGCACTTTGTTTATTTATAAAATAATTGGAACGAAATTGTTTTATCTTGTTCATTACTTTATTATTTTAATTTTCTCTGTTCTTAATTTTTATTGTATGTAACTATACATACACTGCACACACAACAACATATTTTTAGATATGCACTTTGTTTATTTATAAATTAATTAGAATGAACATATTTTATTTTGTTTCATTGCTATATTATTTTAATTTTTTTTTTCTTGATTTTTATTGTATAAATATACATTGCACACAATACAATACCGAACAATATAAGTTTCTTTTTTTACTTCTCCTGGCAGAATCGCCATGTAAAATACCCGGACTCATTAACGCTCGTTGAGTAACTGACTTTATTTGTCATTCAAAAAAGCTTAGGCGGTAGCTTACTCACTAATACACTTATGTGTGAAGAGAGCGTAGTATGCACACGTATTAGACCGATCGTGAGAAACGGTGGTCAGCATTTAGCGACCTAGCGTGTGAATCGCAATGTCAGCAAAAGTGCATGGCATTGGACATCAGTATACTGTTCATCATGGGAACAGGTAAAAGTGTCATGATGTCCAGACACGATCGCATTACCACATGCGTGTGCATTGGCGGTGCTGTGCATACTACAGTATGCATGGTCAACAGTATTATGCATACTACACTGCTTACTAACTCAAATACAGAAATTAATTGAGGCAATACTTTATATATATTATACTTTTAGGCATTAACGAATAGCGAGTTGTATACAAGACGTTCAAAAGCAGCTAGTGAACAAATTGCCTATACAAAATGAAATGCAACAGAAATTCTGAAACAGTTAATTATAGAATATTCATTTTACATCTGACTGTGAATGGGATCAGACGCAAATTGCAAAATGATATGTGGATGCTCTATTGAAATTTGTTTAGACATTCCTTTTTCACGATTAAAAGTCGAAGAAACAACTCAAATAATTAAAAATGGAAGGCCAACGCCAGAACTTCCAAATTTAACAACAAAGAATAAAACTTTTATTAGACATTTCAAGACTTCTAATTATAAGGAAAAGGCTTGGTTATGTGGTTGTCCCCTTATTAACAAATTATTTTGTTGGCCGTGTTTGCTTTTCGCTTCTAAAAATGAAAAAGTGTTTGGACCACAGGTTATAATGATTTAAATCATTTTACTGCTTTTATGATAAAACATCAAACGTCTCAAGTTCACATTAGTGACACCTTGACATTAAAAACTTTTGGAAAAGTTCGAATTGTCATTTTACTTGACGAACAAAAACGCATTTCATTATCGAGACATAATGAACAAGTTTCTGAAAACCGAAATGTATTCGAACGTTTAGAGGTAACGATGAAAAAGAAAATTCCGACAATAGAGGAAATTATGTGGAAATTTTACATTTAATTGCTTAATATGATAGTAAATTAGATCGTCATTTATCGACATCCACGATTTTTAAAGGCACTTCCAACCGCATTCAAAGCGATATAATTAACTCTATTGGTACAGTCATATTAAATAATATCGAAAAAGAGTTAAATGAAACCTTATTTATCGCAGTAATGCTGGATGAAACAACCGATATAAAAAAAATCTCAATTATCAATAATAATGTTGACAAAAAGGTGTTGCTAGGGAGCGATTCTACAAATTTATGGACGTAAGTGATGATCGTATGGCAGACGCTATATCCACAAAATTGATTGATGTAATAAAGCTTAAAAATTGGGGATTTAATAAAGCAAATATTAGCTAAAAAATCAAAGTTTGAAATACATATATTAATTATGACGAAAGCTACTGCTCGAGTAAGTTTAAAGCGTGGATAAAACATTAAAAATTTCGAGTTGAGGTTTAAAAAACATGCAATCAAATAATTGTAACACTGTTTGAACAAATGGAAACTAGATTTAAATCTTTGCGAAATTTAAAATATGTAAATTTAAAAAAATATTCAAGTTATCAAAAAATATTTCCGACTGAAACATTTGAAAGCTTAAAAAATTATTATGGACATTTTTTTGATTTTATTAAATTAAAAAACGAATTAGTAGTGTTTTATGCCCATTCGTATTTCTATGACATTGCTGTTTTTGACATACCAAGTAATTTAATTAATTTTGATTTGTCGGATACTTTTTCTGAAGTATTTAAATTAAGCATGTTAATTTTAACAATTCCAGTATCAACAAGTTCTGTTGAGAGATCTTTTTCAGCACTTAAGAGAATTAAGACTTATTCCAGAAGCCAAATATTAGAGGAAAGGTTATCAGAGTTAGCCTTAATTTCTATAAATTTTTAAAAAATTAGCCTTAATTTCTAAAAATTTTTAAAAAATACAAAAAATTTCTACGATGATGTGATTGAAGTTTTCATATAAAAAACACGACGTGTTGAACTGGTTTATAAATAATAAAATTAAAAAAATCTCAATTTAAATAAAATGGAAAAACAAGAAATTATTACAAAAAAAATAAAAATGTGATCCCTTCCTGGAAAAAGTACAATAGAACAAAAATATAATTTTTTTTCAATAAGTAATAATTAAAAAGTACGAAAAAAATATATATAAAAAAAATTAAAAAATATAAAAGGAATATGAAATATTTTAAAAAAATAAAAAAACTCGCAAATGGGATCTTATCTATCGCGTCCTCGTCGTGGTCCTGGAATAAACTGAGAATAGACAATTTTTTTTAAATGTAGAGAACACCTTGCTAAAAACGCGTCGTTTCTCTGCTCTCTCTTACTCTCTTCGTTAAATATTTCAATACACGAGCAGTTTTCTGATGATGTTTTTGTTTCTAACTATAGAAATTATTTATTATTAACTAATTAAAATTATTAATTATTAAATAATTAATATTAAATTATTAATTATTAAATAATTAATTTTAATTTATTAACCAAGTTATGACGCGGGAAAGAAATGCGTTTGAGTGAATCGCGTCGACTTTTTTTGGGTTCTCTTCTGCTAACGTTGCTTGTACATCCTTTTTGAATTAACTTACAACAGGTGAAGTTAGAAGAACTGTTGACTTAACTTTTTCATTTCGTTTTCGTATAGAACTGTGAAATTTAATTGTGCACAAATGCACTTTTTGGTTGACTTTTATCGTGACTTGAAAAATATTGAGAGAATTAATGTGTCTATACTAAATTCGTCTATGGGTTGGAGACTTAAATGCAATTTGCCTAAAATAATAAATTGACAATCGTTTGGGCAATATGGCAATTTCTCACCTTGGTTTAATCAAATTCATAAAAATACCTTTGAATATAAATATTGCTCCAAAACGCTTAAAACCATAGAGTAATGACGTATAGAGCTGCCATTGTTCTCATCTGACATTTCCTTTCACACTATTCTTGATGCGGTCGGTGCGAGAGAGAGTTATTTGACGTAAATTGGCTTGCCCCATGTGGAATTACAAAAATTTTTGACTTAAATTGTTCATGTCGTTTTGAATTTTGAATCGTGAAATTTTAACACATTGTGGACTTTTTTGATATATTTTATTATTAGTATATATTTGTGGTTTGAGCCATTGCCTCTATCTGGTATTATTAAAGCTTTCCAACATCCAACCGCCCATCTTCAACACACCAAATGTAATTAATTTACTGAGAGAGTTGGCGTCTCTATACGCCATTACTCTATGCTGAAAACTGTCTTATACACCGGGGTTACACTTTCAACTTTTGGTTGAAAGGCTTTTACACATACTGCTTGTCAGAATTTTTTAAAACTGACAGCTGTGACGTAGACTGCACGCAATAGGTTGATCAGCTTTATTTATATATATGTATATATAAATATATTTTAGTTAAAAAATCACTTAAATTTTTGTTTTAAAAAACAGACGCGCTTTATTTACTTTTCCACCAAACAAAGCAAACAAATTTGACACAGATATTACAAATCAGTTGTTTAGTTCAACAACTGGTTGAAAGAGAAAATCGCAAGGAACAGCCTTTCAGCTTTAAAAAGTGTGAGTGCATTAGTGAAATATTCTGAGTTGAAAGCAACTATGTAGTTGAAAGTGTAACCCCCGGGATAGGGGCTGTGTCAATCGGTATCAAAGCACTATGGTGACAAATATTCGTAATGGTGAGAAAAATTTTCATTTTTGCTGTGCCAATCGATATCTTTTTTGACAATAGTAAAATTTGACAGCTTCATCATAAGATGGCTTAAGACGCTATTGAAATGTAATTTTGCTCAATAAGTACTTTTAGAAAATATTGCCATTGCGTTTAGCAACTCTTTTGGAAATGTCCAATCAATCCATGGAAATTTTCTTTCTACAAAATTTCTTCAAAATTTTATTAGTTCCTCTTTCTTTGTTTTGTTTACAAATAAATGATGAATAGAGGACAAAGTCGACATAAAAACTTGGCGGCACAAAAGTCGAACTGTGTTGGCTGAAGCCGATAATTAAAAACACTTAAACACGGAATTATATTATTAAAGGCCCGTGCGCAGGGGGGGGGGTTTTGCCATTGCGTTTAGCAACTCTTTTGGAAATGTCCAATCAATCCATGGAAATTTTCTTTCTACAAAATTTCTTCAAAATTTTATTAGTTCCTCTTTCTTTGTTTTGTTTACAAATAAATGATGAATAGAGGACAAAGTCGACATAAAAACTTGGCGGCACAAAAGTCGAACTGTGTTGGCTGAAGCCGATAATTAAAAACACTTAAACACGGAATTATATTATTAAAGGCCCGTGCGCAGGGGGGGGGGTTTTGGAGGTTAACCCCCTCCCCCAGGAAATATTTTTGGAAAATTGTAATTTTTAATTAATTTTGTAAATTGTTAAATTGTCGTTTTTTGGGCTGAGCAAAATAAATATTTGTGCTCACCTCAAAAAGTCATATTGATGGTTAAAAATAATTTTTGTATTTGTTTTTGGTAAAGTGGTCCCCGGTGCATACATTACGTTTTCAGAACGATAAACGTGTGGTCGTGTTTAAGAGGAAAGGCGAAGTCGGCTTTCAAGTAATAATATAGATACAATTTTATTTCTCCACAAGAATATGTAGACGATTAATATTTAAATGTAAGCTTTTTAAAAACATTTATATATTATTTCATATCGAAACATAATTAAATACAAAAAACATTTTATTTCATTGAAATCTCTCTTTCTCTTTTATAAAATTGAATTGTAATGCACTAAAATGTAATTGTTTTTTGATAAAATCAAATTATTCGTTCCTTAATAAAATAAGACTACTTACTATTTGCTTCTTAATAAAATAATTTTTTTCCCGTGAGCGTGCGTGACGGAGTATTTTTCTCCGTATGCGTGCGTGAACGTGAGAAAGTTAAAAATAATATTTCGTGAGCGTGCGTGACGCTCACGCGCGCATCTCTAGCACAAATGCAAATTCAAACAAAAATTAAATACCATTGGCAATTTTACTTATTTTAAAACCATTTGTCTGAGTCTTAAAATTTTGGTTTTCAAATATTTTATGGGTACAGCTTTATGAATTTGAAAGTATCTACTACGAGACAATAAAAAAAACAAATTCAAAATATCAAAAGCTTTCCCATATTTCATTACAATTATCATCCGATTCCACAACCTGATCCGAAACTTATTCCATGATTTCACAGGCTGTGTACGGCCGTTTTGTTCTAACCAAATTTCGCAGAGATCACGGGTTGCTTTTCAGCCCAATTGCGACAGATTTGACTTAGCCCTTAAGCCTGAAATGTGTTTCATCGCTGAAAAAACTTTCGTCGAAAACAGTAGATCGGTGCCGGGCTAAAGAACCGTATTTAGATCTTGCAAAATTTTCGTAAGAAATTTTGGCCTCTTTTTATTCCCCGCTAAAATAATTGTTCGACGACTTTGTACCGGGAGCCGCTTAAAATCATTTAATATCACTTAGGTCTCCATACAAAGTAGTCGAAAAATTAGTTTAGTGGAGAATAAAAAACAACTTATTTGTCATTTATCTCTAAACTAAAATTTTGGTTGCGGAGAGTTTTATTTTTAACGCATGTGGTGTGACTTTTGTTTGCTAAAATGAGAGAAATATTAAAATTCGGGTCCCAACAACACATGAAAAGTGAGCAAAATTGTCATTATTACGAGTCTTAAGTCTATTCACGAGGAAATGTCAAACAATACTGAACATAAATACCATGACAGTTTGTTGTCATAAACTCCCTACTGGGAAAAGTTTCTCTAAATTAATCACGTGATATTAATAAAAAAATATCTTTATCATTCCTACAGATTTTAACGGACACAGAAAATGCTCGTGAACAGCTACAAGAGCTGAAATGTCGTTTGAGTGAATTGATGAAACTAGAAAAATCCATTAGCGAGGTTCATGGTCTATTTCTACGGCTTCAGACTTTAGTAGTGGAACAGGTGGGTACATGGCTACTCCAGAAATAACTCGATTTGCCGGGCACATATTCTACATTCATTGTTATCTGCACAATACGTCTTGAATGGCTATTCAAGACATTTGATTTTTTTCAATCATGTACTGTAGTGAAGTTGCGACAACCAAGTACTTCAGAGTTCTGAAAAAAAATACATTCGTGTATGTGTACACACACAAAACATAATACGATATGAAGCTAAGTACAGGAAAGCTTTATCTTCAGAACTCTAAATTATTTGATTGCCGCATCTTCGCTACAGTACATGTCTTCAAAATAAAAGCAAAGGTCTTGAATGACTTTTCAAGACGTATTGTGCAGGTGTGTACTATCAACCTACATATTTACTAAGTTAATCTTTGACTCTGCTTTATATCAAATAGGGTGAAGTAATGCAGCGTATAGAAAAACATTTTGACGATGCCCGACACTACATGGCAGAAGGGTTAGATGATATTCGAGCGGCCAGACAAACACGTCATATCAAATTTGGGGTTAGTACAATTATGCTGATGATATAGCAAACTGTTGTTTATCTGACTACACTTTCAGCTCAAGGAAAAGCTAATATTAATAGGACTTATTATCCTGATGTTACTTATTATCATAAGCGTTAACAGTTTTCGATGTTTCATGTTCTGCAAGAAGAGATAGAAATTCTCAATTGATATTTTGTAAGAAAATTCAGAAGACTAATAAAGTTTAGATATTTACATCCATTTTCACCATATCTGGTAACCCTTAAAGCCCCGTATTGAGATCTTGCGGAATGTTCCTAACTTTACCATGTATCTCTAAACAAAAAATGTTGCCGAGAGTTTCCACTAATCTCTGATTTACCTTATTCCAATTTTATTAATAATTCCTCTTCGCACTTCATTTTATTTTTAACGTACATATGTGGTGTTACTTTTGTTTGTCAAAATAATGAAAATGTCAAAATTCCTGTCCTAAACAATTATCAAACTTTGCCACAATTAATTAAGCAAATGAAAAATTGGCGAAATTTTCGGCTCACGAAATTTTCGTTATTTTTTATATACGTAATTCTTATAGGAACGCAAATTTGGAAAGAAATCCAAATTTGCTACCGAGCATCGAAGCATAAGGACAAAAGCATTTATTGAAAATAACTTAAAATTATGCGATTGGGCATAGATTGGTATAATGACCCCAAATAATTTAAGGATATCGAAATCCAGGCCTCCGTTATATCATACTTCAAGGTCTTTTTGTTGGAAATTGCTTGACAGCTTCATATTCTTTTCTTGGCATCCCAAATCAGTTCATTTTCCATTAAATTCAGATCTGGAGAATAGGACGCCCCATTCAAAAGATCCACATTCTGTTCATGAATATACTACTTTACAGTTCTGGCCATAGAGTAAATCATACTAGAGAGAATATTTCGCTCATCTAACGTTTCCTTCCACACTCTTCTTGATGCGGTTGGTGTGATAGAGAGATGTTTGACGAAAAGTGACATACACCAGGTGGAATTACAATAACTTCTTGCTTTAATTTTTCATGTCGTTTTGGTGAAAAACTGTGAAATTTAAATGTGTTTTAAACTTTTTTTTATTGACTGTTATTGTTAGCATACATTTGTGTTGTAGTATTTAACACAATAATTTTAACACACAAAACGAAATGCCGTTGTTGTTATTTTGTTCGTAGTTTTGAACCATTGCCTCCATCTGGTATAAGTAAAGCAATTCTTTTCAACATCGAACGTAAATATCACACCAGGCCAAAGCCAAATGTCATCAATTTGGTGAGAGAACTATTAGGTCTACTATAAGTATTAGTATATGGTTCTGGCAGTATGAATTGGAGTATTATCTTGTTGGTAAGTCCATTCAATGGGTTCAAATAAAATGCTGTACTTCGGATATGCTTCTTTCAATATCCTTTTACATGATGCTCCAGTCAGTTTTTCTGTCTCAGATACTAAATCGATGGTACCATAACAAAATATTGCACCCCAAACCATACACACACAAAAATAATATAGCTTGTATTACCTTTGCTTTAAATTTTGTATGAATTGTTTTGAACACTCAAATTTGGCCTATTTGAATAGTAAATAATACAAAAGAATATATGTAGGTAAACATTCGAAAATGTTGGTATTTAAGTTTTTCATTTAAAGTTGTCAAAAAAATTTAATTCAATTGTGAGTCAAAATAAATGAAATCTGCTCCCAAACAAATGAAATCCTAGGTGCGCGTTAAGAGTGAGGATTGCCCGAGGAACTGCAGAAATAGTTATCAGCTAAATTTCTAACAATATAAATTATCAGATACACCTGGTAAGTGAAAGATAATAATATAGCATGACTGCAAATCTGTGATGTAGAGAAAGATCATTCCACAGAATTCGGTTATTTTCTTCTAATTTTGTATATACAAATAAAATGCATTTCTTAAGCCGGTTTAATTAATTCTCAGGATGAAAATCTCTCAGGAAGATCAAAACTGGTCCAGACAATGAAGAGCAAACCGAGAATGCTGTGGTCTCGAATTGCCAAAGTGTACATTGGAAACCAAGAATACAGCTATGAGTAAGTTCACAGGAAACAGGAACTGTTTGAAAATACTAAGTTAAACTATTCTTTGTTTTATTAGTTTACAGTTGCTAAATTTACAATATCCCGTATATTGGCACGTTGATTGTTCTAAGAGTTCCGCAAATACTATGTAGTTAAAGTGTCTTGAAGCCTAAGAATAACTGTGATTGATGCTAGTTATGATGTGCCAAAACTAATGCGTTTTTTCGATTAGCTCACCGATAACAAAAATCAAAAATCATTGTCAAAAATCATGTATTCTTGGAGACATAATTATAATCACTCAGTGGACACGCAGATTTATTTAGTATTCCTTTCGCTTAACAAACATCAGTATTTTAGCACACTTTGTTTGCTTCATTGCTTATTTCTAATTTAGATTTAGTTTATAACAGATAAATACAGTAATCACTTAAAAAGAGAATTTATTTTTAAGAAAACATACATAAAGTGTAATTTAGAAAATTTCTTAGTGTAGATTGTACAAAAATGAATAGGTAAATTAACGAACGAAGAACGCGAATTTTACAAATACTCATTGCTGTTTCAACAGAAATTCATGGGTAAATCTACTTTTTGGAAATTGCTAAATTGGCTGTCTATGATAACCAAATCAACAATAATTGTAGGCAATTTTTCGAACATAAAAATTACCAATGAAAATTTGTAAAATTATACACAAAACATAGCAAACTCTATGTTACCCATGCCAATGGGTGATATTATACAATGTCTACAGGCAATATTACCACTATTTTTTTGTGTGTGTAACTTCACCTTCCCAGTCATGTCTTTGTACATTAGGGGTGGGATAGTGTTGTATAGAGATCCCTAGTAACAAAAATTGGTTACGGGGCATTCCCTAATTTTGTGCGGTTGGGGAAAAAATGCATGAGGCAAAAAATGGGGAAGGTGAGATGAGCGTAAATGGCTGCGCATCTGGGTCAAAGGGGGAAGGGGGAAAGTCCCACAACTGCCCCGGAGTGAAATGTATGAGCGACCCCAATAAGTTTTCCCTCCCAATATTTTTTCCAAACATACCTACTCGCTAAGCTGGATCCTATGCAAAAATGAAAAATTAAATTTTTATAAAATTTTACCGATCACGAATATTTTTCCCGCCTGAACAGTTTCTCAGAACGTATCTTCAACTCTTAAGGTGGTCCCCATACAAGTTTTATTTTTTTATGAAATCGGCGTCTACCGCTCCCATGGTGCCTCCTAGGGGGGTGAGATGTAGGATCGTTCCAACTTTGGTTCTTTGTCCCAACACTTTTGCGAAATATACTTACCCCTTATCTCTAACCCATAAGGTCCAATACAAAATGCACTTAAAAATCACCAACAACAAAAAATTCTCCACAAATTAATATTTTCGTTAAAACATATTTTCTTTTAATCGTAAAAAATCGAACACGTCAGAAACGTTATCGTAAAGCAACATATCTTATGAATAAAATTAAAATCGATGGATACTTTTCGGTTTTACTCAAAATTAATTGAAGGCATGTATGGATCAGTGTTTAAAATGCTATCGAAATTTCAGCCAAAGCTCAAATATTATACAATTTCATTAGCATTAGAAATGTTCATATGCATTTTCCACCTTTCGCTTTTCCTAATTCAGCTCCATACATTAATTGCACCAACTAATGCAAAGCCTGCAGCTACCAAAAGTCAGACAAGCAGCAGGAAAAGCAGCCAGCTGGCTTTTTGTTTCATACAAAAGCATGTTGATCGATTATGCATTGCTTTTAGTTTTGTCCACCAGCTACTTCTGTAGCTAGAGAAAACTAAAAGTAACAACGCAAAAGCAATTACTAATTGCATGGCATCAATGATTGTGTTATTTTGTCGCTGCCGAAACTAAAAGCACACACAAGCTGATATGAAAACGCAATAGAATGGACATAAAAAAGCACATGAAATAGCAATCGAATGTTTTTTGATGAATTGCTATTTTGAGCAGAGTTCGTATTTACCCCCCTATGTGTAACCCATACACATCGTCGTGGGGAATGTGTAATGAACGTTTACCCATTACCCACAGGGTATGGGGAAAATAATGGGTAGCTACCCACGAAAATGCAGTGTTTAAAATGCTACCGCAATATCAGCCAAAACACCAATATTTAACAATAACATCAGCTCAAAAAATATATCAAATTTGTTTCCATCCCTCACATTTGCTATTTCTGTTGTCATATTTTAATAGGAATAACAATACATAGTCCACTGCCATTAAACATCACACATGCAACAGCGAACGCACTCGTCTGGCTTTCTGTTTTGTCGAAAAACATCTGCAACCTTTTATCATTATTTTTATTTTGTCCACCAGCTACTGCTGCGGATAAAAAAAAACAACGGCAGGCAAAATCAAGATCGAGCTTTTGTCATTCCTGAAACTAAAAGCACACACAATATGATACGAAACAGCAAAAGAATGAAAAGAAAAGAAGAGTAGCAACAAAAAATATCCAAAAATAGCCAGAAAATTCGATGCGCCGGTTTCGTTCACTGGACATGGGCAATTGCTGTAAAAATTGTTATTGATGGGGCTTTCTTCTTTTTTTTTTGTTCTTATTTTCTTCTTTTGGGAATCCCCTCTTTATATATTTCACATCATTCTCGGTACACAGTGTTGTTAGTATGCGTAACAGAAAATTGTTTGAAATAATTTATTATATTGAGACAAAAACGAATGTCCGTCAAATTTACACCTGCAAAATTGTTTCACTGTAAAGAAAAATTCATTGTATGGTAATCCATCATAAGTATGGTTATACCTGAAATAACATGCCACATGGACAAATCTTTTCTTGTTAGAGTAGCCCGGTCTTATAATATACTTCCTAGTAGTGTTAAGGACTTTAATATGTCAGTTTTAACTTTTCGAAAACATCTTCTGCAGCACTTCCGAACTTTGTGACTTTAATATTAACGTTATATAATTACATATATTTTAATTAAATTTTAGCCTGTTTATCCTCCATTATTGGGGACAATATGCGACTATACTATCCATTGTTGGAAACGGTTGCGACGGTCCTATCGACGTTTTTATATACACTTATATATTTTACTTATTTATTTATTATTCTCTGCTTTTATTAATTTTAGTAATCATTGAAATTTGTTTAGACTTACACATACCTAAGAATGCCACATTTGTGGGTAGTAGTCCTCATTGTAGAAGTTTATCTATCTTATTTAATTTTGTTTAACTATTTTTTGAAGAATATTGTAATTTATCTCTAATTGGCCACTAGGCTTCTAATTACAAGCCAATAAAGCAAAAAAAAAAAATACAGTAAAAATTGTAACGAAAAAGCTGTGTTTTTGAAATCAATTCATAATAGGTAGAGCTTCATTGTATAGAAGTATACTATAGAGAAGTTTGACTGTATAATGTAATAGTTTTAGTATTTCCCTTTATACCTATTTGGAAAATTTTAATTTTCATGTATCTTTGCCAATGAATTATCTTAAATATATTTATGTTTAAATTGTTAACAAGAGCAGTGAAAACTGAACTATTAACATATGAAAATAAGAAAAACATAATTAAAATAATCCGTTTAGCATAGAACATTTCATTTCAGTAACATCAACCCTTTACAAGTTACTATGTATAAGAATACTAGCGGCATTCATGCAAACGTGAAAGCCGAGAACTTTTGCTCAGCGCAAGTTTCCCTCGCACCGTTGCATGAGTTGTTCAGGGTAGTTGTGCTCAAAACCATATCAGCTGACCAAGATGGATACATAAGGTGATAGCAGTAGCAATTGCATGTATTATGTATGTGTACTTTTTCTACTGTTCTAGTGCTATCACCTTATTTATCCATCCTAGTCAGATGACAACGAAATGTCAAAAGTTTACACGTTTCTCCATCCCACGTTTGCGCAGCAAATTTGCCTCGAAAACTTTCCACTTTTGAGCAAGTCGCTTTGTATGGGAAAGTTTACGATGTTTTCGAGTTTACGAGGTTCTTTCGAGCTTTCATGAAGACCACTACTAAAAGAAGAAATCATCAACACAACGCTTTTCTACCCATCGCTCAAAATTCCTATTGATCAAAAATCATTCGATTGCTATTTCATGTGCTTTTTTATGTCCATTCTGTTGCTTTTTCATATCAGCTTGTGTGTGCTTTTAGTTTCCGCAGCCACAAAAAAGCACAATCATTGGTGCCATGCAATTGCTTTTGAGTTGTTACTTGTTGTTTTCTCTAGCAACAGAAGTAGCTGGCCGACAAAAAAATAGCAATGCATAATCGATCAACATGTTACTGTATGAAACAAAGAGCCAGCTGGCTGCTTTTCCTGCTGCTTGTGTGATTTTTAGTAGCTGTGGAATAAGTTGAGATATAGCTATTTTATTAGTTTTAGCATTTTAAACACTGCGAAAATGAGGAATTACCCTCAGGACAAAGGGGAAAATAATGGGTAGCTACCCACGAAATGGGGAATTACTCATCACGATAACTCATTACCCCTTATCGTATAATGTGATTTCAACAAGAATTGTGATTTCTTGTTTGGGTTATGTAACGATGAGTAAAAAAATTGTGTCCCATACCATCCCATGAAGGGATTGGGGAGAACTTCTCACAATCAGTGAGATGTGCGCTTACTAGTTTTACACTCACTGATTGGGACTTACAGTTTTACACCGGATCCGAGCGGTATTTTGAGAAGCTTTTTCATGGTGAGGTGACCGTCGTCGAAAGAAATGTAAGGTGGTATGAGCAGGAATCGAACTCAAGTTCCCATGTACAAAAGCCGCGCACACTAACCATCGACGGCCATAATAATGAGTACTAATGTTTTTAATTGAATTGAATCAATTGTATTTTCCCCGATGTTATGTGCAAAATTCCATTGAATGTTATGACATGGTTTTGATGAAAATCAAGTTACAATGCTGATCCAATTGTTCGGAAGAAACATTAAAAAATGTATGAATGTTTTTTTTGTGATTCCTAGAATTAAAAATTAAGTAATAAGCAGTAGAATATTTACAATTGAATTCCCATGAAATTCTGCACTGTATCAGGAACCTGAATCAGGTAAATATACCACACTTGACCAACTTGGCGACCATTCAGAATTGAAAATTTTTCATACAATTTTTCCCAGTAACTAGGCCGAGTGCTCGTTTCGTCTAACCACTGAGACGAGTAGTCAACCGAGTATAGTGGCGAGTCACTAGAACAGTGTTGCCGAAATTATTATTAATTTATTAATCGATGCCTTTTAATGAAATTGCTTAAAATCAGAAGAAACTTTTTTTAAGCTGGAATATAAATACGGTAAATGTGAACTTTCCGACAGTATATATAGGTATGATATTAACAGAAAATAACATTTTACTTGATTGATCATTCTTTCCGCAAGATGTGCAGGTGGAACGCCTTGTACTACATAAAAGCAGGAAATAAAAAATAATTGTAAACTATCCCATTGTTTAATAATTCTTAATATTACTCCCTCCAGTGAAATATATTCATATATTTACATAATATTTTCTGAGGTTTCACTGAGCAGGAATCCTGTAATTCTATTTGTTCACTTATGGGTTTAGGCCAATATGTGAGAAAAAGCTATAAATTTTGAAAAGTATTTCACTACTTTTTAGTAAATGTTTGCAAGCGTAACTTGAACACAGGTGTAATGACTGGCATGTGCACTTCATATCAAATAAATCTACGTCATTGCATAGCAAAGCTTTAAGTCCGCCAATATCGCCAGCCATAACATTCGCACTATCTGTTGCCAAACCAATCAAATTTGTTACGCGAATATTGCAAGAAGAAAAACGTCTTTAATTAAATTATAAATGAAAACTGCATCTGCTTTAGTGATCTCCAATATGGTCAGGAACTTATTTTGAATGCTAGAAATAGAGCAATAAAAGCAAATAGAACGCTATTTTGCAATACTGGAAAATTACTGATTTGCCTTTTTTAATGTAATTAATACATACAATGAATTCCTTAGCCAAAGCTTAACTTTAATTAATTTTATAAAAAACAAAAAAACACTGAATTTTTGATTTTTTTAATGTATTTAATACATATAATGAATTCCTTAATATTTATTTGAATTGTTTTTTAATTTTATTTTATATAAACTTATATAACCAAAGCACAGCTTTAACTAATTTTATAAAAAAAAAAAAAGACTGAATTATTGATTTTTGTTAAAATGTATGTAATGTAATTTGTTTTTTTTTATTGTATGTTATTCATATACAAATTTAAAAAAAAAATACAAATTTTTATAATAAGTACAAATTGAAAAAAAAATACAAATATTTAAAACAAAGAAAATTTGTTTAAAAAAATACAAATTTAAAAAAAATAAAGTTTTTTATATTTCCAACATCTTCATGCTGCAAAAGAGTATACTTTTCAGCATTTGGAAAAGTGAGGAGTAAAAAGAAAAAAAGGTCCTCACTTTTAATATACAAGGTGGCGCAAAAGTAATCCTCCTATCAGAAAATGCTATAAATTTTGCGATTGGCCCCTAATGTCAGTTCTGTTTTGACATTTGTGTAATAAACACATGCGAAATACACGTTAATAAACAATGTTACGCTACACTGCTCCAGAACGCGGAATATTGCTGACTATTTATTTGACCAATAGTCGGTCGGTGACTGGCACAACGTGAATTTCGTCTCAGATTTCCTGGGCGTCCAACGCCTACTGGCGAAACACTGCGACGTTTATCCGCTCGCCTCGAAGAGACTGGCACAACACGAGATGCTGCCAGGCGTGGCAGACCCCGGACTCTTGCTCTTAAAGACAATATCCGTCGAGAATGTGAGGACCTATCGCCGGAAGTTTTGGCCAAAGTGATGGAAAATGCCATAAAAAGGGCTCAAATGACAATCAACTGTGGCGGCGGCCATTTACATGACATCATATTCTCCACTTGATGCAAAAAAAATTAAACGACCAAATAAAAATAAGCCACAAGAAGAATCAAAGTTTTTAATTTTTTTTTAAATTACAGCCAAAAAACATCGGATGTTTACTTTTGCGCCACCTTGTATAACGTCAGGGTATACTTTTTCAACTCTTGAACTTTTGGGCGTAAATTGTTGATTTTGGGCACTTTTTAGGGGAAATTTTGGGCGGAAAAAAATTTTAACGGCAACACTGCACTAGAATCACATTTTGTTTACTCGGCTGAGTCATGGTAAAATAAGTAAGAAAAACGCACTAGGAATTGTTACAACAAACACAGGCATTTTGTTTTTGTTTGGTGTCCATAATCTGTCAAATTTTATTCCCGCAACAATTCGCTGACTCGCTCGTCACATGTAAACACACACTCGGCAGCCCATAGACTAATACATACCTAGATAAACTTATTCTCTCATCTGACGTTTCATTTCACACTCTCATCGTAGGTTTGTGGAAATGAGAGCAATTAAATTTAAAATTATCTCACACCAGGTGGAGTTACAAAATATGTTCACTTAACTTTTTCCTGTCGTTTTGGTGTAGAACTGAAAAATTTAAATATATTTTGCACTTTTTTATTGACTTTTATCGTTGGTATACATTTGTATTGTATTTAACACAACTAGTTTGCCACAAAAACACGAAATTCGGTTGTTGTTCCTATGTTGATCGCTGTATACTATTGCCACTATCTGGTATTATTGAACCCATATTTCTACCATCCAATGTTTACTTTCCATCGTACCTATGATGTTTAATTTATTGAGCGAATAAAACCTTCTATGGTATGTGTTATTCTATGCGACAGCCACTCTCCATTCTGTTGAAAGTGCTTTGTTTGTTTACATTATTTTGTACATCAAGGTTGTGTGTTTTATTGAAAGTTTTTCACCGTGGTAGATAGTGTTGAATAATTTTTTAAGTGGTGAAAAAATATTTGCGCTTAGCTTTGCCAAATCAAATATGAAAATTTTGGCAAGAGAAATTATTTGCAGATGAAATACCGATGAACACACAATGAATATCCATGTGCGTGTGTGACACTTTAGCTAAACACTCGACAATAATTTTATTATGGATAGATAAACGCAAAAAGATACTCAATATGATGAAAATATCAAAAATATAAGCTAAATGACCAAACCTACAAGAAACAAATATCAAGGTATTCTCGTGTTTTGCCAATTTCACCAACTCATACTTATATACTTAAATGTTAGAAGCAAAATCTATATGTGTGCTTGTGTGTCGCTTTACATTTCAATTTCCCACTTAAATTCCGACTTGAGCAATGACAATGTTCAATTTCAAGAAATGGCAACAAAAAGTTATCTTAATAAAATTTTGTTATCATTTCTTGCGAATGAAAATGTTATCAAGGAGAGACTTAAAACCAAAAATTTGCCAAATGGCTTACACATTTTAACTACATAAAAATTATTTTATTTAATGGAAGACTACGTATACTTCTATATCTCTAAATTTGAAGGATAGATTTTTTTTGCGATTGAAAACAAAATTGGAAATAATTTGTTGACAACAACTTGCGGTAAATGTTATACATATCGAACATGGTAGAACTATCTATCAGGTATAGTCGTTTAAACAAGTGATGACATTTTTCCCATGACATTTTTCGTTTCGCATGTCGAAATCATATGTATTTTGCTTTTATACTTTTTGTATTCTTTTATTGTTGGTATATATTTGTGCAGAGTTTGGCAACTGAAACGAATGAACTAAAATAAAATATCCGGTGTTGCTGCTTACAACTACAACAACATCTGCTACTATCATGTATTTATTGGCACTGGCTACAAACTTGTTGCCGTATCGCATTTTTTTCACCCATTACAGAAAATGTTGCCATATTTCGCAGTATTAAGTGTGGATCGTTTTGTTTGGAAAGTCGTAAGTGGCGGTAGCTTAATGGAATAAAAAAACAGCCTTAATATATTGTTCATAAAGACAAGGTAGTAGCATTAGCATTGTTGTAATTTTCGTACCGACTTATTGCCAAAATCAGCTGATAAAAATGTTACACATTCATGTACAATTGTGAACATAGATAGACGGAATCTAAAGAAAAAGAACTCACACAAATAACTTAATGGGTACGACGAAATGTTAACAAATGATATCAGCTGGGATTACGCTACTACTTAGTATTTGTACCATTGTAAGAGCCATCTGCCATGCAGACATCACATATATGAACTGCAGTTAAAAGTGTTCGAAACCAAATTCGACAAAACGTCTGGGCCAGGAGTGCCAATGTTTAACCGTTTCAATAGGAGAAAATCAATTGAAGCAAAAACAAGTCAGAGACGACTTCCAGCAATTCCTTGAAATCATTTTTTTTATGTCGTTGTGTTCCCCACTTTCAATTTAAAATTTTGTTATTTTGATTGTATATTTTTGTTTACTGTTATTTTTGATGTTCGTTTGTGTTGAATTTGAGATCAACGGACCACAAAACAAAAACAAATTCCCTTTTGATGTTGCCTACAACACCTATTGTTAGCACCTGTTCTAAATACATCTTGCAAGGTATATTTTGTTTGGAATCAAACTTTGTAATTATTGCATCCAGCTCCATCTAGAAAATATCCCACTGAACAAGAAATTTCCCAAGACATGTGCGATATCTAGTTAATTCCTTTATCTATGGTTTAGCACCACCCATGATACAAATACAATGTAGTAGCATTAGCATTGTTGTAACTTTCGTACCCAGCTATTGTCAAAATCAGCTTAGAAAAATGTTGCACACACGTGTACAATTGTGAACATAGATAGAAGAAATCAAGATTTATTCATTCGGTTATAGCTGCAGCTGTTGATGAAATTCTAGTGCCTAATATGTCAATGTCAGCTGATCTAAATACAATGTGAAAATTACAATTTAATTTCAAATGAAGATTTAAGTCGATTTTTGTACAACCCTTTAATATTTAACAAATTGTTTTTTCAAATAAATTCATCTACCTTATTGTTTTCTCAAATAAATTCATCTACCTTATAACGCGAAGACCTGTGGCGTGATCAATTTGACAGCTGAAGTGATCCAAAACGTTAGACTGCGTTTTATAAACTACCCATTAATAACGTAACTCAACGCAGGTAGTCACCGAACAGCTACCAAAAAAAAAACTACCAAAACGAAAAAGTAACGCGAAGTGACTGATTCGCGACTTATAGAATACCACCCTTACATATATTTTATATGCAAACCAAAAATTTAGTTTCAACTGAGTACTACGCTTAAACAACGATCTGTCAAACGAAATTAAAATTGTTCAGTATGGACGGGTTGAAACAAAATTGAAATTGAGCAGTCAGTGGAGACATGGCATTATTACAAATTCTTTGCAAATTTGTGAACAAACTAATAATGTAAACAAAATAAGAAATGTAAACAAACTTTGACATATTAAATAAAATAAATGGTTTTCCATTACATCCCATGAAGGGACCGGGGAGAACTTCTCACAATCACTGAGCTGTGCGCTTTCAAGTTTTCACTCACTGATTGGGACCTACAGTTTTACACCGATTCCGAACGGTATTTTGAGAAGCTTTTTCATGGCTATATACTCGATAGTGTCGCCGTCACTATGCGAGGTGACCGGTTTTTAAGGTGGTCAGAGCAGGGTTCGAACCCAGGATCTCATGTACAAGAGCCGCGCACACTAACCATTGCACCACCGACGGCACCAACAAAATGAAAACAATGGAATCAGCTGTGCTACTGATATAACCATGATAAAAATACTCATAGTAGACGCAGGAGGTGTTGTTGTAGCTGATGGTAAATTGATACCAACAACAACATACACTTTGTTTTTGCTTATCACTTACGTTGTGTCAAATGCAACACGTACATATACCAACAATAAATGTAAACAAACACATACAAAAATAAAGTACATGTGGACTTGACAGTTCGAAAGTGGTTTGCAATGTAAACAAAGCAAATCAGCTGTGCTTCTGCGTTCACCATATATGAATCCATCTTGGATATAACCTGAATGAATAAATCTTGGAAGAAATCATAGATTAATAGTTATAGTAGACCTAATAGTTCTCTCGCCAAAAGTATGATATTTGGCCTGGTGTGATATTTACGTTCGATCTTGAAATAATTGCTTTACTAATACCTGATAGAGGCAATGGTTCAAAACAACGAACAAAATAACAGTCTATAAAAAAGTTTAAAACACATTTAAATTTCACAGTTTTTCACCAAAACGATATGAAAAATTAAAGCAAGAAGTTATTGTAATTCCACCTGGTGTATGTCACTTTTCGTCAAACATCTCTCTATCACACCGACCGCATCAAGAAGAGTGTGAACGGAAACGGCAGATGAGCCAAATATTCTCTCTAGTATGACTTAATATATGGAAAAAATCAAAAGAAAACGAACTCACACGAACATTTACTGGGTACGATGAAATGTAAACAAAGGAAATCAGCCATGTATTTTGTCATGGCACCACCAGAGCAACCGAAGCTCCAAATAATTAGAGTTTTCGCAAGCTCTCGTAATGTTGTACTGGATTGTCGTGCGTAAGTCCGATAGTTGTGAACAACCATTATTGCATTTTTTGGTGTACATATGTCGTACGTAATTTAGGTAATTTTGCATAGTTTGGGTTTGGTAATTTTTTTGTGTGAGGACATGAATAAGAGACAATAGGAATGTTTTGGTTACACCGCCTGCTTAGATTATTACTTAATTTGAATGGAGAGCTAAGCGATATTAAGCGGCACTTGAAGTTACCGCTGCCACTTCAGTCCTAAGCAGGCATAAAGTTACCATTCTTACCATGCGTTAGAGCAAGACGATTATATATATTAAAATAAATTATCGCTAATTTGTCGTTTTGGTTACTAGCACGCAAGCGATAATCGCTAGCTTGTAACGAAACACGCCTAATATTGCCAAAATCGAATTCTCAAACCACACTACTAACGACAATGCTGACTTTACATATGTACGTTGGCAACTCTAATGGTTGTTATTAGAACGTTAACAAACAAATTTGGAGTGAGATAAATTCTACAACTGCAGTGTTTTTCTTCTTCAAAAACTACAGAACTTAACAAAACGGACTATTGCGATTTAACTCATAAACAAGATGAGAACGTCGGTGGTGGTTATAATATATTTTATGGAATCACCTTAACAATAGTACCACAGCGTTACACACCCTTTCGAAAATCTTTGAAAGGGATACAATAACTACAAAGAAAGACTGACTGCTGAGCAGTAAACAATTGCCGCCGTATTTGGGGATGATGGAAACTATGAGGCAGGCATTATGCTTCCATTAAAACCGCCATAACACAAGAGCAGTCGGAAGTCACGATGGCCTTAACAAACCCCTAACCATTGTTGTGAAAGACAGTTCAAACTCCAAGATAAACTATGGTAAGATTATCGTAGAAGTTCTTAGACGATATCCCCATCTGGTGAATAGCAGCAAGGTGCAGCAACGGTCAAAATCGGACAGTGGTTGTCCGTTTTGCCGAAGATGGAAGAAAACAAAATACTACTTGACTTTACTCCGGCTAGCAAACCAAAGCATCAACCAAAATGGTTTAGCTGCATTACAGTTAAGTGGGCAATTAAATCGTATTGTTCGTCAAACTTTAGAAGACATCAAACGTTGATGTAGTTTCCGACAAGGCGATGATTTTAAAATTTAATAAGTGTTTATTTCAAAAGTTGTACATGTGATTGTCTTTTACATTTTGGTTAAAAGCTTAACATCAATATATGTATGAATGATAAAGAAAACATATGTATATATAAATAAATAAATAAACAAAATTAAAAAAAAAATTGTTTTCATTAATATACTCGAAACTGTACTGAATGTTTTGTACAAATTCACATTTTGAATCACCCACAGTCGTTGTCCTTTTGCATTGGATAAATCTACAGATATTTAAGGCAAATTTCCGTATGGTTTGTCAACGTGAAATTGCCTACGTTTATTGGTAATATTGCCCAATTAAATAGCTGACCCTATGTTGCCCAGTACATTGTCTGAAACCAGACCATGAATTTGGGTAATTTTACGCAAGGTTTTTTACTGTGTATGTGTGTCAATTGATAAGATTGTGACGCAACGATTGGCGAAAACATTCTGTGGACATCTCTGGTATCTGAGTGGTGAAGCCATAGACGAATGAATACATAGATACTTTTTTCTCTCAATAAATTAAACGTCATAGGTACGGTGGAAAGTAAACATTGGATGGTGGAAAACATGGGTTCAGCAATACCAGATATAGGCAATAGTAAAGAACGTCCAACAAAGGAACAACAACCGAATTTCGTGTTTTTGTAGCAAACTAGTTGTGTTAAATACAATACAAATGTATACCAACGATAAAAGTCAACAAAAACGTGCAAAATATATTTAAATTTTTCACTTCTTCACCAAAAAGACATGAAAAAAGTAAGTGAACATATTTTGTAACTCCACCTGGTGTAAGTTAATTTTAAATTTAATTTCTCCCATTTCCACAAACCTACGACGAAGAGTGTGAAATGAAACGTCAGATGAGAGAATAAATGTATCTATACCTATGTATATTCATCTATGAGTGAAGCTCTGGCATTATTTGATCCGATTATTCCAGGAACATTATATGCCACAGCTGATCAAACTTAGACTTATGAAACATTCAGAATAAAGTAAGAAAGGGAAATAACGATAGATGACTGGAAGTATGTAGGGTTGCTCAATGCGTTTTTCACACATTTTCCTTTGTGCATTGAACCAAAGGTACAAAACTCTTCAACTGAGAATATTTTTGTGATAATAAGCTGATACAACAACAAGGTTTTCCATTACATCCCATGAAGTGATTGGGGAGAGCTTCTCACAACCAGTGATCTGTGCGCTTTCTAATTTTGTATTCACTGATTTGGACCTACAGTTTTACACCGGTTCCGAAAGGTATTTTGAGAAGCTTTTTCATAGCTAAGTACTCGATAGTGTCGCCATCACTAAGCGAGGTGGCCGTCGTCGAAAGAAATTTTAAGGTGGTCAGAGCAGGGGTAGAGCCCACGTTCTCATGCACAATAGTCGCGCACACAAGCCTTTGCACCACCGACGGCTAAGCTGATATTTTGTGAAAATAAAGCAAAATGTTATGAAGTGTTAGAGTAAAATTAGATTGTAATTAAAACACAAATTTATTAAAATAAAGATTTTTCTCATTCTGCATATGTATAACTCTTGCTCCAATTTTTCCAGTAACGGTTCTTGGTTTCCTGTCCAAGAAAGTCAGCTGTTGCAGACTCTATGTATATTATACCTGCTGTTGACATCAATCGGAAATTGGCGAATGCAATTCATGTATTTGAAGGAGATAAAGAGGAATACGAGGAAGAATTATCTGACGATAAGATGGACGAATCGAGAAAGAAGACGCCGTGGATGATATCTAGGAAGAAGAAGACGATTATGTAAAGGAAGATTTTTTTGGTTTTGGTCGTTTTTAAGGGCATTTTGAATCCACAACTTCTCAGTTTGGCTTCTCGTTTTTAAATTCACCAGGGATGATTTTTATTTATTAGGCCTATTTATTGGTACGTAGAGCACGACGAAACTGCGTGCAGTTGTAATAGCATGTAAGAAATGTGTTGTTTTGTAGGCAATAACAAAAGACATGTCCAAATGGAACCGATGGTTCTCTGTAGATGGAAAGAAGTTTTGGCAAATATTTTCTTGTGTGTTTTCCTTGCGATATTTTTCGAACACTTTCATGCTGGGAAATTCTCAATTGAAATGTGTTTTCGTTTGCATTTAGTTTGATGAATTTTTCAATAGCATAATTTCAAACAACAGCTGATGAAGATCTTTTATTTAATTTTTAAAAATATACTTGTTTTAGAGCACCCTGTATAATGTCATTCACGTCAGTTGTGGTGGAGGATAACAACACTGAAATTTATTTTTAAAACCAATATATCGTTACCTTAATTTAGAAAGGACGTATATAACCTTTTTTTGAAATAGCGCTTTTTTCACATTCGTATAGAAAAACATAAAATACATCGTTACTGAAAAAATGAGTGTGCTGTGCAAACTGCATTAAAACAGTTTTAAAATTTCTGAAATTATGTCAATGCCATAATCTAGTTGTATGTAAACGCCGTATAAATCATAGCTAAATTTCATTAGGTATTATTAAAGTTGATACCAGGAACTTATTTAGAAAAGTGATTTTTTTATATTACGACAACGATAGTTTTCAGCTTTTTTAAGAAAAAAATTTATTTACTCGTACCAACACAGAAAAAAACATTATAAAATCAGATATGTGAATTTCAAATGCTATTTTGGCAGTCCATTTAATTCCCCCATTTTTAATTGTTCAAAACATGGGAGAGCCCATTAGGTCAGGGTTGTTTGTTCTCTGAAGAACTGTTAAAATACAGCAGCAATTTTTGTTTTATCCCTAAAATGAAACTGTTATGAAGTGGGCATGAAAACATTTGCTTTGTGATATTTGTTCCAAATGAAATGGGGTTGAGTTTAATTTGATAATAAGATGTATAGAATTAAGCGCGTCGTCATGGTAATCGGCAGTTTGAAAGTGATTTGATAAATATAAGTTAAGAAACAGAGATGATTTTGTTGCCGAAATACAACGAATAATGCATAAAAAATAATGAAAAAAATTCAGTAAAATTTCATAAAACAAAAATTATTATTTTTAATTTATTCATTATCATTTCATTTTAAGATATAAAGAATTAAGCGCGTCATCATGGAAATTGACAGTTTGGAACTGATTTGATAAATATAATTTAAGAAACAGAGATGATTTTGTTGCCGAAATACAACGAATAATACACCAGGTAAAAAATATTTAATTTGTTGTCATACAATGGACTACTTTTGCCAATAATTGTAACAAACTAATAAATATAATGAAAAATTATACCCTTCAGATTTTTTACGTCTAAAAGAGCTTAAATACCAGCATAAAATATGATTCGATATACATATACACATTTAAGGAGTAATATTTTTCATTGAATATTTTAATGAATTTATATTAATTGTTAACGTGATTTATGTTTTTTTTCTATAAAAATATATTATTTACCTGATATTAATTCTCATTTTTCTAGTAAATCCACCAATTTCAGAAGAATAAAATTACTCGACTTATAATCAAATTTTATTCCACTGTTCGAGTAAGTCAGAAACCCTATTTTCGGGTAACTTTATTACTCGAACAAAGCAAAAATCCGAATAATGGGAGTCCCTAAAGTACACTGAATTTCATAATTTTTATTTGCGAGATATGTTTTACGTTTATTTATTCAAGCTCAAGACCATTCTATATCGCTGTTAATAGATATATAGCTTTTTTATTAAAAGAGATTAGCAAAACACACCCTCATGACTCCTGGCAAACCGTATAGCTATGTATATCAGATCTAGCCACAGATCTTCATCAGCGGTTTTTGGAATGATGCTATTGAAAAATTCATCAAACTAATAATGGCCAGTTTTTCAGTAAGTGGTGATCTTCGTTTCTTAGTTAAATTCTGGTTAAACATCGATTTGTGTTTTTTAGTCATTGTTTAACTATGATTTAACCACCCAATGTTGGTTGGTTAACTTATAGTCAGAACCATATTATTTTGACAATCAAATTACTGACTGTCAAAGTGAGAAATGAAGATTGTATAAAATACATGTTTCAGAGTTGCGTATTTGTCAACGAATGTGTAGATCGATAAGTTGTTGCGCCTCTATAGTTTTTTTTACACATTTTTGTTAAAATTACTTCGATTTTATGCATCTATTTCTTATTTTACATATGTAATTCCATTTTGTTTGTTCCTCTTTGTTATTTTGGTATTTATCCCAAAACACACATTTTTTCCAACAAGAATACAAGGGTTGCCATATTAGTTGACAATATGGCGACTTATGCCTTGTTCACGCTGCCACGAAATTGACAATTTCGGATTGAAATTGTCGAACGAAATTGAAATCGTTCACACTGGTTTTGAGCAATTTCGTTGAAAAATGACAACTGTTTGTTTACAAATATTGCCATTAGTAAAATTTTAGTGCCTGGGCACAATAACCAAAATTCTGTTTGGAAATGAATGAAAACAATAAAATGAATGAATGGTACGTGAACTTTAACATGAATCACTGATTCGCCACGGTTTATAGTTTATTTCCACCAGCCTATTTCGATGTAAACTTAAAATTTCAATCTGATGAATGAGGCGGCATACAATTGTTTTGTTTTAACGTAGAATACGTTATACGGTAAGGTAGGGGTGTTGATCTGGAGCACAAAATTTTGAGAAAATGTTTGTCACTTTCATTATAAGTTTCTAATACTTTATGTATGCATTGAAGAAAATTCAAGTATGGTCGTAACATATTTAATATGTCTTCTTTTGATTTGTATTTAAATAATCATATTGCTACATATAATTTTTTTGATTCAATAAGTAAATCAAAATTTAACTCCTTCAAATTTTGTATTAATTTTCATATGCTTTGTATTTTATGTATTATAACATCATTTGTAAGAGCAGTACGATTATCTGTGTGTTCATCACAGAACCAGTGTGAGAAAGAGAAGAAGTATAATGACAATGCATGTTTTATGTGAACATTACAGAACCAGTGTTGCCACATGCAGTATTTACACTTGTTTTCAAAAGTGCATCGAATTGATATAAAGTGTACCCAAATTTTGTTAAAAACTATCCTAAATTTTTAACATAAAAATTTAAGATAAATTTGATAGATTTAAATCATTTATCAAAAATTATATTTAATTCATATATTTTAATTGCAAAATGACTAACGTATTCTACGTCTGACCTATGCGCCCGGGTTATCTAACACAGGCTTCATATTTTTTTTTTGTTGTAATTTTAGTATCCACGTGTTCGGTGAACGAAGCCGACCCATACTTATCGTCGGCGTTGAAGCTACAAAAAAAATTAATCGACGGCGGCAACTCAGTTTTTATTAAATGTAATTTTTCGGCAGACGTTACTTTTAGGTTCATCTCGTTGGTTGTATAATAACTTTAGATATTTTTTTTAGTAATTCGGGCCTTTAAATGCAGCCTAATTGATAATATCAGCTAACACTTTAAGTCGAAGCATGCTTTAAAGACGGCGGCGTGAACTTCAAAAAAAATATCTACGACGGCGGCACACCAGAAAATTTTCTGTCGGCTTCGTTCTCAAAGACGATTTACAATTAGACGACCAGAAAATGTGCGCAACTTGGCAACCCTTTTAAAAGAGAACCAAAAAGTACTAGGAGTTCACTCAAACGCATTTCTCTCTCGCGTCATATCTTGCTTATTTCATACTTTTTGCATAGTTTATGTAATTTTACTTCAACATTGTTGGAATTTGTATAGTTATATACAATAACACTATCAAAAAGGTGCTCGTGTATTGAAATATTCAATGAAGAGAGTAAGAGAGAGAGTAGAAAAGTACTAGGGTTTCACTCGTTTTGTTTGTTGGCATTTGAGTGAAGAGAAATTTTGATTGTCTACTTGTACATCGTTTTTGTCGTTCTCTTGCATATGTGCAAAAAAGAGTACTAAGTTAATTTTGCTGAGTAAAAACAGCGTTGTATACGACAATTTCAAGTCAATTTCAACGAAATTGCCGTAAATATCTCAATTTCGTAGTTGTCAAAATATATATGAAATTGAGCAATTTCAACTCAATTTCGGCCCAAATTGCGAAAGACTTCAATTTCGCGGCAGCGTGAACAAGGCATTACATTAACTCACCACTGAAAAAGAAAATGAAAAGTTAACCTCTAATTAACTTAGAATTACGATTAAGTAATCCGATTGTTAACTACCCACTTAAAACTGGCCATAAATGCAAACGAAAACTCAATTCATCTGAGAATCCCTTATATTAGGCGTGTTTTGGTTACACCGCTTGCTTAGATAATCACTAATTATGTATGGAGAGCTAAGTGATATTAAGCGGCACTTGAAGTTTCAGCTTCCACTGCTTTGGTTGGCATAATACGGACATAAATAAAAGGGAATGCGTACTTTCTTTTGATGCAAACATAATTGAACTGTCATTAGTATCAATCAAACACTTTTAAACTTTGTTTGCTGCATGGTCTCTAATCTGTACGTCTTCTTTGGTCTCTCATCCTACATCATTTTCCTAGTGGCTTTTCGATCAGCTGTGCCATATAAACCCCCTGTATAGACCTAACAAAAACTGGATGTTGATTTGACTAAAATTTTATTAAATATTTCAAATTGAAAAAAAAAAATTTCACATTTTACTAATGATTTTATTTAATTTGACTACATTTTGTCGATAATAAATCCCAGTAAAATTGCTTTTTATATACATATATTATTCTTTTTTAACCGAATTATATTGATTTTGTGTGGCCGTCGGTGGTGCAATGGTTAGTGTGCGCGGCTCTTGTACATGAGATCCTGGGTTCGAAACCTGCTCTGACCACCTTCAAAAAAAAATTTCTTTTGGCGCCGGTCACCTCGCATAGTGACGGCGACACTATCGAGTATATAGCCATGAAAAAGCTTCTCAAAATACCGTTCGGAATCGGTGTAAAACTGTAGGTCCCAATCATTGAGTGAAAACTGGAAAGCGCACAGCTCAGTGATTGTGAGAAGTTCTCCCCGGTCCCTTCATGGGATGTAATGGGAAACCATTTATTTTATTTTTTATATTGGTTTTGTATATTATAATGACACAATGTAAATTAGTATACAATTATATAAAATTAAAAAATGTGTGCATGTGTGCAATAGAAGTGACATATATTTCCAAGAAGCACTTATTTTGTAATCACAAGCCACTCATTGATTTGCAATTCCCTTTGTTGGACATCATTCCTGAAAATACGTTAATGTACTTACATGCTAATATTTCATTACAAAAATGTGTATTGATATTGCTAGCTTTAAAGATATTTATTAATAATTATCCTAAATGACGCGCACATACGTCTCTGAATTTGTAAATGACGCTAACATTATGATATTTCATATTGACGAAATTTTGTCAATTGGAGTAAATAAATTAGTTAAAAAGTTACTAAAATAGTTCTTTGATTTCAACTACGACAATTGGTTCAGTGCATAGACTAATACATACCTAGATAAACTTATTCTCTCATCTGACGTTTCATTTCACACTCTCATCGTAGGTTTGTGGAAATGAGAGCAATTAAATTTAAAATTATCTTACACCAGGTGGAGTTACAAAATATGTTCACTTAACTTTTTCCTGTCGTTTTGGTGTAGAACTGAAAAATTTAAATATATTTTGCACTTTTTTATTGACTTTTATCGTTGGTATACATTTATATTGTATTTAACACAACTAGTTTTCCACAAAAACACGAAATTCGGTTGTTGTTCCTATGTCGATCGCTGTATACTATTGCCACTATCTGGTATTATTGAACCCATATTTCTACCATCCAATGTTTACTTTCCATCGTACCTATGACGTTTAATTTATTGAGCGAATAAAACCTTCTATGGTATGTGTTATTCTATGGTTCAGTGTAGTAGAGGTTGATGCATTAGAACATCTGATTTTGATTTTACCCTATCTCTCACATAGAATAACACATACCATAGAAGGTTTTATTCGCTCAATAAATTAAACGTCATAGGTACGATGGAAAGTAAACATTGGATGGTAGAAATATGGGTTCAATAATACCAGATAGTGGCAATAGTATACAGCGATCAACATAGGAACAACAACCGAATTTCGTGTTTTTGTGGCAAACTAGTTGTGTTAAATACAATATAAATGTATACCAACGATAAAAGTCAATAAAAAAGTGCAAAATATATTTAAATTTTTCAGTTCTACACCAAAACGGCAGGAAAAAGTTAAGTGAACATATTTTGTAACTCCACCTGGTGTAAGATAATTTTAAATTTAATTGCTCTCATTTCCACAAACCTACGATGAGAGTGTGAAATGAAACGTCAGATGAGAGAATAAGTTTATCTAGGTATGTATTAGTCTATGAATTTAAACGTATTTTGCTATTTTTTTGATATATTTTATTGTTAGTGTATTTACATAAAAATGTTAACGCACCAAACGAAATGCCGTTGCTTATTTATTGTTGGTTGGTGTGAGCTATTGCCTCTATCTGTTATTATTGCCTCTATCTGTTATTATATTGGACAGTTTATTAGTTGGTAGTTAACTATAAGATTACTTAATCGTAATTGAAAGTTGTATTCTTATTGGGAAAAACAACATTTGAAACAACTGGTTTGGGATAAATATCAAAACAACAAAGAGGAACAAACAAAATGGAATTATGTAAAGTAAGAAATAGATGCATAAAATCGAAGTTATTTTTAACAAAAATGTGTAAAAAACTATAAAGCCGCAATCATTTAACGATCTAGACTCAACGTGTGTGTAAAAATACTCAAAACAGAAGCATATATAGTTTATACAATCTAACATTTCTCATTTTGACCAGTCAGTAATTTGATTGTCAAAATCATATGGTTCTGACTAAAAGTTAACCAACCAACATTGTGGGTTAAATTATAGTTAAACAATAGTGGTCTTCATGAAAGCTCGAAAGAACCTCGTAAACTCGAAAACATCGTAAACTTGCACAGCAAACATCAAAACAAACAAATTTCCCATACAAAGCGACTTGCTCAAAAGTGCGCAAACGTGGGATGGAGAAACGTGTAAACTTTTGACATTTCGTTGTCATCTGACTAGGTTGGATAAATAAGGTGATAGCACTAGAACAGTAGAAAAAGTACACATACATAATACATGCAAGTGCTACTGCTACCAACTTATGTATCCATCTTGGTCAGCTGATATGGTTTTGAGCACAACTACGCTGAGCAACTTTACCTGGTGCCTCATGCAACGGTGCGAGGGAAACTTGCGCTGAGCAAAAGTTCTCGGCTTTCACGTTTGCATGAATGCCGCTAATGACTGAAAAACACAATTCGATGTTTAACCAGAATTTAACTGAGAAACGAAGATTACCACTGACCGAAAAACTGGTCATAATTGTCATCAGAATATTGAGAGAGATGACGTCTCTATACATCATTACTCTATGACAAAAATGCAAAAGAGTAAAAAAAGAACAAAACACATATGAGTTTGACAACTGAAGCGAGTTTCAAAAAAAGTTGATTTAAAAAAGTTTAAATGTGATTTTGAGCTGTGTTGCATCAAATTGTATACCAGTTTAAAATAACCCTACAAGAACAGTGACAGTCATTTGACCGGTCAATTGACTGTCATTGTTGATGGGTATATCCATCAAAGTTTCTATCACATTCTTAAGGCCGAAATGAAAAAGTTGATGGAAACTTTTGTGTACGTGTGATTTTGTATCTCCCTGGAACTTATGGGTTCGGTCGCCTATAAAACATATACCTGAGCTGCTCACTCTAGTGCTGTTCACTAATCAAAGATTATATGAGTATTAGTCACAGTTGATAGATATATGCATCACAGTTGACTAATCACACTTGATAGATATACCCATCACAGTTGACAAATCAAATTTGATGGATATATCAGTCAAAGGTGATGGGTATAGCTTTTATAATAAAAGACGATGTTATTAATGATTTTATGGTATATTTTTATTATTTTTATATATTTTTAATATCTAATTGTATAATAAATGACAATGAATGATTCTTAGTCAAGAATCAAGAAATCGGATAATCGATTCAAAATGAATAAAGTAGTAACTGGGCAAAATAAAATACTTATTTACAATTTGTTTTTAATAAATCTTCTGCTTCATCCTATGGTGGCTTCGTTCAATTGTCTTTTAGCACATCTAAAATTTGAAAAGGAGATATATAAATATATGTATTAATAATAATAAGTATATATGAATGTATATAAATTAATAATTATTTAATCATTTATATACAAAAATATGTACATACCACGCAGTTTTGTTGAACCACATAAGCTTCCCTATCGCATGCTTTTCCAACCTCTCATCCCAATTGTATATATCAAGCAGGTTATCCGTGAACATTGGGGGACAGACACTGCTGACATCCTCTGACGCCTCTTTCACTATATTTTCTGTGAAGAAGTATGTATAAATATCAAAATATTAAAATATCGAACCATACATTTTAGTTTGTTGATATTGCTTGAGCAAAATCTGGGGTTCCCAATTTCTGCTCTAACTCTTGCACCGCTGTAATGGTGAGGAAAGGGAGCATGCTGCCGACTTCATTAATGATTTTGTCCTGAGTTTGGCCAGGCACGCCAGACAGAATCTTCCACTACTTTTGGATGGCTTTTAAATGCCTCATTTTTCAGAATCATTATCTTTGTTATTTGGATCACATAAGTTTATTCTTTTCCACTGTTTATTTTTATTCCACGATATTTAACGATAATGAAACTTTTGTCGTTGCACTTTGCCGAGGATTCACAAATTTTACTTTTTAAACGTCAACAAATTCAAGTTTCCATCAACACTGACAGTCGAATGACCGAAACTATTCTTGTAGGGTTGTTTCACTCTTGCAAATGGAACTCAGTATAAAATGGTTGCAAGTGTATCAGTGCAAAAATATTGTGTGTGTTAGTTTCCATCATTCATTTCTTGTAGGGAAGGTTAACAATCATCAGTTTTTACAGATTAAAATTGTAAATTGTAAAAACTTAGCCGTATTACACTATTATATTTAGCAAAACAAAAAAGATTGGAATTAATGGAAAATATATATGTAATTTTCAAAAAAGGAATTAAAAGAAGACACAATTTTCTTTAAATATTTGTATATAAAGCTAGCAAGGAAAATTGCTTGTTTTTAAAAGAAAAGTTTTATAAACATGTTGATTTGGACATGTCCAACGATTTATGTAAAAGTGGAATACGCTAGTTACATAGAACTAGATTACCGTGATAACGGTATTTTTTCGTATGAAGTTTGAGGTTTTAAGGAGTAAAAAATTTATGAAAAAAAACCGAAAAATTCAAAAATTAGCTGTCGAACAGGACTATGTGTCCCACAGGATCCAAAAAACAATAAACCTAGATATACTTGGGAATGCCCAAGAGTGGGTACTCAAACGAAAGGTATTCGGCGGTGCCATTATTTTTTATGCGACGTCTATAAGTCGCGCCGAAAGCTATATAACACAAAAATACTATGCCGAAGCCGGTATTGGAACTACCCCAGAGGACAAAATCAGTAAGCACGGCCGAAAACGGAGAAAGCTAACTAACAGTTGTCGAATATTTCTTAATATTTTCGCATTAAGATCCTTCGCACAAAAAATAAAATATCGTATTTTTTCAAAAAATAAATCGAGTTTGTCGTTAACTCGATAACTAAGTCAGTTATAATCTCCGTCTGTGTAAATTTTTCAATCCAGAAAAATACTGGATCACGACGGGCGTCGCGAGTAGTACTTCTGTGTATTCGGTATCACCAATAACAGACTGTACTCGGTACTGATGTTTACAGTGATTTTACAACTCTGTGTGCTACAAAAAAATACGTGAAATACACCAAAACAATTTTTTAATCGAGGAGAACAATAATAGTGTTAATTTTATTTTGACTGTCGTAAATATTTTGCCGATAACTTTTAGGCTTAGGAAGTGAATATTCATTATTTTGAAAGTGGCAGAAAAGTGTAAACCCGTAGAGAAAATGATCCCGAAATCGTCGTAAAAATTTGACAGCCATCTTGGTATTTTACTGTCGTATTTCATTCGAGGATGTCTCGATAAAAACCCATAAGTAATAGACTCTGCTTCAAAAAGAAATAAGAGGACTGACTTTAGAATAAAGAACTTCTCGCCAGTGTTTATGACATATTGAAAATTCAGTCATATTCTATTACAACACAAATGGATAAAGGTCACTTGTCTGCAGAGAAATTCATGACAACGCAGACAGTCGTGACCGCGGACGAAACCACCAACAAAGATGGCATTGTTGCCAGTGCATCGAAGAAGGATAAGTCTAGTCAATTTTCCGATGCAGGTGATGTCTTACCATCCCAGACAAAGACGCAAACATCACGAGGTAAAGATGTCAATGAAAAGAAATCCGAAGTAAAGCTCTTAACTGAGGTAAGTAAGTTTGTGGGCGACCTTAAAATAATTGCAAGCAAGTACCTTAATTTATTATCCGCAATTTGTTTGTAGTTCCCTTCCGATACCGAGGAGTTATTGGGTTCAGTCACCACTTACAACTGCCATGGCACGCGTACCAGTGCCCGTGTCATTCAGAAAATGCGCCAAGACCAACAGACCCGCCCAACTACGCCACCACCAGCCGAACGTGAGACTGGCCGAAAGGAAGAGCGATCGGCAACACAAAAGACCCCATCACAGGTTCGAGCCAATAGGCCCACATGGTCCAATGTTGAGAGGAATCACTTCTTTGACGCACTCAATGAATTTGGCAAAGAGTTTGAAGCTATTGGAACTTTCATCAATGCAAAATTGAAGAGACGCAGTCCAGCAATCGATGTGTCGTTTAAATCAAAGGATCAAGTGCGGCAGCATTACTACCAGACATATCACAAGATTTGCAAATACCTACGATTTTCTGAAGGTTGGTCAAAGATCTTTTCCAAAATGGATAAAATAATAAGTTTCTGGCCACCACCTATGCCTCTAACTTGGGTCTATTACATATTTCCTCCAAGGTCAAACGTTGAAGAAAGTTACACTCTCTAATATACAAAGACAAGAACTCAAGAATAACGTACTTTGCAGGCGAAGGGAAGGACTTAATAAATCTGAATATAATAAACAGTTCTTCCCTTTTTTATATCTTTCATATTTTGTATCTAATCTGGGCTAGATTTCAAAGGGAGATGTAGAGAAAGTGGTCACCCAGAATCAATTTTGAAAATTTATGACTTAGGGTCTTTGTATATTAAGGGGAAAAAAGAAATGTATCATATCTGATGGAGGAAATTTTTATCAAAAGCATTACGTAACAACGATACTTTGGATTCCACGTTGTTTTTCAGAGGTACGAAAACCTGTGCAAGAAATGTATGCACTGGTAAATTATGGAGAAATGAGAAGGAAGCTTCAATTTGTAACAGATAAACATTTCATGAAGCTGAGAAAACTCGTTTACCACGGTCATGTAACTGTGCGTTGCAAAGGGAAGAATATACGCATTAAAACTCCGTCGTGTAAGGCATTGCGGCGACTCAATCAACTAGACGGTAAGTGGGGCTATGACAGTTTCTTAACGCTTAGCTGTAGTAATCATACGTTTTTCCTATGTGAACAGATTCCCTTGAGGACATCAGATTGCCGTCAAAAATTGAAGTTATTATAAGTCCGGCCAATATGGAAGCCTTTGGTCGTGTCCAGACAATAGCGCAAAATCCCAGATGTCGCACTATAGTGCCATTACACAAGAAGTTGATCAACTTTATAAGCATTTTTCAATATAAATGGCGCAGCATGGACGTACGAGTGGCAGAAGAAGCAAAACATATGAATGCAACGGAGAATCAAAATCAGCAGATGGCCAATGACGTTCACCAAACACAAGACCCGGAGATATGTTTCCTACCGAAGCATGGCGTTGCCATTCATCGACCCCTACTAAGTATCACCGAATACCTAAGCAGTGTTAATATTTGCCTTACGGCTTATGAAGAACGTATGGGCATTAAAATTAGGGGAGAAATGTTGAATACCGAGCGCAATACGGCCGCTTCATCTACCTGTTCGTCCTCAACGGCTGGACAGTCTTCCGCCTCCTCAACTACTATCAATAAACGATCTCGCACTGACAGCGGATCTGAGAAGAAATTACCAGAACAAACGAAACGAGCCAAGACCTTTGATGTCTGTCTTGAAACTCCAGTCACCACGGACGAAACTGTGACGGTGCCTTCTGCCGAACTGGAATCATTTTCAAATGCTAAACACGATAGCGGCGATGAGCTAAGTGATGAGTTACACGAATTACTTTCTGATTCATTGGAAATAAACAACAGTAAGGAAGAACTGACAATACAAGACAAAAATGCAACACAGTCAACCTCAGCAACACTAACAAATTCCACACCCGCCGAAATGTCTACATCTACCACAGCACAGGTACCTTCTGTGCGCTCGAAGGCTGCGCGTTCAATGCATCCAAAGTCAATCCGTTCAGTATTTAAGCCCCTTCTCAATGACGAAACAATTCAACGCATTCGAAGTGGCTGGACCGCTTCGACAGCTGGTGATCTAACAGTTGGTGACTTGTATGTGGTTCTTGGCCAAGATTCGAAACTGGAATTGGATTATTATTGGTTGCCTCAGAATAAAAGCAGCAACACAGCAGCTACATCGTCCGGCCCCTACCAGACCGCATTGCAAAGTGATTCTCAAGCATTGGAAAAGGGAGATCAAGAGTCCAAAGAAACTGCCGTACTCAGCAACAAACTTAAGCAACTCCTATTGATTGCGAATTTAAGTAAGCGTATGCGAAAACGACCCTGCAATTGTGAACGCAATCTCACCATGAAATCTAGGGTATTTTACAAAAAAATCTCTGGCTACCAAAAATTTAATTTAACGTTTTTTGCTTTTAAATTTAGTACGAACAAGATTATTTAGCTGCACGGACGTTTGTTGCGAACAAAACGTATGCCAATTGCGGCGGTGCCGAAGGTAATGCGGTTGATGGTGGTGGTGGTCTGTTTAGACAACCTATGATTCCTGTACGACGTACGCCAATAGATCCAGTTAAGCAACTCACTACGGTATGTATTTAAGCACACAAATCCTTACAAGGCAAGGCACATATCCGACAACTTATGCAACAAGGCAACTAGAGGCATTTTGTTTGTTGTACATTTTAGTGTCAAATTACAAACAAATGTACACCAACCATGATGTATTTACTACAGGTGACAGCTGTCATTATGTTTGAAGAGCCCTAGCTGCCAAATTCAACAAACAACAACTACAATGCACTTGAATTTGGCATTTTCGGAACACAACAACATGAGCGAAATTAAATCAGCTGTTTTACAACATCCAACTGAATATTTTCTATTAAAACCACCTTGTGAAATGCATCATGATTTCAAGGGAATATCTGATTTTTAATTGCAGCTTACTCGGCAGAAAATGTCACGTCAAATATTAGTTCAAAGACTACTACTACCAAGTAATGGTAATGCCAGCTCCACCAGTCGAACAATATGCAATAATGTAATAACACCAGCAATGACAGCAGATACATCATTAAAGAACACTAGTCATGTGCCTTGGATTGCACCAACCAGCAAAACGACCACAACTGATAGTTCAGACTCGTCGAATGACCACAATGTTAGCCAAGATCTAAGCACATTTTTAAATTCCTTAAGCAGTGAAGATACTATACACGTCTCGGAACCGCAAACATCACACTACCCTCAACCACAATATACAGTGGATCATTTGAATGATAAATGCGATCAAGGGCCATCTTCTGTACGCTCAATAGACAGTGCCTTTGATGAGACATCAAGTAAGTTGAAACGATACACGTTGCAGTTTTATCTTGGGTTTTAAGTGACACTTTATGCTTGCTCAACAGATACCAGTTTTCTTAATGGTCTGAGTCCAATGAATCTCTTAAGAGAATCATCTTCCAACTCTAGATGGATTGAGGACAATATAAATGATTTCTCTTTGACTAGTTTGTTGGGTCATTTGGATGAAATCAACGGCAGTCGTGATATATTGGTTAGTTCAACCAGCTTCTGCTACATTTTTCTTTACATTGAAACACTGTTTATATTTCTAGGATCAATCTTCGAATATTTCAATTATTAGCGAGAGCAGCGTTGATTACATGCATAAATTCCAAGAGATTAAAGCCTTATTACAAAGTCAAGAAAAGGATTAACATTGAATTTCAAATATCGATTATCACCCTGATTCTAGTAAACCATTCATAATATATGCTGGATTTGTAGGATATATATACATAAGATGTCCAAATAAGAGCATATATTTCTGAAACTTTTGCGAATTTTTACTAACAGAAAGCATTGTGCTTTTATTTATTAATCCAGTTTTTTCATTCTCGAAATATCCAATTTAAACTAGCGCCTTATTTGAATTAACTTCTTATTTGAGCAACCTATTCCCTAACATTTTCCTCATATTCCTCCTTGTTATTCTATTCAATATTTACTCATCTATTTTTTACCTAAATGTACATGTTCATCTATTTTATACCTTTTTATGTGCGACAAAATTGAGTATTATGATTATTTAAGTTTTTTCATTCGGACGTACTTTTTTGTATTAGTTTTAAGTTAATTTCTAGGCATAAGTGTATCCTTATAATTAAATATTAGTCAGATAACTCTAATTATACAGACTATAGTTACCATTGTGGAACAAAACAGAGGAGACAAGAAACAGAAGCAACACCAATTAAAAATATAATTTTTACAATAAAATTTTAAAATATAAAAATAAATACATTTATAATTTATTTTGATGTTATATATGTAGTTGCGGTCAAAATAATAGTGGCGCATGACTATGATAAACGTCAGTGTTATGTGAGTACAAACCAATAATAAATGTTTATCGTTGGATAAACTAATCGAAATGACAAAGTTCAAACAATAATTGGTTTTGCGTACGAAATTTTCGCAAAGCAACATTTTGTGCAAAATCTTGCAAAATGTTGTCTGCGTACTCCAAATCTCTTGCAGCGAGAGAGCGAAAAAGAGAATTTTTTGACAGTTGTAAGTTAGCGAACTTGCAAAATGTTGCTGGAGAAATTTCTTCTTGCAAGATTTTGCAACTAGTTTGAACAGCTGTTTTTGTTTACTGTTTGAATGAAATAATTTTTGTGAAATGAAAATAAAAATTGAAATTTAACAATGGCAGAGGTAAGTAGTTAGAATTGTGTTGATTTTTAACGTTTATAATAAATTATAATAAACAAAACATTTTACTTCATGCTAGAAACGTGCAAATATACAGTGCGACCGTGCGACACATATGCTAAAATTCTTTTGCTTTGCTATTTCAATTGTTTACACACCGATCAGCTGTTTTCTTGCAAGATTTCACTGGATGCTGTCTGCGTACTTTTTGATATATTTTCAACCGAGAGAGTAAAATTGTTCTTACTCTCCCAAAAAAAGTTACTGAGTATTTGCTACTGGAAAAGTACGTAGACAGACCTAATATAATGGTAGATGCAGTACATGGTACAAAGAAATGGTAGAAGCACTAGCCCAGCTGATTTGAACTTTTTTCTGGACTGAGTGTGAGTAAGTTTTTCTCTTCTGTCAAAGTTTGTTTACATTTGTTTGTCTGCAACCCCCGTTCGCCAGCAACTGCTGTTTTTGAAATATTTCTCTGCAAAAATTACATAGAAACGTTTTAATTTTCACACTTATACACTTTCAATATATCAAATAACACTCAATCATTTTCTAAATGGCACTTTTTGCAAATTTCTTTACATTTTCATAATTTTTCTATCAGCTGACTTGACACAACACAGACACTGAGCAAAAACAAAATGCCTGTTGTTTTTGGCTTGTTGTATTTGTTGTCGTACTGCATCTACCATTATATTTCTACCATGATGCAGTACGACAACAAGCCAAAAACAACAGGCATTTTGTTTTTGATCAGTGTCTATGTTGTGTCAAGTCCATAGAATAATACATACATAGATAAACTTATTCTCTCATCTGACGTTTCATTTCACACTCTCATCGTAGGTTTGGGGAAATGAGAGCAATTAAATTTAAAATTATCTTACACCAGGTGGAGTTACAAAATATGTTCACTTAACTTTTTCCTGTCGTTTTGGCGTAGAACTGAAAAATTTAAATATATTTTTTTTTGCACTTTTTTGTTGACTTTTATCGTTGGTATACATTTATATTGTATTTAACACAACTAGTTTGCCACAAAAACACGAAATTCGGTTGTTGTTCCTTTGTTGATCGTTGTATACTATTGCCACTATCTGGTATTATTGAACCCATATTTTCCACCATCCAATGTTTACTTTCCATCGTACCTATGACGTTTAATATATTTGAGCGAATAAAAGCTTCTATGGTATGTATTATTCTATGGTCAAGTCAGCTGATAGAAAAATGAAGAAAATGCAAAAAAAATTTGCAAACAGTGCCATTTAGAAAGTGATTGAGTGTTATTTGATATATTGCAAGTGTTTAAGTGTGAAAATTAAAACGTTTCTATGTAATTTTTGAAGAGAAATTGTGACGGCCCCATATTGGCACTCAAAAATCCCCATGCCAAGTCATCCGGCAACTATCCGACAAAACTGACCTAAGATAATAACATTACCCGTCAGTTATTTCAATTCCAGTTCAATTTCCAACTATAAACCAGAGACTAATTTCCAACCAGAAAATAGGTAAGATTGTACACCATATGGACGGGGTGAAAATTTAGTGTCACAAGACCCTGACAGTGTTCCTTTTTGTTGTAGCTTCCCAGTGTTAAAACCGGAATCGCCGGCCCAGGAGTTTGTTAGACCACCGAGATTACGCGCTTCCACCGAGACCAAGACGTCATTAGTGTATCCGACACCTGCTAGTCTCGGGGAAGCGTAGTACCAGGGGAAAGTCCGGGAATCTCTCGGCGAAATCTGACCCACAGGCCTAGCCAGCGCCAGGTGAATAAGTCTCACAGTAACATCAGCATAGCAGTACAAGAATCATCAAAATTTCATCCACCATCATTCAACTGCCCGGGTAAAACAGCTAAAGAAAAACCCCCCCTTGAAGGAGAAAAAGGTAAGTCCGTTGCTTCTTTAACCCCCGGACTTACAAGTGAATCTTGGACATAGGGCAAGATTAGGGAAAGTGCGAATTCTCGCAAAGAAACCTGAAAGCAAAGAAAATCTCGACCAAGCAAAAATAAAGTGCGGAAGATCATTAAATTGATAAATGAATGTTGACCATGAATGGAGAAATTCCCGCATACACAATTATTGATCCACTAGCATAAGAGCCTTAGTAGATAAGTAAAAAACCAGAGAGAAAAATCAGTGCACATGAATAAAGTCTAAATTACATGATAAGAAAACTCTGGATTTGTTGAATTAAAATTGAAATAAGTGCACCTAGTCAAAGTCGAAATTTCATGGTTATAGAATGGTAGATAAATTAAAAATTAACGTAAAAACCAGTGCCGATTGTTAAAAACTAGATTCCATGGTTTAAGAATTGTAGATAATTAAAAATTAACGTAAAAACCAGTGCCGATTGTTAAATTCTAGATTCCATGATTTAAGAATTCTGGATAAATTAAATTAAACGTAAAATCAGTGCACGGTGTTAATACCAAGCTTTCTTTGCTAAAGAATTTTGTAGATATTAAAGTAGAAACAGATTCAGTGCACATTGTTGAGACCAAAATTTCATGGTTATAGGATTCGGAATTTATTGAATTGAAAATAAAATCGGTGCACATAATTGAAGTCTAAATTTCGTTGATAAAGGATTTTAAAATAGTGAAATCGAGTTAAAAATTCAGTGCACTTTGTTGTAGCTATAGTTTCGGAGCTAAAGGATTGTAAATAAATTTATATGGAATCAAAATCTGTGCACATCAGTAGAATCACGATTTCATTGCCGAAAATTTTGAAAACTTAGAAGCATAATGGAAAACGGGGCACATTAAACTTGAAAATTGAATCAGAACAGCCTCCATTGTGCCCACGTATGTGTAAAATTGAGATAACACTATCCTACCGATAAGAAAATTTATGAATTGTGAAAACCAAGGCGAAATGAGAAGATAAACTGAATAACTTTCGCCGACTATGAATCCACTGTTCTGACAATATAACGAAATTTTACAGACAGACACACTCGCCCTCTGACATTATATTATATTGAGACATAATTTTTGCTTATATTCCTATATTGTATTCTTATATTTTAATGACCATTTCAATTTATACGTGATATATTTACAATTATTCAAGTAATTTCAGCTTTTATATACTATACGAGGGTAGCCCGGGTAATTTTCGGGCCAACATTAATATATATTTAGGATTCATTTAATAATTTTTTGATCGGCTTTCATTAATTACCCACAATGGGGTACCTTGGGAAACACTAGGTCATTCCCAAGAAAAAGTTTACTTTCTCAAGTTGCAAAGGTTCAGATAGTTAAGATTTATCTAGTGCCTAAGCAAAATATTGTTAGAATTTTAAGCGATGATAATTTTTATTGAGCATACCCTTGAGAGGCGCTCCCTTATTCCAGTCACTTTGTTACTGACGTATTTTAATTTCGCCCTAGGGGCCAGATTAGAGTTAAGTAACTGAAATTGTATATGTCCAACCTCTGTACGAGGTCAAATAAATTTTGTGTATTAATCTGATCTTTAGTTGTCGTTAGTATGGCTGAGTAGTTGGCCAGTTTGGTAAAGTAGGGGTATGTGAAGGTAAGTCTCAGTGGGTTAACATTTTGGGACTCTGAGAAGAAACAGAGTCATGGTGAAGCTGTGGGGGCTTCGTGAGGGTGGGCTACGCTGACATCTACACCAGTCAGCAAAAATATCGACAAATAAGTTATTTTCCCTACACCCGCAAAACATTTTCTTTGGATATTACAATTTCTAATTAATTCGGTTTGATGATCGCATTTGTTTCGTGTTCATCTAATGATATATCCGTTCGGGCTCCGTTTTTTTTATTTTATTATGTCGTAGGATATTGTGTGCTTTCGGTTCGTTTGTGTTTTTTTTAGCCTTGGTATGTATTCTTGATGTTTGCCATGTCAGATTGTGTCGATGTCATTAAGTGGAAAGATCCCCCCCGTCCGGCGAGTTTACCAGCCCAGGCTTAAGCATGGCATACCAAGCAAGCCGCTTAATGATGTGCGACAGTAGGGAAATTGACGTTGGAAAAACCTCAGCAATCTGGCCAGTGCATGGTGATCCAATGGCGCCCAACTCGATGTCTTCGTGGTGAGAATTCGAGATGGGAATCATTTGTCATGGTGTACTGTTGCGGTGACATAATTGGCGCCCAACGTGGGGCCTCGAAAATTCAAACCATGAGTTGAGAGGTTCAAAACCACGTTGAGCGACATAATTGGCGCCCAACGTGGGGCCCGAGCGGTTATGTTTATTAGACCGTAATTTAGTATGGAAATTTATTTTTGTTCCTACGCGATACGTAAGTCCCGTTTAAGGAGTTATTAAATTTCTTGACGCGTTGCGACGGATCTGCTTCGGGGCAATAATATATTTTTCGATTTGTTTTTGTTTATTGATCGGATCGTGAAGTCTTGTTTTGGCATTCTAGTCTGAAACAAATGCTCATAATCGTGAGTAAACTTGAATTTTTGTTTGATCCATTTTTGATAAAGTAAAGTAGAGTAAATAGTTTCACGTTTCGTTCATGTTAATGTAGTTAAACTTAGCGTAAGTCCCGGCGAAAAATTTAAATTTTAACCGCGTTGCGACGATTTGTTTAACTCATGACTGGCAAGCTTTTATTTTTCATTTATAGTAATTTTCGTTTCGGTAGTGTTTAAGGACAATGCGTAAGTCCCGGATGAGATTTCATAATCGAACCGCGTTGCGACGAATTGTTTAGGGCATTCTCGGCGAAAGATTATAAACTTTTTGTTAGTAATTAACGGTTAAATTAAATTAATAAGTTTAAGGTTACTACTAGTTATCTAGGCTGAACCCAATGGAAGTGTTCAGGAGAATCTGGAGGAGTGAGACACGTTAAGTGGCCTCAGGCCTATAACGTTTGCCCTCGTCTTGGTTCTCAGTAAACCTATCAGTTCAGCGATGAATTTTTATGATTTTGTGTTTTGAAGAAAATTTTTGCGAAGCTTATTTGTCACAAGTTGCCCACGGTAACTTACCTTTACTTACCCCAAATTACCATCTACGACGACAAGAAGATTTTAGTTCGGATTTTTAGTTTTGGGTGTTTGATCCCGCATTTTTGGATGAAAGACTCCAAGCATTTATTTTAGTTTTGGGTGTTTGATCCCGCATTTATTTTTAGTTTTGGGTGTTTGATCCCGCATTTTTGGATGAAAGATTCCAAGCATTTATTTTAGTTTGGGTGTTTGATCCCGCAATTCAGTTTAAGCATTTTTGGATGAAAGATTCCAAGTTTTAGTTTTAGTTATTTTGGATGAAAGACTCCAAGTGTGATTTTAAGTATTTTGGATGAAAAATTCCCAACATTAGTTTTAGTTATTTTGGATGAAAGACTCCAAGTTTAGTTTTAAGCGTTTTTGGATGAAAGACTCCAATTTTTGAATTTATATCTTGAGCATAGTCTCTATTGAAGATAGTTGAAATACCGCATTTTTCAATATCTTCAAAAAAAATTTTTGTTTTGCATCATTTGATAACGATTGATGAAAATTGATTTTGTTGTGCACTAGAATATAAACATTCTTCTAAGGTTGATGTAAGCTTAGAAGTGGTGTTTCTTTTCTTTTTGATATTATATTTTTTTTTATATTCAAAACGATATCTTTCATTTCGACTAACTATTGATTTTCAGCTCATTTATTTTTCTTTTCTACGATTTTTGCTTTCTTCGTTTTCGATCAAGAGATTTGATTTTCTTTCCATCGCAAGCTGTTGTTTACAGACAACACTCGGTGGACATTTTTGACTTTTGATATTTTGATAATTCTCGTATTTCGTTTACCTCTAAGAGGATGTAATTTTGCATTGTACCCCCAGTTAGGGGAAGAAATTCTCATTTTTGTTATCTTTATTCACTTTTGAATTTCGGTTAATTAACCATGCCTGTTCGGCGATCACCGCGCATTAGTGGAACTGGAGGTGGTAATTTACCATTAGAGTCCACGGTGGAAGCATTTTTCACTCAAGCAGCTTCCGCACCTCTCACTTACACTACAGCGGCAGGATCAGCAACAACAGTCCTGACCACAGCTCCTATGACGACCAGTGTGCCAGGAGGCAGGATTTATCCAGCGAGTTTGGATCAGATTACCAGCGACCGCCATTTGACGGATCAAGAAGAATCGCCAGAATCCCCAGACTATAGCACGCTTACAGCCCGTCGTGCATTGGCTAGTCATAGACGAAGAACAAATGCCACATCATCCGGTCATGGAAATAATATGGAACGGCAACCGAATCAACAAATGGAGACGGATCGACAAAGAGACGACGAAGCTCTCGTACGACGAATTTTGCCAGTGATCGTGGAAGCCACTAGGCAATCGTTAGCCAGCAGTATGGGAAGTCAACCTGAGGAACGATTACCACCGCCACTGATGCCAATACAGGCAAATAATGGAACTAATAGGCGAGGAGATATGGCAGATTACTTGGAGCAGGAGCCGAGAAGTAGAAGGAATCCTAGAACAGCTGAAGATCGTGGAAGACATTTACCAGCAGAGCAACCCTCGAGGAACACTAGACCTGAAATGGTTTCTATGATGGAATTAGCGACGACCACAGAACGGCAGCGGCCAACCGATGATTTTACGGCACCAACGCCACGATTCTGGCCAGTTCGCGAGTCAACACCACCTCCAGGCAACAGAGCGAGAAGGAAGGACACACGCCAGCGGCGCAGTCCGAGTTCTGGTGGCCGTGACGAGTATTCTAGTCGGAGTGGACGTAAAGCAGATGTCACTAAATGGGGAATAAAATTCGACGGAACGAAGAAGACCATGAATGTGCAGGAATTTTTATACCGCGTTGATGTCATATGCGAAGACAAGGAATGTGATATTGCAGAATTGCTGAAAGATTTGCATCATTTGCTAGAAGGTCCAGCTCTAGAATACTATTGGAGCTGTAGAAGATTGACGCCTGACCTTCGGTGGAGTGAGCTTCGGCAAGCGATGTCAGTGCAATTCCAACGTTATGATAATGAATTTCAAATTCAGAGTCAAATCCTGAGTAGACGTCAACAGCCGCAGGAAACGTTCGAAGAAATTTATAATACCATTATGCAATTGAGACACCAGCAGCGAATTCCCTATACTGAGGCGCAGTTAGCGGAGATTATGAAGGGGAATTTAAAACCTTCGCTAGCTCAATTGATGTTCCCAATACCCGCGACATCACTCAACGAATTTTCACGCGAAGTGCGGAGAGCTGAAACATTACTATCTACACAACGGCAGCAGTATCCTACGCGGCAGTTCAACCAACCGCGAGTACACGAGGTGAATCTGGAAGGAGATGAAGTTGGAGTTGAAGCATATGCAGAAATAGAGGCCATCGGAAGCTTGATATGTTGGAATTGTAGGGCCTTAGGACATAGTTTCAGAGATTGCCTATCAACGGTGAGAAACGTCTTCTGTTACAAGTGTGGTCGTGAAAATACTGTAACGCCCAAGTGTCCAGTGTGTCAGGGAAACCAGCCCAGGAACCCACCTCAGACTGGGGAGGTGAGGTCCACACAATTTTAGACCCAGCCATACCTATTTCAACTTTGGACGACCCAGCTCTGAATGATTTAGTCCAAAATGACATCAGCAATAGCATCAACAATAATAACACCATCAGTAACGACAGCGATAGTAATATCAACAGCAATAGCATTCTTCCCGAAAACGACACAACCAATAACAACACCACGAATAATAACACCATAAAGAATGACGATTTAGCGGAAACCAGTTTAACCAAGAATGACAAAATCGATAATGATGCAGAAAATATTTCAGTACCCATTGGAGAAGCAGTGGTTACAATTTTGAGAAACAATGATCGCGGAGAAGTACCACGACCAATTCCAATTTTGAAAGAAATCCGGCCAATACACCAGCGTATGGCGGAATACCGCATAGTTAGAGAAAGAATCTTTGGAGAACCGTCTAACCGAATCGATAGAGCGAGAATACGATACCAGAAACGGCGATTGGTGCGGAGAGAGATTGCCGCTACCACTCTATTCGAAGGAGAAGACAATAGATTCTATGCAAAAGTCAACATATGTGGTATAGAAGTAGAGGGCCTTCTCGACAGCGGAGCATCGGTGACATGCCTAGGCAAAGGATGTCAAGAGTTAGTTGCACGAGCTGGATTGGAAGTCCATCGATTTGGTTCCTCTGTGAAAACCGCCGATGGTAGTGCGCATAGGATTTCAGGCCGAATACGCGCAAAAATTAACTTCAACAAGCTGGTGGAGGAAATAAGTTTTTATCTCGTTCCATCATTAGAACGTGCTTTGTATCTTGGAGTTGATTTTATGCGGATCTTTAAATTGTTCACAAGCATAGAGAGTATCACCACTCAAGGGGTAGACCTATGCGAGGACGTCGCTTCCTCGGAGGAGGTTCGAACTCATGCCTTATCACCACGGCAGAATGAACAATTGGAAGCGGTAATGGAGGAATTTCCGTGCTATACGAAGAAAGGTCTTGGCAGAACAACATTGGAAACGCATACGATCGATACTGGAGATGCAGTGCCAGTGAAGGATCGGTATTACCCTGTTTCGCCGGCAGTGCAGACTCTTCTGTATGCAGAAGTGGACCGCATGCTCGACCTAGGAGTTATTGAAGTCAGTGAAAGTCCATGGAGCCATCCCGTAACGTTAGTAAGAAAGGGGGCCAAGAATCGGCTGTGCCTGGACGCACGAAAACTTAATGCTCTGACGGTCAAGGATGCGTACCCACTTCCGCATATAGAGGGCTTGCTCAGCAGGTTAGGCGATACACACTACATCTCCAGTGTTGACCTAAAAGACGCTTTCTGGCAGATACCATTGGAGCCATCCAGCCGAGAGAAGACTGCTTTTACGGTGCCCGGAAGACCCCTCTACCATTTTAAGGTAATGCCTTTTGGGTTGTGTAATGCAGCTCAAAGGCTTTGCCGATTAATGGATAGAGTGATACCTTCCGCTATCCGTGATCGCGTCTTCGTTTATCTGGATGATTTTCTGGTGGTATCTCCAGATTTCGAGACTCACGTAGAGTTGTTGAGTCAAGTTGCTAAGTGCCTCGAACAAGCAGGACTAACTATCAACGTCCAAAAATCAAGATTTTGCTTTAAGGAGTTGAAATATTTGGGATATCTCGTCGGCGGCGGCCAAATCAAGCCAGACCCTTCCAAGGTGGAATCAATAATTGGCTATAAGTATCCGAAAACCCTCAAGCAGGTTAGGAGCTTTTTAGGCGCTACCGGTTGGTATCGCAAATTTATTTCTGAGTATGCCACTATCGCGAGCCCGATATCGGACACGCTGAAAAAGAGCAAGATATTCTGTTTTACGGAAGAAGCTAAAGCGGCATTCGACCAGTTGAAGAACGCATTAGTGACGAGTCCAGTTTTGGTGCATCCCGATTTTTCGAAACGTTTTTACATACAGTGCGACGCATCAGATTTAGGAATTGGCGCTGTACTGTTCCAGAAGGATAATGATGAAGGAGAACATCCAATCGCGTATTACTCGCACAAGCTGACGTCTGCTCAGCGGAACTACACCGTGACAGAGCATGAGTGCTTAGCGGTAGTTCTCGCAATTAAAAGGTTCAGACCTTTCATCGAGCTAATGGCTTTCACTGTGATCACGGACCACAGCAGCCTTAAATGGCTGATGTCACACCGTGATCTCAGTGGGCGATTAGCTCGATGGAGTCTGCATCTGCAGTCGTTCAACATTGTGGTAGAGCATAGGAAAGGAAAACTCAACGTTGTGCCAGATACATTATCACGTTATGAAATGGAAGAAGTGTCTGCGGAAGTTATGCGTCTGATCGACCTGGATGATAAAGCTTTTAAGAGCGACGAGTATAAGGATTTAGCTAAAACTGTGGAAGACAACGCAAGTAGATTGCCCGACGTAACTGTGATCGATGGAATCGTATACAGAAGAACGATGTCTTACGACGGCGTGCCTCTACACGAAGATTTCGCTTGGAAAGTATGGGTACCAACGGAGTTGACAGCTGACGTAGTTAAAAGGGCTCACGATCCACCACATGTAGCTCATGGAGGTTTCCACAAGACCTTAAAACGTATTAAGGAGTACTTCTATTGGCCGCTCATGAACGCGCAAGTGAAAAGTTATATAGACGCGTGCCAAGTGTGTCGTGAAGCCAAAGCAGCTAACCGAGTCCTAAGGCCACCGATGGGCAAAGAAGTAATTACCCAGCGACCTTTTCAGCGAGTCTTCGTTGATTTTCTTGGGCCATATCCACGTTCCCGTAATGGTAACACGTTTATCTTTATTATTCTGGATCATTTGACTAAATTTGTGATACTGAAGGCGATGCCAAAAGCCAGCAGCAAGAATGTAATTAAATTTCTGATAAACGAGATCTGCCATAAATTCGGTGTGCCAGAAACAATAGTTTCTGACAATGGGAAACAATTTATTAGCCGAGAGTTCAACGATTTCGTGAACAATTTTGGGATAAAACACCATAGGACGGCAGTACATTCGCCGCAAGCAAACGCGTCTGAAAGAGTAAATCAGTCGGTTTTGGCAGCAATCCGGTCATACATGAAGGAGGATCATCGCGAATGGGATCGTCATCTGTCCCAGATTGAATGTTCATTAAGATCTTCGGTGCACAGCGCTACGAAAGTAACACCATATTTCGCGTTATTCGGTATGAACATGATAACGCATGGAAGCATGTACCAGCTTGCACGACGCTTACAAAGTTTAACAGACCTTGGCGGAGAAACAGTGCCTAAGTCAGTGGCGCAAGAATTGGTACGAACAAAAATTCAGGAAAGTTTGCACAAGGCATACGAGAAAAACGAGCGAACGTACAATACCAGATGCAGACAAGTGAAGTTTATCCCTGGTCAAGAGGTATATCGACGAAACTTTCAGCAAAGCTCTTTTAAGGATAATTTCAACGCTAAGTTGGCTAGGAAGTTTCTGAAATGTAGGATTCTGAAACCCATCGGGAACAGTCTGTATGAGCTTGAAGACCTGAAAGGCAAGCGACTGGGCGTATTCCACGCCAAGGATCTGAAGCAGTAGTGTATGTGAGAAAACGACTGCCTATACACGTTCGCGCGAAAAGCTTAAGATTTTTATTCCTTGAATATATTTTCCGGTGTTAATCGAATATGCGAGAATGTAACTACAGATTTTCGGTCATTTATTTTTGGTATTTTTGGAGAAACAACTAGTAATTAGAGCTCTATCGGTTCTAGGCCAATGTGGACCAATGCCGGAGGAATACGGGTTACCCTTTTGCGTAGCATAGTATTCTCGGGAGCAGAAGACACATTGGGATAGGAGCGATCGAGGTCCATTACTAGCTAGATACGTTATTCGAGTAAAGCTATTTAGTTCTGTCATGTCATTAGTGTTTGAGAAACAACAGCTTGCAAAGGAAATCCTATTAGTTAGGGTAAGGACAGAGTTTATATAGTCCCATGATTAGTCGTTCAAATTACTTAGGGGTGTTTTTCTTCTGGTATATTTGCAGCACGAAAGTATCAAGACCCTGACTTCGACCAACCCTATTGGACCACCCATACGAAAACTAATACGTAACGAATACGATAACTAATACAAACGATACAATAACTTTACGAAGACTACACCAACCGTAACTGTGACAATACGAAAACATTGGCAACGGAAATGGGGGTTGAACTAAGTAGGCTTAGTATAGGCGGAAGTCCACGGGATTTGTTCCACCGAGTGACTCAGCACCATCCCCTCGGAAGGTCTCTGATACCTCAGGTGGCGATACCCTGTCCACAGAAGCCAATGACTACTAACCATCTGAATTCTGCCTTCCCTCCCATCTCTCGCCATGACTGCCTTCCAGATGATTGGGTTTGTGACGGCCCCATATTGGCACTCAAAAATCCCCATGCCAAGTCATCCGGCAACTATCCGACAAAACTGACCTAAGATAATAACATTACCCGTCAGTTATTTCATCATGTGCAATGGAATTTGTGGAATGTGCCCAAACCAGTTTTTGTCTAAGAAACTGTTTGTTTTGCACCCCACCCCAACATGCACTTGCAAACGTTTTGCACACGACACCCATACGCACAAGTAAACGTTTACACATAACACCAAGCCTTACAATCAAACGTTTACGCATCACCCTTAAAGCGACGAGTAAACGTATACACACGTACACATACATGCAGACAATGGAATGTGGGATAACGGACAACGATCGCTTAGCTGCTGCGAAAATTTACATCTGTCTGTCATTGATAACTGTGAAATTAAACCGAACAGTCGACAGCAGCAGTCTCCATTCAGTGAAGTAGTAAAATTTTTAAAAGTGGTGAATTAAGTAATTAAAAGTTAAAACACAAGTCGATAATAGTGACATTATTAAGGGCTCAAACCCATCAATCGCCAGGAACCAGCAGAACACCCCGTTTTTGCCTCCAACGAGGCACGGCAAGAGTTCAATTTCCAACTATAAACCAGAGACTAATTTCCAACCAGAAAATAGGTAAGATTGTACACCATATGGACGGAGTGAAAATTTAGTGTCACAAGACCCTGACAGTGTTCCTTTTTGTTGTAGCTTCCCAGTGTTAAAACCGGAATCGCCGGCCCAGGAGTTTGTTAGACCACCGAGATTACGCGCTTCCACCGAGACCAAGACGTCATTAGTGTCTCCGACACCTGCTAGTCTCGGGGAAGCGTAGTACCAGGGGAAAGTCCGGGAATCTCTCGGCGAAATCTGACCCACAGGCCTAGCCAGCGCCAGGTGAATAAGTCTCACAGTAACATCAGCATAGCAGTACAAGAATCATCAACATTTCATCCACCATCATTCAACTGCCCGGGTAAAACAGCTAAAGAAAAACCCCCCCTTGAAGGAGAAAAAGGTAAGTCCGTTGCTTCTTTAACCCCCGGACTTACAAGTGAATCTTGGACATAGGGCAAGATTAGGGAAAGTGCGAATTCTCGCAAAGAAACCTGAAAGCAAAGAAAATCTCGACCAAGCAAAAATAAAGTGCGGAAGATCATTAAATTGATAAATGAATGTTGACCATGAATGGAGAAATTCCCGCATACACAATTATTGATCCACTAGCATAAGAGCCTTAGTAGATAAGTAAAAAACCAGAGAGAAAAATCAGTGCACATGAATAAAGTCTAAATTACATGATAAGAAAACTCTGGATTTGTTGAATTAAAATTGAAATAAGTGCACCTAGTCAAAGTCGAAATTTCATGGTTATAGAATGGTAGATAAATTAAAAATTAACGTAAAAACCAGTGCCGATTGTTAAAAACTAGATTCCATGGTTTAAGAATTGTAGATAATTAAAAATTAACGTAAAAACCAGTGCCGATTGTTAAATTCTAGATTCCATGATTTAAGAATTCTGGATAAATTAAATTAAACGTAAAATCAGTGCACGGTGTTAATACCAAGCTTTCTTTGCTAAAGAATTTTGTAGATATTAAAGTAGAAACAGATTCAGTGCACATTGTTGAGACCAAAATTTCATGGTTATAGGATTCGGAATTTATTGAATTGAAAATAAAATCGGTGCACATAATTGAAGTCTAAATTTCGTTGATAAAGGATTTTAAAATAGTGAAATCGAGTTAAAAATTCAGTGCACTTTGTTGTAGCTATAGTTTCGGAGCTAAAGGATTGTAAATAAATTTATATGGAATCAAAATCTGTGCACATCAGTAGAATCACGATTTCATTGACGAAAATTTTGAAAACTTAGAAGCATAATGGAAAACGGGGCACATTAAACTTGAAAATTGAATCAGAACAGCCTCCATTGTGCCCAGTATGTGTAAAATTGAGATAACACTATCCTACCGATAAGAAAATTTATAAATTGTGAAAACCAAGGCAAATGAGAAGATAAACTGAATAACTTTCGCCGACTATGAATCCACTGTTCTGACAATATAACGAAATTTTACAGACAGACACACTCGCCCTCTGACATTATATTATATTGAGACATAATTTTTGCTTATATTCCTATATTGTATTCTTATATTTTAATGGCCATTTCAATTTATACGTGATATATTTACAATTATTCAAGTAATTTCAGCTTTTATATACTATACGAGGGTAGCCCGGGTAATTTTCGGGCCAACATTAATATATATTTAGGATTCATTTAATAATTTTTTGATCGGCTTTCATTAATTACACACAATGGGGTACCTTGGGAAACACTAGGTCATTCCCAAGAAAAAGTTTACTTTCTCAAGTTGGAAAGGTTCAGATAGTTAAGATTTATCTAGTCCCTAAGCAAAATATTGTTAGAATTTTAAGCGATGATAATTTTTATTGAGCATACCCTTGAGAGGCGCTCCCTTATTCCAGTCACTTTGTTACTGACGTATTTTAATTTCGCCCTAGGGGCCATATTAGAGTTAAGTAACTGAAATTGTATATGTCCAACCTCTGTACGAGGTCAAATAAATTTTGTGTATTAATCCGATCTTTAGTTGTCGTTAGTATGGCTGAGTAGTTGGCCAGTTTGGTAAAGTAGGGGTATGTGAAGGTAAGTCTCAGTGGGTTAACATTTTGGGACTCTGAGAAGAAACAGAGTCATGGTGAAGCTGTGGGGGCTTCGTGAGGGTGGGCTACGCTGACATCTACACCAGTCAGCAAAAATATCGACAAATAAGTTATTTTCCCTACACCCGCAAAACATTTTCTTTGGATATTACAATTTCTAATTAATTCGGTTTGATGATCGCATTTGTTTCGTGTTCATCTAATGATATATCCGTTCGGGCTCCGTTTTTTTTATTTTATTATGTCGTAGGATATTGTGTGCTTTCGGTTCGTTTGTGTTTTTTTTAGCCTTGGTATGTATTCTTGATGTTTGCCATGTCAGATTGTGTCGATGTCATTAAGTGGAAAGATCCCCCCCGTCCGGCGAGTTTACCAGCCCAGGCTTAAGCATGGCATACCAAGCAAGCCGCTTAATGATGTGCGACAGTAATGAAATTGACGTTGGAAAAACCTCAGCAATCTGGCCAGTGCATGGTGATCCAATGGCGGCCAACTCGATGTCTTCGTGGTGAGAATTCGAGATGGGAATCATTTGTCATGGTGTACTGTTGCGGTGACATAATTGGCGCCCAACGTGGGGCCTCGAAAATTCAAACCATGAGTTGAGAGGTTCAAAACCACGTTGAGCGACATAATTGGCGAACAACGTGGGGCCCGAGCGGTTATGTTTATTAGACCGTAATTTAGTATGGAAATTTATTTTTGTTCCTACGCGATACGTAAGTCCCGTTTAAGGAGTTATTAAATTTCTTGACGCGTTGCGACAGATCTGCTTCGGGGCAATAATATATTTTTCGATTTGTTTTTGTTTATTGATCGGTTCGTGAAGTCTTGTTTTGGCATTCTAGTCTGAAACAAATGCTCATAATCGTGAGTAAACTTGAATTTTTGTTTGATCCATTTTTGATAAAGTAAAGTAGAGTAAATAGTTTCACGTTTCGTTCATGTTAACGTAGTTAAACTTAGCGTAAGTCCCGGCGAAAAATTTAAATTTTAACCGCGTTGCGACGATTTGTTTAACTCATGACTGGCAAGCTTTTATTTTTCATTTATAGTCATTTTCGTTTCGGTAGTGTTTAAGGACAATGCGTAAGTCTCGGATGAGATTTCATAATCGAACCGCGTTGCGACGAATTGTTTAGGGCATTCTCGGCGAAAGATTATAAACTTTTTGTTAGTAGTTAACGGTTAAATTAAATTAATAAGTTTAAGGCTACTACTAGTTATCTAGGCTGAACCCAATGGAAGTGTTCAGGAGAATCTGGAGGAGTGAGACACGTTAAGTGGCCTCAGGCCTATAACGTTTGCCCTCGTCTTGGTTCTCAGTAAACCTATCAGTTCAGCGATGAATTTTTATGATTTTGTGTTTTGAAGAAAATTTTTGCGAAGCTTATTTGTCACAAGTTGCCCACGGTAACTTACCTTTACTTACCCCAAATTACCATCTACGACGACAAGAAGATTTTAGTTCGGATTTTTAGTTTTGGGTGTTTGATCCCGCATTTTTGGATGAAAGACTCCAAGCATTTATTTTAGTTTTGGGTGTTTGATCCCGCATTTATTTTTAGTTTTGGGTGTTTGATCCCGCATTTTTGGATGAAAGATTCCAAGCATTTATTTTAGTTTGGGTGTTTGATCCCGCAATTCAGTTTAAGCATTTTTGGATGAAAGATTCCAAGTTTTAGTTTTAGTTATTTTGGATGAAAGACTCCAAGTGTGATTTTAAGTATTTTGGATGAAAAAATCCCAACATTAGTTTTAGTTATTTTGGATGAAAGACTCCAAGTTTAGTTTTAAGCGTTTTTGGATGAAAGACTCCAATTTTTGAATTTATATCTTGAGCATAGTCTCTATTGAAGATAGTTGAAATACCGCATTTTTCAATATCATCAAAAAAAATTTTTGTTTTGCATCATTTGATAACGATTGATGAAAATTGATTTTGTTGTGCACTAGAATATAAACATTCTTCTAAGGTTGATGTAAGCTTAGAAGTGGTGTTTCTTTTCTTTTTGATATTATATTTTTTATTATATTCAAAACGATATCTTTCATTTCGACTAACTATTGATTTTCAGCTCATTTATTTTTCTTTTCTATGATTTTTGCTTTCTTCGTTTTCGATCAAGAGATTTGATTTTCTTTCCATCGCAAGCTGTTGTTTACAGACAACACTCGGTGGACATTTTTGACTTTTGATATTTTGATAATTCTCGTATTTCGTTTACCTCTAAGAGGATGTAATTTTGCATTGTACCCCCAGTTAGGGGAAGAAATTCTCATTTTTGTTATCTTTATTCACTTTTGAATTTCGGTTAATTAACCATGCCTGTTCGGCGATCACCGCGCATTAGTGGAACTGGAGGTGGTAATTTACCATTAGAGTCCACGGTGGAAGCATTTTTCACTCAAGCAGCTTCCGCACCTCTCACTTACACTACAGCGGCAGGATCAGCAACAACAGTCGTGACCACAGCTCCTATGACGACCAGTGTGCCAGGAGGCAGGATTTATCCAGCGAGTTTGGATCAGATTACCAGCGACCGCCATTTGACGGATCAAGAAGAATCGCCAGAATCCCCAGACTATAGCACGCTTACAGCCCGTCGTGCATTGGCTAGTCATAGACGAAGAACAAATGCCACATCATCCGGTCATGGAAATAATATGGAACGGCAACCGAATCAACAAATGGAGACGGATCGACAAAGAGACGACGAAGCTCTCGTACGACGAATTTTGCCAGTGATCGTGGAAGCCACTAGGCAATCGTTAGCCAGCAGTATGGGAAGTCAACCTGAGGAACGATTACCAATAGGCGAGGAGATATGGCAGATTACTTGGAGCAGGAGCCGAGAAGTAGAAGGAATCCTAGAACAGCTGAACATCGTGGAAGACATTTACCAGCAGAGCAACCCTCGAGGAACACTAGACCTGAAATGGTTTCTATGATGGAATTAGCGACGACCACAGAACGGCAGCGGCCAACCGATGATTTTACGGCACCAACGCCACGATTCTGGCCAGTTCGCGAGTCAACACCACCTCCAGGCAACAGAGCGAGAAGGAAGGACACACGCCAGCGGCGCAGTCCGAGTTCTGGTGGCCGTGACGAGTATTCTAGTCGGAGTGGACGTAAACCAGATGTCACTAAATGGGGAATAAAATTCGACGGAACGAAGAAGACCATGAATGTGCAGGAATTTTTATACCGCGTTGATGTCATATGCGAAGACAAGGAATGTGATATTGCAGAATTGCTGAAAGATTTGCATCATTTGCTAGAAGGTCCAGCTCTAGAATACTATTGGAGCTGTAGAAGATTGACGCCTGACCTTCGGTGGAGTGAGCTTCGGCAAGCGATGTCAGTGCAATTCCAACGTTATGATAATGAATTTCAAATTCAGAGTCAAATCCTGAGTAGACGTCAACAGCCGCAGGAAACGTTCGAAGAATTTTATAATACCATTATGCAATTGAGACACCAGCAGCGAATTCCCTATACTGAGGCGCAGTTAGCGGAGATTATGAAGGGGAATTTAAAACCTTCGCTAGCTCAATTGATGTTCCCAATACCCGCGACATCACTCAACGAATTTTCACGCGAAGTGCGGAGAGCTGAAACATTACTATCTACACAACGGCAGCAGTATCCTACGCGGCAGTTCAACCAACCGCGAGTACACGAGGTGAATCTGGAAGGAGATGAAGTTGGAGTTGAAGCAGATGCAGAAATAGAGGCCATCGGAAGCTTGATATGTTGGAATTGTAGGGCCTTAGGACATAGTTTCAGAGATTGCCTATCAACGGTGAGAAACGTCTTCTGTTACAAGTGTGGCCGTGAAAATACTGTAACGCCCAAGTGTCCAGTGTGTCAGGGAAACCAGCCCAGGAACCCACCTCAGACTGGGGAGGTGAGGTCCACACAATTTTAGACCCAGCCATACCTATTTCAACTTTGGACGACCCAGCTCTGAATGATTTAGTCCAAAATGACATCAGCAATAGCATCAACAATAATAACACCATCAGTAACGACAGCGATAGTAATATCAACAGCAATAACATTCTTCCCGAAAACGACACAACCAATAACAACACCACGAATAATAACACCATAAAGAATGACGATTTAGCGGAAACCAGTTTAACCAAGAATGACAAAATCGATAATGATGCAGAAAATATTTCAGTACCCATTGGAGAAGCAGTGGTTACAATTTTGAGAAACAATGATCGCGGAGAAGTACCACGACCAATTCCAATTTTGAAAGAAATCCGGCCAATACACCAGCGTATGGCGGAATACCGCATAGTTAGAGAAAGAATCTTTGGAGAACCGTCTGACCGAATCGATAGAGCGAGAATACGATACCAGAAACGGCGATTGGTGCGGAGAGAGATTGCCGCTACCACTCTATTCGAAGGAGAAGACAATAGATTCTATGCAAAAGTCAACATATGTGGTATAGAAGTAGAGGGCCTTCTCGACAGCGGAGCATCGGTGACATGCCTAGGCAAAGGATGTCAAGAGTTAGTTGCACGAGCTGGATTGGAAGTCCATCGATTTGGTTCCTCTGTGAAAACCGCCGATGGTAGTGCGCATAGGATTTCAGGCCGAATACGCGCAAAAATTAACTTCAACAAGCGGGTGGAGGAAATAAGTTTTTATCTCGTTCCATCATTAGAACGTGCTTTGTATCTTGGAGTTGATTTTATGCGGATCTTTAAATTGTTCACAAGCATAGAGAGTATCACCACTCAAGGGGTAGACCTATGCGAGGACGTCGCTTCCTCGGAGGAGGTTCGAACTCATGCCTTATCACCACGGCAGAATGAACAATTGGAAGCGGTAATGGAGGAATTTCCGTGCTATACGAAGAAAGGTCTTGGCAGAACAACATTGGAAACGCATACGATCGATACTGGAGATGCAGTGCCAGTGAAGGATCGGTATTACCCTGTTTCGCCGGCAGTGCAGACTCTTCTGTATGCAGAAGTGGACCGCATGCTCGACCTAGGAGTTATTGAAGTCAGTCAAAGTCCATGGAGCCATCCCGTAACGTTAGTAAGAAAGGGGGCCAAGAATCGGCTGTGCCTGGACGCACGAAAACTTAATGCTCTGACGGTCAAGGATGCGTACCCACTTCCGCATATAGAGGGCTTGCTCAGCAGGTTAGGCGATACACACTACATCTCCAGTGTTGACCTAAAAGACGCTTTCTGGCAGATACCATTGGAGCCATCCAGCCGAGAGAAGACTGCTTTTACGGTGCCCGGAAGACCCCTCTACCATTTTAAGGTAATGCCTTTTGGGTTGTGTAATGCAGCTCAAAGGCTTTGCCGATTAATGGATAGAGTGATACCTTCCGCTATCCGTGATCGCGTCTTCGTTTATCTGGATGATTTTCTGGTGGTATCTCCAGATTTCGAGACTCACGTAGAGTTGTTGAGTCAAGTTGCTAAGTGCCTCGAACAAGCAGGACTAACTATCAACGTCCAAAAATCAAGATTTTGCTTTAAGGAGTTGAAATATTTGGGATATCTCGTCGGCGGCGGCCAAATCAAGCCAGACCCTTCCAAGGTGGAATCAATAATTGGCTATAAGTATCCGAAAACCCTCAAGCAGGTTAGGAGCTTTTTAGGCGCTACCGGTTGGTATCGCAAATTTATTTCTGAGTATGCCACTATCGCGAGCCCGATATCGGACACGCTGAAAAAGAGCTAGATATTCTGTTTTACGGAAGAAGCTAAAGCGGCATTCGACCAGTTGAAGAACGCATTAGTGACGAGTCCAGTTTTGGTGCATCCCGATTTTTCGAAACGTTTTTACATACAGTGCGACGCATCAGATTTAGGAATTGGCGCTGTACTGTTCCAGAAGGATAATGATGAAGGAGAACATCCAATCGCGTATTACTCGCACAAGCTGACGTCTGCTCAGCGGAACTACACCGTGACAGAGCATGAGTGCTTAGCGGTAGTTCTCGCAATTAAAAGGTTCAGACCTTTCATCGAGCTAATGGCTTTCACTGTGATCACGGACCACAGCAGCCTTAAATGGCTGATGTCACACCGTGATCTCAGTGGGCGATTAGCTCGATGGAGTCTGCATCTGCAGTCGTTCAACATTGTGGTAGAGCATAGGAAAGGAAAACTCAACGTTGTGCCAGATACATTATCACGTTATGAAATGGAAGAAGTGTCTGCGGAAGTTATGCGTCTGATCGACCTGGATGATAAAGCTTTTAAGAGCGACGAGTATAAGGATTTAGCTAAAACTGTGGAAGACAACGCAAGTAGATTGCCCGACGTAACTGTGATCGATGGAATCGTATACAGAAGAACGATGCCTTACGACGGCGTGCCTCTACACGAAGATTTCGCTTGGAAAGTATGGGTACCAACGGAGTTGACAGCTGACGTAGTTAAAAGGGCTCACGATCCACCACATGTAGCTCATGGAGGTTTCCACAAGACCTTAAAACGTATTAAGGAGTACTTCTATTGGCCGCTCATGAACGCGCAAGTGAAAAGTTATATAGACGCGTGCCAAGTGTGTCCTGAAGCCAAAGCAGCTAACCGAGTCCTAAGACCACCGATGGGCAAAGAAGTAATTACCCAGCGACCTTTTCAGCGAGTCTTCGTTGATTTTCTTGGGCCATATCCACGTTCCCGTAATGGTAACACGTTTATCTTTATTATTCTGGATCATTTGACTAAATTTGTGATACTGAAGGCGATGCCAAAAGCCAGCAGCAAGAATGTAATTAAATTTCTGATAAACGAGATCTGCCATAAATTCGGTGTGCCAGAAACAATAGTTTCTGACAATGGGAAACAATTTATTAGCCGAGAGTTCAACGATTTCGTGAACAATTTTGGGATAAAACACCATAGGACGGCAGTACATTCGCCGCAAGCAAACGCGTCTGAAAGAGTAAATCAGTCGGTTTTGGCAGCAATCCGGTCATACATGGAGGATCATCGCGAATGGGATCGTCATCTGTCCCAGATTGAATGTTCATTAAGATCTTCGGTGCACAGCGCTACGAAAGTAACACCATATTTCGCGTTATTCGGTATGAACATGATAACGCATGGAAGCATGTACCAGCTTGCACGACGCTTACAAAGTTTAACAGACCTTGGCGGAGAAACAGTGCCTAAGTCAGTGGCGCAAGAATTGGTACGAACAAAAATTCAGGAAAGTTTGCACAAGGCATACGAGAAAAACGAGCGAACGTACAATACCAGATGCAGACAAGTGAAGTTTATCCCTGGTCAAGAGGTATATCGACGAAACTTTCAGCAAAGCTCTTTTAAGGATAATTTCAACGCTAAGTTGGCTAGGAAGTTTCTGAAATGTAGGATTCTGAAACCCATCGGGAACAGTCTGTATGAGCTTGAAGACCTGAAAGGCAAGCGACTGGGCGTATTCCACGCCAAGGATCTGAAGCAGTAGTGTATGTTAGAAAACGACTGCCTATACACGTTCGCGCGAAAAGCTTAAGATTTTTATTCCTTGAATATATTTTCCGGTGTTAATCGAATATGCGAGAATGTAACTACAGATTTTCGGTCATTTATTTTTGGTATTTTTGGAGAAACAACTAGTAATTAGAGCTCTATCGGTTCTAGGCCAATGTGGACCAATGCCGGAGGAATACGGGTTACCCTTTTGCGTAGCATAGTATTCTCGGGAGCAGAAGACACATTGGGATAGGAGCGATCGAGGTCCATTACTAGCTAGATACGTTATTCGAGTAAAGCTATTTAGTTCTGCCATGTCATTAGTGTTTGAGAAACAACAGCTTGCAAAGGAAATCCTATTAGTTAGGGTAAGGACAGAGTTTATATAGTCCCATGATTAGTCGTTCAAATTACTTAGGGGTGTTTTTCTTCTGGTATATTTGCAGCACGAAAGTATCAAGACCCTGACTTCGACCAACCCTATTGGACCACCCATACGAAAACTAATACGTAACGAATACGATAACTAATACAAACGATACAATAACTTTACGAAGACTACACCAACCGTAACTGTGACAATACGAAAACATTGGCAACGGAAATGGGGGTTGAACTAAGTAGGCTTAGTATAGGCGGAAGTCCACGGGATTTGTTCCACCGAGTGACTCAGCACCATCCCCTCGGAAGGTCTCTGATACCTCAGGTGGCGATACCCTGTCCACAGAAGCCAATGACTACTAACCATCTGAATTCTGCCTTCCCTCCCATCTCTCGCCATGACTGCCTTCCAGATGATTGGGTTTGTGACGGCCCCATATTGGCACTCAAAAATCCCCATGCCAAGTCATCCGGCAACTATCCGACAAAACTGACCTAAGATAATAACATTACCCGTCAGTTATTTCATCATGTGCAATGGAATTTGTGGAATGTGCCCAAACCAGTTTTTGTCTAAGAAACTGTTTGTTTTGCACCCCACCCCAACATGCACTTGCAAACGTTTTGCACACGACACCCATACGCACAAGTAAACGTTTACACATAACACCAAGCCTTACAATCAAACGTTTACGCATCACCCTTAAAGCGACGAGTAAACGTATACACACGTACACATACATGCAGACAATGGAATGTGGGATAACGGACAACGATCGCTTAGCTGCTGCGAAAATTTACATCTGTCTGTCATTGATAATTGTGAAATTAAACCGAACAGTCGACAGCAGCAGTCTCCATTCAGTGAAGTAGTAAAATTTTTAAAAGTGGTGAATTAAGTAATTAAAAGTTAAAACACAAGTCGATAATAGTGACATTATTAAGGGCTCAAACCCATCAATCGCCAGGAACCAGCAGAACACCCCGTTTTTGCCTCCAACGAGGCACGGCAAGAGTTCAATTTCCAACTATAAACCAGAGACTAATTTCCAACCAGAAAATAGGTAAGATTGTACACCATATGGACGGGGTGAAAATTTAGTGTCACAAGACCCTGACAGTGTTCCTTTTTGTTGTAGCTTCCCAGTGTTAAAACCGGAATCGCCGGCCCAGGAGTTTGTTAGACCACCGAGACACCACCGAGATTACGCGCTTCCACCGAGACCAAGACGTCATTAGTGTCTCCGACACCTGCTAGTCTCGGGGAAGCGTAGTACCAGGGGAAAGTCCGGGAATCTCTCGGCGAAATCTGACCCACAGGCCTAGCCAGCGCCAGGTGAATAAGTCTCACAGTAACATCAGCATAGCAGTACAAGAATCATCAAAATTTCATCCACCATCATTCAACTGCCCGGGTAAAACAGCTAAAGAAAAACCCCCCCTTGAAGGAGAAAAAGGTAAGTCCGTTGCTTCTTTAACCCCCGGACTTACAAGTGAATCTTGGACATAGGGCAAGATTAGGGAAAGTGCGAATTCTCGCAAAGAAACCTGAAAGCAAAGAAAATCTCGACCAAGCAAAAATAAAGTGCGGAAGACCATTAAATTGCTAAATGAATGTTGACCATGAATGGAGAAATTCCCGCATACACAATTATTGATCCACTAGCATAAGAGCCTTAGTAGATAAGTAAAAAACCAGAGAGAAAAATCAGTGCACATGAATAAAGTCTAAATTACATGATAAGAAAACTCTGGATTTGTTGAATTAAAATTGAAATAAGTGCACCTAGTCAAAGTCGAAATTTCATGGTTATAGAATGGTAGATAAATTAAAAATTAACGTAAAAACCAGTGCCGATTGTTAAAAACTAGATTCCATGGTTTAAGAATTGTAGATAATTAAAAATTAACGTAAAAACCAGTGCCGATTGTTAAATTCTAGATTCCATGATTTAAGAATTCTGGATAAATTAAATTAAACGTAAAATCAGTGCACGGTGTTAATACCAAGCTTTCTTTGCTAAAGAATTTTGTAGATATTAAAGTAGAAACAGATTCAGTGCACATTGTTGAGACCAAAATTTCATGGTTATAGGATTCGGAATTTATTGAATTGAAAATAAAATCGGTGCACATAATTGAAGTCTAAATTTCGTTGATAAAGGATTTTAAAATAGTGAAATCGAGTTAAAAATTCAGTGCACTTTGTTGTAGCTATAGTTTCGGAGCTAAAGGATTGTAAATAAATTTATATGGAATCAAAATCTGTGCACATCAGTAGAATCACGATTTCATTGACGAAAATTTTGAAAACTTAGAAGCATAATGGAAAACGGGGCACATTAAACTTGAAAATTGAATCAGAACAGCCTCCATTGTGCCCGCGTATGTGTAAAATTGAGATAACACTATCCTACCGATAAGAAAATTTATAAATTGTGAAAACCAAGGCGAAATGAGAAGATAAACTGAATAACTTTCGCCGACTATGAATCCACTGTTCTGACAATATAACGAAATTTTACAGACAGACACACTCGCCCTCTGACATTATATTATATTGAGACATAATTTTTGCTTATATTCCTATATTGTATTCTTATATTTTAATGGCCATTTCAATTTATACGTGATATATTTACAATTATTCAAGTAATTTCAGCTTTTATATACTATACGAGGGTAGCCCGGGTAATTTTCGGGCCAACATTAATATATATTTAGGATTCATTTAATAATTTTTTGATCGGCTTTCATTAATTACACACAATGGGGTACCTTGGGAAACACTAGGTCATTCCCAAGAAAAAGTTTACTTTCTCAAGTTGCAAAGGTTCAGATAGTTAAGATTTATCTAGTCCCTAAGCAAAATATTGTTAGAATTTTAAGCGATGATAATTTTTATTGAGCATACCCTTGAGAGGCGCTCCCTTATTCCAGTCACTTTGTTACTGACGTATTTTAATTTCGCCCTAGGGGCCATATTAGAGTTAAGTAACTGAAATTGTATATGTCCAACCTCTGTACGAGGTCAAATAAATTTTGTGTATTAATCCGATCTTTAGTTGTCGTTAGTATGGCTGAGTAGTTGGCCAGTTTGGTAAAGTAGGGGTATGTGAAGGTAAGTCTCAGTGGGTTAACATTTTGGGACTCTGAGAAGAAACAGAGTCATGGTGAAGCTGTGGGGGCTTCGTGAGGGTGGGCTACGCTGACATCTACACCAGTCAGCAAAAATATCGACAAATAAGTTATTTTCCCTACACCCGCAAAACATTTTCTTTGGATATTACAATTTCTAATTAATTCGGTTTGATGATCGCATTTGTTTCGTGTTCATCTAATGATATATCCGTTCGGGCTCCGTTTTTTTTATTTTATTATGTCGTAGGATATTGTGTGCTTTCGGTTCGTTTGTGTTTTTTTTAGCCTTGGTATGTATTCTTGATGTTTGCCATGTCAGATTGTGTCGATGTCATTAAGTGGAAAGATCCCCCCCGTCCGGCGAGTTTACCAGCCCAGGCTTAAGCATGGCATACCAAGCAAGCCGCTTAATGATGTGCGACAGTAGGGAAATTGACGTTGGAAAAACCTCAGCAATCTGGCCAGTGCATGGTGATCCAATGGCGGCCAACTCGATGTCTTCGTGGTGAGAATTCGAGATGGGAATCATTTGTCATGGTGTACTGTTGCGGTGACATAATTGGCGCCCAACGTGGGGCCTCGAAAATTCAAACCATGAGTTGAGAGGTTCAAAACCACGTTGAGCGACATAATTGGCGCCCAACGTGGGGCCCGAGCGGTTATGTTTATTAGACCGTAATTTAGTATGGAAATTTATTTTTGTTCCTACGCGATACGTAAGTCCCGTTTAAGGAGTTATTAAATTTCTTGACACGTTGCGACGGATCTGCTTCGGGGCAATAATATATTTTTCGATTTGTTTTTGTTTATTGATCGGTTCGTGAAGTCTTGTTTTGGCATTCTAGTCTGAAACAAATGCTCATAATCGTGAGTAAACTTGAAGTTTTGTTTGATCCATTTTTGATAAAGTAAAGTAGAGTAAATAGTTTCACGTTTCGTTCATGTTAATGTAGTTAAACTTAGCGTAAGTCCCGGCGAAAAATTTAAATTTTAACCGCGTTGCGACGATTTGTTTAACTCATGACTGGCAAGCTTTTATTTTTCATTTATAGTCATTTTCGTTTCGGTAGTGTTTAAGGACAATGCGTAAGTCTCGGATGAGATTTCATAATCGAACCGCGTTGCGACGAATTGTTTAGGGCATTCTCGGCGAAAGATTATAAACTTTTTGTTAGTAGTTAACGGTTAAATTAAATTAATAAGTTTAAGGTTACTACTAGTTATCTAGGCTGAACCCAATGGAAGTGTTCAGGAGAATCTGGAGGAGTGAGACACGTTAAGTGGCCTCAGGCCTATAACGTTTGCCCTCGTCTTGGTTCTCAGTAAACCTATCAGTTCAGCGATGAATTTTTATGATTTTGTGTTTTGAAGAAAATTTTTGCGAAGCTTATTTGTCACAAGTTGCCCACGGTAACTTACCTTTACTTACCCCAAATTACCATCTACGACGACAAGAAGATTTTAGTTCGGATTTTTAGTTTTGGGTGTTTGATCCCGCATTTTTGGATGAAAGACTCCAAGCATTTATTTTAGTTTTGGGTGTTTGATCCCGCATTTATTTTTAGTTTTGGGTGTTTGATCCCGCATTTTTGGATGAAAGATTCCAAGCATTTATTTTAGTTTGGGTGTTTGATCCCGCAATTCAGTTTAAGCATTTTTGGATGAAAGATTCCAAGTTTTAGTTTTAGTTATTTTGGATGAAAGACTCCAAGTGTGATTTTAAGTATTTTGGATGAAAAATTCCCAACATTAGTTTTAGTTATTTTGGATGAAAGACTCCAAGTTTAGTTTTAAGCGTTTTTGGATGAAAGACTCCAATTTTTGAATTTATATCTTGAGCATAGTCTCTATTGAAGATAGTTGAAATACCGCATTTTTCAATATCTTCAAAAAAAATTTTTGTTTTGCATCATTTGATAACGATTGATGAAAATTGATTTTGTTGTGCGCTAGAATATAAACATTCTTCTAAGGTTGATGTAAGCTTAGAAGTGGTGTTTCTTTTCTTTTTGATATTATATTTTTTATTATATTCAAAACGATATCTTTCATTTCGACTAACTATTGATTTTCAGCTCATTTATTTTTCTTTTCTACGATTTTTGCTTTCTTCGTTTTCGATCAAGAGATTTGATTTTCTTTCCATCGCAAGCTGTTGTTTACAGACAACACTCGGTGGACATTTTTGACTTTTGATATTTTGATAATTCTCGTATTTCGTTTACCTCTAAGAGGATGTAATTTTGCATTGTACCCCCAGTTAGGGGAAGAAATTCTCATTTTTGTTATCTTTATTCACTTTTGAATTTCGGTTAATTAACCATGCCTGTTCGGCGATCACCGCGCATTAGTGGAACTGGAGGTGGTAATTTACCATTAGAGTCCACGGTGGAAGCATTTTTCACTCAAGCAGCTTCCGCACCTCTCACTTACACTACAGCGGCAGGATCAGCAACAACAGTCGTGACCACAGCTCCTATGACGACCAGTGTGCCAGGAGGCAGGATTTATCCAGCGAGTTTGGATCAGATTACCAGCGACCGCCATTTGACGGATCAAGAAGAATCGCCAGAATCCCCAGACTATAGCACGCTTACAGCCCGTCGTGCATTGGCTAGTCATAGACGAAGAACAAATGCCACATCATCCGGTCATGGAAATAATATGGAACGGCAACCGAATCAACAAATGGAGACGGATCGACAAAGAGACGACGAAGCTCTCGTACGACGAATTTTGCCAGTGATCGTGGAAGCCACTAGGCAATCGTTAGCCAGCAGTATGGGAAGTCAACCTGAGGAACGATTACCAATAGGCGAGGAGATATGGCAGATTACTTGGAGCAGGAGCCGAGAAGTAGAAGGAATCCTAGAACAGCTGAAGATCGTGGAAGACATTTACCAGCAGAGCAACCCTCGAGGAACACTAGACCTGAAATGGTTTCTATGATGGAATTAGCGACGACCACAGAACGGCAGCGGCCAACCGATGATTTTACGGCACCAACGCCACGATTCTGGCCAGTTCACGAGTCAACACCACCTCCAGGCAACAGAGCGAGAAGGAAGGACACACGCCAGCGGCGCAGTCCGAGTTCTGGTGGCCGTGACGAGTATTCTAGTCGGAGTGGACGTAAACCAGATGTCACTAAATGGGGAATAAAATTCGACGGAACGAAGAAGACCATGAATGTGCAGGAATTTTTATACCGCGTTGATGTCATATGCGAAGACAAGGAATGTGATATTGCAGAATTGCTGAAAGATTTGCATCATTTGCTAGAAGGTCCAGCTCCAGAATACTATTGGAGCTGTAGAAGATTGACGCCTGACCTTCGGTGGAGTGAGCTTCGGCAAGCGATGTCAGTGCAATTCCAACGTTATGATAATGAATTTCAAATTCAGAGTCAAATCCTGAGTAGACGTCAACAGCCGCAGGAAACGTTCGAAGAATTTTATAATACCATTATGCAATTGAGACACCAGCAGCGAATTCCCTATACTGAGGCGCAGTTAGCGGAGATTATGAAGGGGAATTTAAAACCTTCGCTAGCTCAATTGATGTTCCCAATACCCGCGACATCACTCAACGAATTTTCACGCGAAGTGCGGAGAGCTGAAACATTACTATCTACACAACGGCAGCAGTATCCTACGCGGCAGTTCAACCAACCGCGAGTACACGAGGTGAATCTGGAAGGAGATGAAGTTGGAGTTGAAGCAGATGCAGAAATAGAGGCCATCGGAAGCTTGATATGTTGGAATTGTAGGGCCTTAGGACATAGTTTCAGAGATTGCCTATCAACGGTGAGAAACGTCTTCTGTTACAAGTGTGGCCGTGAAAATACTGTAACGCCCAAGTGTCCAGTGTGTCAGGGAAACCAGCCCAGGAACCCACCTCAGACTGGGGAGGTGAGGTCCACACAATTTTAGACCCAGCCATACCTATTTCAACTTTGGACGACCCAGCTCTGAATGATTTAGTCCAAAATGACATCAGCAATAGCATCAACAATAATAACACCATCAGTAACGACAGCGATAGTAATATCAACAGCAATAACATTCTTCCCGAAAACGACACAACCAATAACAACACCACGAATAATAACACCATAAAGAATGACGATTTAGCGGAAACCAGTTTAACCAAGAATGACAAAATCGATAATGATGCAGAAAATATTTCAGTACCCATTGGAGAAGCAGTGGTTACAATTTTGAGAAACAATGATCGCGGAGAAGTACCACGACCAATTCCAATTTTGAAAGAAATCCGGCCAATACACCAGCGTATGGCGGAATACCGCATAGTTAGAGAAAGAATCTTTGGAGTACCGTCTGACCGAATCGATAGAGCGAGAATACGATACCAGAAACGGCGATTGGTGCGGAGAGAGATTGCCGCTACCACTCTATTCGAAGGAGAAGACAATAGATTCTATGCAAAAGTCAACATATGTGGTATAGAAGTAGAGGGCCTTCTCGACAGCGGAGCATCGGTGACATGCCTAGGCAAAGGATGTCAAGAGTTAGTTGCACGAGCTGGATTGGAAGTCCATCGATTTGGTTCCTCTGTGAAAACCGCCGATGGTAGTGCGCATAGGATTTCAGGCCGAATACGCGCAAAAATTAACTTCAACAAGCGGGTGGAGGAAATAAGTTTTTATCTCGTTCCATCATTAGAACGTGCTTTGTATCTTGGAGTTGATTTTATGCGGATCTTTAAATTGTTCACAAGCATAGAGAGTATCACCACTCAAGGGGTAGACCTATGCGAGGACGTCGCTTCCTCGGAGGAGGTTCGAACTCATGCCTTATCACCACGGCAGAATGAACAATTGGAAGCGGTAATGGAGGAATTTCTGTGCTATACGAAGAAAGGTCTTGGCAGAACAACATTGGAAACGCATACGATCGATACTGGAGATGCAGTGCCAGTGAAGGATCGGTATTACCCTGTTTCGCCGGCAGTGCAGGCTCTTCTGTATGCAGAAGTGGACCGCATGCTCGACCTAGGAGTTATTGAAGTCAGTGAAAGTCCATGGAGCCATCCCGTAACGTTAGTAAGAAAGGGGGCCAAGAATCGGCTGTGCCTGGACGCACGAAAACTTAATGCTCTGACGGTCAAGGATGCGTACCCACTTCCGCATATAGAGGGCTTGCTCAGCAGGTTAGGCGATACACACTACATCTCCAGTGTTGACCTAAAAGACGCTTTCTGGCAGATACCATTGGAGCCATCCAGCCGAGAGAAGACTGCTTTTACGGTGCCCGGAAGACCCCTCTACCATTTTAAGGTAATGCCTTTTGGGTTGTGTAATGCAGCTCAAAGGCTTTGCCGATTAATGGATAGAGTGATACCTTCCGCTATCCGTGATCGCGTCTTCGTTTATCTGGATGATTTTCTGGTGGTATCTCCAGATTTCGAGACTCACGTAGAGTTGTTGAGTCAAGTTGCTAAGTGCCTCGAACAAGCAGGACTAACTATCAACGTCCAAAAATCAAGATTTTGCTTCAAGGAGTTGAAATATTTGGGATATCTCGTCGGCGGCGGCCAAATCAAGCCAGACCCTTCCAAGGTGGAATCAATAATTGGCTATAAGTATCCGAAAACCCTCAAGCAGGTTAGGAGCTTTTTAGGCGCTACCGGTTGGTATCGCAAATTTATTTCTGAGTATGCCACTATCGCGAGCCCGATATCGGACACGCTGAAAAAGAGCAAGATATTCTGTTTTACGGCATTCGACCAGTTGAAGAACGCATTAGTGACGAGTCCAGTTTTGGTGCATCCCGATTTTTCGAAACGTTTTTACATACAGTGCGACGCATCAGATTTAGGAATTGGCGCTGTACTGTTCCAGAAGGATAATGATGAAGGAGAACATCCAATCGCGTATTACTCGCACAAGCTGACGTCTGCTCAGCGGAACTACACCGTGACAGAGCATGAGTGCTTAGCGGTAGTTCTCGCAATTAAAAGGTTCAGACCTTTCATCGAGCTAATGGCTTTCACTGTGATCACGGACCACAGCAGCCTTAAATGGCTGATGTCACACCGTGATCTCAGTGGGCGATTAGCTCGATGGAGTCTGCATCTGCAGTCGTTCAACATTGTGGAAGAGCATGGGAAAGGAAAACTCAACGTTGTGCCAGATACATTATCACGTTATGAAATGGAAGAAGTGTCTGCGGAAGTTATGCGTCTGATCGACCTGGATGATAAAGCTTTTAAGAGCGACGAGTATAAGGATTTAGCTAAAACTGTGGAAGACAACGCAAGTAGATTGCCCGACGTAACTGTGATCGATGGAATCGTATACAGAAGAACGATGCCTTACGACGGCGTGCCTCTACACGAAGATTTCGCTTGGAAAGTATGGGTACCAACGGAGTTGACAGCTGACGTAGTTAAAACGGCTCACGATCCACCACATGTAGCTCATGGAGGTTTCCACAAGACCTTAAAACGTATTAAGGAGTACTTCTATTGGCCGCTCATGAACGCGCAAGTGAAAAGTTATATAGACGCGTGCCAAGTGTGTCGTGAAGCCAAAGCAGCTAACCGAGTCCTAAGACCACCGATGGGCAAAGAAGTAATTACCCAGCGACCTTTTCAGCGAATCTTCGTTGATTTTCTTGGGCCATATCCACGTTCCCGTAATGGTAACACGTTTATCTTTATTATTCTGGATCATTTGACTAAATTTGTGATACTGAAGGCGATGCCAAAAGCCAGCAGCAAGAATGTAATTAAATTTCTGATAAACGAGATCTGCCATAAATTCGGTGTGCCAGAAACAATAGTTTCTGACAATGGGAAACAATTTATTAGCCGAGAGTTCAACGATTTCGTGAACAATTTTGGGATAAAACACCATAGGACGGCAGTACATTCGCCGCAAGCAAACGCGCCTGAAAGAGTAAATCAGTCGGTTTTGGCAGCAATCCGGTCATACATGAAGGAGGATCATCGCGAATGGGATCGTCATCTGTCCCAGATTGAATGTTCATTAAGATCTTCGGTGCACAGCGCTACGAAAGTAACACCATATTTCGCGTTATTCGGTATGAACATGATAACGCATGGAAGCATGTACCAGCTTGCACGACGCTTACAAAGTTTAACAGACCTTGGCGGAGAAACAGTGCCTAAGTCAGTGGCGCATGAATTGGTACGAACAAAAATTCAGGAAAGTTTGCACAAGGCATACGAGAAAAACGAGCGAACGTACAATACCAGATGCAGACAAGTGAAGTTTATCCCTGGTCAAGAGGTATATCGACGAAACTTTCAGCAAAGCTCTTTTAAGGATAATTTCAACGCTAAGTTGGCTAGGAAGTTTCTGAAATGTAGGATTCTGAAACCCATCGGGAACAGTCTGTATGAGCTTGAAGACCTGAAAGGCAAGCGACTGGGCGTATTCCACGCCAAGGATCTGAAGCAGTAGTGTATGTGAGAAAACGACTGCCTATACACGTTCGCGCGAAAAGCTTAAGATTTTTATTCCTTGAATATATTTTCCGGTGTTAATCGAATATGCGAGAATGTAACTACAGATTTTCGGTCATTTATTTTTGGTATTTTTGGAGAAACAACTAGTAATTAGAGCTCTATCGGTTCTAGGCCAATGTGGACCAATGCCGGAGGAATACGGGTTACCCTTTTGCGTAGCATAGTATTCTCGGGAGCAGAAGACACATTGGGATAGGAGCGATCGAGGTCCATTACTAGCTAGATACGTTATTCGAGTAAAGCTATTTAGTTCTGTCATGTCATTAGTGTTTGAGAAACAACAGCTTGCAAAGGAAATCCTATTAGTTAGGGTAAGGACAGAGTTTATATAGTCCCATGATTAGTCGTTCAAATTACTTAGGGGTGTTTTTCTTCTGGTATATTTGCAGCACGAAAGTATCAAGACCCTGACTTCGACCAACCCTATTGGACCACCCATACGAAAACTAATACGTAACGAATACGATAACTAATACAAACGATACAATAACTTTACGAAGACTACACCAACCGTAACTGTGACAATACGAAAACATTGGCAACGGAAATGGGGGTTGAACTAAGTAGGCTTAGTATAGGCGGAAGTCCACGGGATTTGTTCCACCGAGTGACTCAGCACCATCCCCTCGGAAGGTCTCTGATACCTCAGGTGGCGATACCCTGTCCACAGAAGCCAATGACTACTAACCATCTGAATTCTGCCTTCCCTCCCATCTCTCGCCATGACTGCCTTCCAGATGATTGGGTTTGTGACGGCCCCATATTGGCACTCAAAAATCCCCATGCCAAGTCATCCGGCAACTATCCGACAAAACTGACCTAAGATAATAACATTACCCGTCAGTTATTTCATCATGTGCAATGGAATTTGTGGAATGTGCCCAAACCAGTTTTTGTCTAAGAAACTGCTTGTTTTGCACCCCACCCCAACATGCACTTGCAAACGTTTTGCACACGACACCCATACGCACAAGTAAACGTTTACACATAACACCAAGCCTTACAATCAAACGTTTACGCATTACCCTTAAAGCGACGAGTAAACGTATACACACGTACACATACATGCAGACAATGGAATGTGGGATAACGGACAACGATCGCTTAGCTGCTGCGAAAATTTACATCTGTCTGTCATTGATAATTGTGAAATTAAACCGAACAGTCGACAGCAGCAGTCTCCATTCAGTGAAGTAGTAAAATTTTTAAAAGTGGTGAATTAAGTAATTAAAAGTTAAAACACAAGTCGATAATAGTGACATTATTAAGGGCTCAAACCCATCAATCGCCAGGAACCAGCAGAACACCCCGTTTTTGCCTCCAACGAGGCACGGCAAGAGTTCAATTTCCAACTATAAACCAGAGACTAATTTCCAACCAGAAAATAGGTAAGATTGTACACCATATGGACGGGGTGAAAATTTAGTGTCACAAGACCCTGACAGTGTTCCTTTTTGTTGTAGCTTCCCAGTGTTAAAACCGGAATCGCCGGCCCAGGAGTTTGTTAGACCACCGAGATTACGCGCTTCCACCGAGACCAAGACGTCATTAGTGTCTCCGACACCTGCTAGTCTCGGGGAAGCGTAGTACCAGGGGAAAGTCCGGGAATCTCTCGGCGAAATCTGACCCACAGGCCTAGCCAGCGCCAGGTGAATAAGTCTCACAGTAACATCAGCATAGCAGTACAAGAATCATCAACATTTCATCCACCATCATTCAACTGCCCGGGTAAAACAGCTAAAGAAAAACCCCCCCTTGAAGGAGAAAAAGGTAAGTCCGTTGCTTCTTTAACCCCCGGACTTACAAGTGAATCTTGGACATAGGGCAAGATTAGGGAAAGTGCGAATTCTCGCAAAGAAACCTGAAAGCAAAGAAAATCTCGACCAAGCAAAAATAAAGTGCGGAAGATCATTAAATTGATAAATGAATGTTGACCATGAATGGAGAAATTCCCGCATACACAATTATTGATCCACTAGCATAAGAGCCTTAGTAGATAAGTAAAAAACCAGAGAGAAAAATCAGTGCACATGAATAAAGTCTAAATTACATGATAAGAAAACTCTGGATTTGTTGAATTAAAATTGAAATAAGTGCACCTAGTCAAAGTCGAAATTTCATGGTTATAGAATGGTAGATAAATTAAAAATTAACGTAAAAACCAGTGCCGATTGTTAAAAACTAGATTCCATGGTTTAAGAATTGTAGATAATTAAAACTTAACGTAAAAACCAGTGCCGATTGTTAAATTCTAGATTCCATGATTTAAGAATTCTGGATAAATTAAATTAAACGTAAAATCAGTGCACGGTGTTAATACCAAGCTTTCTTTGCTAAAGAATTTTGTAGATATTAAAGTAGAAACAGATTCAGTGCACATTGTTGAGACCAAAATTTCATGGTTATAGGATTCGGAATTTATTGAATTGAAAATAAAATCGGTGCACATAATTGAAGTCTAAATTTCGTTGATAAAGGATTTTAAAATAGTGAAATCGAGTTAAAAATTCAGTGCACTTTGTTGTAGCTATAGTTTCGGAGCTAAAGGATTGTAAATAAATTTATATGGAATCAAAATCTGTGCACATCAGTAGAATCACGATTTCATTGACGAAAATTTTGAAAACTTAGAAGCATAATGGAAAACGGGGCACATTAAACTTGAAAATTGAATCAGAACAGCCTCCATTGTGCCCAGTATGTGTAAAATTGAGATAACACTATCCTACCGATAAGAAAATTTATAAATTGTGAAACCAAGGCAAATGAGAAGATAAACTGAATAACTTTCGCCGACTATGAATCCACTGTTCTGACAATATAACGAAATTTTACAGACAGACACACTCGCCCTCTGACATTATATTATATTGAGACATAATTTTTGCTTATATTCCTATATTGTATTCTTATATTTTAATGGCCATTTCAATTTATACGTGATATATTTACAATTATTCAAGTAATTTCAGCTTTTATATACTATACGAGGGTAGCCCGGGTAATTTTCGGGCCAACATTAATATATATTTAGGATTCATTTAATAATTTTTTGATCGGCTTTCATTAATTACACACAATGGGGTACCTTGGGAAACACTAGGTCATTCCCAAGAAAAAGTTTACTTTCTCAAGTTGGAAAGGTTCAGATAGTTAAGATTTATCTAGTCCCTAAGCAAAATATTGTTAGAATTTTAAGCGATGATAATTTTTATTGAGCATACCCTTGAGAGGCGCTCCCTTATTCCAGTCACTTTGTTACTGACGTATTTTAATTTCGCCCTAGGGGCCATATTAGAGTTAAGTAACTGAAATTGTATATGTCCAACCTCTGTACGAGGTCAAATAAATTTTGTGTATTAATCCGATCTTTAGTTGTCGTTAGTATGGCTGAGTAGTTGGCCAGTTTGGTAAAGTAGGGGTATGTGAAGGTAAGTCTCAGTGGGTTAACATTTTGGGACTCTGAGAAGAAACAGAGTCATGGTGAAGCTGTGGGGGCTTCGTGAGGGTGGGCTACGCTGACATCTACACCAGTCAGCAAAAATATCGACAAATAAGTTATTTTCCCTACACCCGCAAAACATTTTCTTTGGATATTACAATTTCTAATTAATTCGGTTTGATGATCGCATTTGTTTCGTGTTCATCTAATGATATATCCGTTCGGGCTCCGTTTTTTTTATTTTATTATGTCGTAGGATATTGTCTGCTTTCGGTTCGTTTGTGTTTTTTTTAGCCTTGGTATGTATTCTTGATGTTTGCCATGTCAGATTGTGTCGATGTCATTAAGTGGAAAGATCCCCCCCGTCCGGCGAGTTTACCAGCCCAGGCTTAAGCATGGCATACCAAGCAAGCCGCTTAATGATGTGCGACAGCAGGGAAATTGACGTTGGAAAAACCTCAGCAATCTGGCCAGTGCATGGTGATCCAATGGCGCCCAACTCGATGTCTTCGTGGTGAGAATTCGAGATGGGAATCATTTGTCATGGTGTACTGTTGCGGTGACAAAATATTTCAAAAACAGCAGTTGCTGGCGAACGGAGGTTGCAGACAAATAAATGTAAACAAACTTTGACATAAGAGAAAAACTTACACTCAGTCCAGAAAAAAAGTTCAAATCAGCTTCTACCATTTCTTTGTACCATGCACTGAATATAGGGCTTGAGCTGTAATAGTCCAAGGTTGCCATATCGATAGTTAAAATGTGCACACAGAATATATTCGCACGTGTGCTGTGTTTGAATTCCCATGATTTTTTAAATTCCCATTTTTCTTAAAATGGTCTGTAGCATTCCAAGCGAAAGTACTTACTCGAAGTTCAAGGGATGATGCTAATATCACGAACTGTATTCAATAAATATCAACAAAAAAATGTTTTACAGCAGAGCGACATAAACACTTATTTTTAATTTAAAAAATTTGAATAAAAAATGCCTGGCGGCTTATTAGGTGCTGTAATTATGATTGGGGATTTTTTTTCAAAATAGGGGTTTTTTTGGTATGGGGATCCGGGGATTTTTTGGGGATAAAAATTTAAGATGTATTTATTAAAAGCGCTCCTTTTGTATCATTGTTTGAAAGTTTTGATCTTGCACTACCTAAATCAAATCAAGCATACACACACAAATAATATATGGTTTTGCGTATGTGTGACTGCAAAACAAAGAGAAGAAAGTTACAGAGGCAAGTTATACCATAGACTAATACTTATAGTAGACCCAATAGTTCTCCCACCAAATTTATGACATTTGGCCTGGTGTTACATTTACGTTGGATGTTGAAAAGAATTGCTCTACTAATACGAGATAGAGGCAATGGTTCAAAACAACGAACAAAATAACAACAACGGCATTTCGTTTTGTGTGTTAAAATTATTGTGTTAAATACAACACAAATGTATGCTAACAATAACAGTCAATAAAAAAGTTTAAAACACATTTAAATTTCACAGTTTTTCACCAAAACGACATGAAAAATTAAAGTTAGAATTATTGTAATTCCACCTGGAGTATGTCACTTTTCGTCAAATATCTCTCTATCACACCGACTGCATCACGAAGAGTGTGAAAGGAAACGTCAGATGAGTCAAATATTCTCTATAGTAAGATTTACTCTATGCACTTGTCAGTCCCAGAAAATATCAAAATGCTTTTGCTGTACGTGATGACAACAATAAAACCAGTAACAAACATTTTTGATATTTGGTGTTGCTGAAAAGAGAAGAAATAACGAGAAATACTAAAACTATGTACAAAACAAATAATGAAGTAGATGAATCTGAAGATTATGAGACTTAAGTATTTGATATACTAAGCCTTAATGACTTTTAACCAATGTCCAGATCAAAATCCAGATCTCATTTGTCATAATCTTTTTGTTATAACTAATTATTATTAAAATAATAATAATATAATATTTATAATTTAATAATAATTTATTAGGTTTACATTTTTCAGTATTTAAATTTTCGTTTTGTTAAACTGAATTCTAAATAAATTTTTATTTTAAAACTTAAAACTTCCTTTAAAACTATCGGGATTTTAATTTTTTTTTTGGGATTTTCGGGGATTAAAAATAACAATTCGGGGATTTCGCCTAAAAATAAACTGGCGACCCTGTCGAAGACGACAAATGAGTCTGGAATGTGTGAAACGTTGTTCAATTATACGGCGTACAGTGTTGCTATTTTTGAAATAGCGGCCAAAAGACTTTTTTTAAATACTCATATTAAAGTAAACACCTGGTAACCTGAGAAGCCAAAAATTCTGATCTCTACGTAAATATTTTGCCTATAAACACGGTGACTCAATATGCACATTTTTATTATCTGACTGAAAAGTATGATTTAATAATAAATTTTGGAAATTCAATCGCTTATAACTTCTTATTTTCAAAAGGGATTTTTATGAAATAATATTTCGTAAAATAACTAGAACCTTTACTTACTTACATACCCACTTCGTTTTACTCATTAGGAGCTTGATCAATTCTTCTGACGCAAGTCTGATCTTTATACTCTATACCACCATAAATGTAGTATAGTATAAATGTAGTCTTTTAAACAAACTACAGGTCGCAATTCTCAGCGGAATTCTATGCAATTTTGTATACTGTATTTTTTTTTTAACAAGAACGAACCTTGTTGACTTGGACGTAAATCGGTCCCCTTTTTCGTGTACCACCCATACAAACGAGCTTCCGGAAACCTATTAAACGCTAATAAATAGCAAGCAAAAACAAATATAACGATCAAATTAAGCCAGCAAAACTTGTATGAAAATCAAATGTTACACTAAATTTGTATACCCTCACCCATAGGATGGGGGTATATATCATTTAATACGGACAAAAATGTAACGCATCGAAGGAGCCACTTTAGGCCCTTAGTATCTTTGGACGAAATTTGTTTTACATTTTAAGACGATTGAGCCATGTCCGTTTGTCTAGCTGGTCAATACGATAACTGCCGTAAATCTTTACAGATCACAATGAAATTTTGTCAGTGACTATTATTTGCCAATATTGTGTTTGGGATTGAAAATGGGTGTTTTCACCACGCCCCTTCTGGTACCTCCCGTACAAATCGACACATTTAGCACAAAATCATATTTCTTTCAAACCTTTCTTCTGGTAGATGTGATTAGCTTCAACTCTCACACCGGTTATTAATCTGTCAATGCCTACTTACCTGGAGGAAATGCGCGAGATTGTCACACCCATTCTCGTACCTCCCATACAAAACAGGGCGTTCGTCCGGGTTTTCAATCCGATAAATCGCGTGAAACACCGTAATGAAATTAGGTGTAAGGCTTCACTCTATCAAAGTCAAATCACCGATTAAAACGGTTGATTTTGCCACGCCCAGTTTCGTACCTCCCATACAAAAGTTGGGCGTATTTCCGGTTTGCCGATTCGATATCTCCAATAAATCATAACCGATCTTAATAAAATTTGGAACTGATCAAAATTTTGCAACAAAAAAATTCCATGCCAATTTTGGTACCTCGCACATAAATATTGGGAGGGAAAAAATTCCCCAAAACCACTTAGGATCGTAACTAATTTGGGTATTCAATAATATTTAGAGTAATATGAATATTGTCACTTTTGAGTATTTGCGTTTTTTAACAGAACTCCCATGTAATGAATGACTTAGTGTGAGGGTATGATTAAGTCGGTTCACCCGACTGAAACTTATGTGCTGTACCTCGTTTCTGTAGTTCTCGAATCGAAAAAGTTTTCACATTAGCATGAAAGTAAAGTAAAGTTTCACATTGTGAGTAAAAAGTGTTTCTGTATATCAATGCGAAATGATGACGTTTTTATTGGAATATTCCAAGAAAGCTGTCAAGTAGTAAAAAAAAAAAATATAAACAAACAAAATAAGCTAGTGCGAAAAAGAACAACAAACCGCTTAATATCGCTTAGGTCCCCATATAAAGTTTAGCAGGGAATAAAAAAAAACATGCTCAAAATAAGCTTGTTTTTTAATTCCTGCTAAACTAAGTTTTCGACGACTTTGTATGGGGAGCCGCTTAAAATCGCTTAGTATCGCTTAGCTCCCCATATAAAGTGGTCGAAGATTAGTTTAGCAGGGAATAAAAAACCCTCAATATCAAAATCTCGCACCGTTTTAATTTGTGAGTATTTTTGACGTTTAAAATTTAAACTTTTTCGACTCCCTACTTTTTAGAAACAGTTTTTCTGGCATTTTTACAATAAGCATGAAAAAAGCAGTACGTCACAGAAAGTTTTCGCAAAACAAATATTGTAGAAACAGTCACATGTGATAAGCAATTTTTTGTACCGATTCTTAGCGTTTTTGTTTCAATTCACATGTTTCATGTGAAAACTTTTTCGATTCGAGAACTACAGAAAACAGGTACTGGTATTACAATCGGTCCACCATACCCTTCATACAACTGCCACTCCTGAAAGACACTTTAATGCCATACAGATTAAACACGTGCACAGTTACATCCAAACACACCAGTTACAGTGTGACATCATCAGTGAGTACATTCAGATAAGTGTTTTAGGGGTTCTGTTATAAGTGGGTATTGTTATTCTTTCTATTCTCTATTCGGCTTTTCTAATAGACTGATTGCAATGAAAATTTTACAATGAGGTGCTGATGAGCTGCTGATAATCCTTGGTTGTACTTGGAAGTGGTTGGATAAAGGGGCGTGGCACCGCCATACAACTTAAAATTTAAAATGACTGTATCTCATGAACTATCAGAGGTAAGAAGATGAGATTTGGTATCTATAGTATATTGTTGGTACAGTATGAATTACAGCCAGGGTGGAAGTGGGCGGGGCCACGCCCCCTTTTCAAAAATCGCTCTGACGGCTTTTCAATATACCGGTTGTTATGAAAATTTCACAATGTGGTACTGATGACCTGCTCTATTGGTGGACTATTGGGTGTGAAAGAGTACAGAGAGAACGAGAGCACAGCATTTGTTTCTATTTACGTTTCTGCTTTTTCGTAACATAACTGGTTACACAAAAGCCAATAATTGATCTCTTTCGTGTTTGTCAGAAAAATAAACAATCGTCCACTGACACGATGCGAAACTGTCGCGAAAAAACCCTGAAACTTCGTTCTTCTTTGCTTGCTCTTCACTCAACCTTGCTCTTGCTCCTGCTTTGCTTGCTCGGCTCATGTGTGGATACTTTACTTCGTAAAAACTTGGCAAATCTTTATACATATATGTATATAATTCTACTGCACGTGTGTTGTGACTGAACTCCTCCTAAACTTATGGACCGATTTGAATAGATTTTTTTGTATGCGTTTGGGTGGCGCCCTGGGTGGTTTAGATTTACTATTCGGTCCAATTGGACAAAGGGGCGTGGTACCTCCCATACAAACCACAAACTAAAAATACATTATTTCTGCTCCTGCTAACGGTATTTGAACAAAATTTGGAGGACAACGTCTGCCGGGTCAGCTAGTAAATTATAAAATGCTTCTTACTATGATTGACGGAAAGGTTGCACAGGCCCTTACAAATACTAAATCGTCCTCAAGTTGCATTATATGTAAAAAAAACTTCAAGTCAAATAAACTAAACTCCATCAGAAGACAAGTTTTTTGAAGAAGCTTACATATATGGAGTATCCCCGCTTCACACAAGAATTCGCTTTATGTAACATATACTTAAATTGGGCTATGATCTAGATTTTGGTCCGAATGGAAAAACTGTTTGCAAAAATTTCGACAATCAAGTTAAAAGGAATCAAAAGAAAAAGTTAATACAAAAATAGTTAGGACTTGCCGTAATAATCGACCAGTCAAAACAAGGTGAAGGAAACAGCAATGACGGCAATTTTGCGGATCCAAAAACTGCTGCATTCCTTAACTGGAGTAGATTTTGAATTAATCAATATAAGTAAATCCATGTGCGATTTTTGATGTGTAAACATCTATACGCTGGGGGTAAAAATCTTTTTCACAATACAATCACAAATTTAGAGTAAGATGTGCGATGTAATCGTTAACCAATCGTAAAGCGTTATCAAATCGGTGTGAGCTATGTATGAGTGTATTAGTGTACTCATACGCTGCATACAATATACTCAACACCATCTAGTGTTTATCGTAACATCTAAACAAATAAATAAAATGAATACAAAAACATTTAATTTTAATAACTTTTAAAAAGATTGTTTGCACTTTTATTAAAAAATTTACTAAAATAAAGCAAAATAAGGAAAACTAAAAACTAAACTTGTCAAATATAAGTAAAACTAAAAACTAAAAGTTTTCTTCATCTTTGAGATTGTCATTCATACTTAACAGCTGCATATAAGCACCATCTAGTGTGCAATATTTGCTACTAATTTTCGAAAACCATTGCTGTAAAATAACATTAGATTTCAGTAAACAGCTGATTAATAACTTACTTAATATAATTTACAAAACACAAAAAAAATTATAACTCAGAACATAAAACAACACAAAGTGTATCAAAGCGGAAGGGGGGTAATGTTAATTCTAATATAATTTCTATTAGATTCCAATATAAATTAAGTTTATAATAACATATCTTCATTACGTACTGTTGCCTTACACTGAAGCTGGTGCACGACAATTGGGTAACAATCTCCATCTCATGCCAATTATTATGGGTGGAGATTTTAATACAAATTGTGCAAACCCACAGTCGCAAGCTTTATCAAAATTTTTATTTGACGTTTTCCACTTGCATGTGAGCAATTCTCCACAAACCCCCACAACTAACAATTCCACTACTATAGATGCAGTTTTCCATAGATTTTTAAATACAATCGAGTCAAAAATTTATATATCTTATTTTAGTTACCATAAGCCAATATTAAATATTTATACTTAAGGCATTTACCATAGATGGGCACTACTACTAAAATTTCAGTAAAAATAATTCTTTAACTAGTAAATTTTTGCTGATTACTAAAATTTTTTTCAGCAATTTTTATAAAGTGCCTACATGATTATGATGAGGTGTATTGAATTTTCAGTAATCAGTAATGCCCGATTACTGAGTATTATGAATACGGCCCTATGATTTGACTGGTAATGCAAATTAAATTTCATTATCAGTAAAAATTTACTGAATTTTTTCAGTAATCAGTAAATTTACTGCTTACTATAATTTTTAATGCAGTACATATATACTGCAGTGTGCCCATTTACTAACCAAATAAGTTAAATAAAACAAACAAAAACCAGCAAATTCCTATGTATTTACAATATTGAAAGTTTTGATACTTTTAATTGATTAATTAAAAAAATATACTAAAAGCATAAGTACTTCCAACTTCATTACTAGATGTTTACACATCTTCACTGTGATCGGACTCACATTAATTTTTTATTCAAATGAACTGAAAAATGAAAATTTTCCAGTGTATACAAATTTACACCCAAAATGACAAAACCCGAAAACTATGACCACTAGTCGGACCGATTTAGAGTTATCCGATTGGCCTCAAATTTTCACCGCGCTAGTTTTAGACCAAGAAAAAGTAAGCATCGGTAATATTTCCCAGTTTGGGTTTGGTGATTTTTTGTGTATGAAGACAAGAAAATGTGGCATTGTTGCCTAAATCAAAAGTACAAAACACACTATCAACAGCAATGCTGGATTTGCATTCGAATGTTGGCAAATTCCCTGTTTCTTATTTGAATAGTAAGATCCGTGGCGATGCAGCAACATTCCCACTAGCCACTGTGTGTTAGAGCGAGACGAATATAAACCTCAAAGAATTTTTATTGCTACTGTGTCGCTGTGTTTGTATGTAACCATTAATTTGTGAAAATGTCATGTTCACGTACAAGCCACCAAAGCGCGCCATCTAGCGCACAGACCAAAGCGAATAGCAACGGCCACATTGACCAAGTCATTTGTTGACATCCAACACACACCCTGTTACCTGGCGTTTACACGGGACAGTTTTGCTCCGACAGTAGCAATACATTCACACTATTTTACTACAACACCTACACTTCTGCCACTTGCCTCGCCACTGTCTCTGATTTTTCGACGACAGTAACTTCGGCAAGTGATTTGACGTATTTGGTCAGATCGGTGACATTTCGTGGTAATTTGTGAAAAACAAAGCAAAACATCACATACATACATATAAACATGTATACATTTTAAATTTTCAGAGTACATCAGCTTCATTGTAATTTGGAGAAATAGGGCAAACGATCGTAGAAATTGGGAAAATTTGGTTTTATTTGGTAATTTGGAGTTTTATTGAAATATTATTTGGCAACACATACTAGATATAAACATGTATAAATAATATATGCATGTAGCAATCTTCTTTTAGTAAATTAAGATTTCAAGCAAATGTGAAGAAGAGCAAATCAAAATCAGAGCACGAAATTTACAAGAAACGACACGGTTGCTTAAAACTGTTCTGTCTTTATAACTGGCTGGACACATACGTCACACAACAAATTTTTCTCTTTTTGACAACTAATACATATTATCAACTGTTCGGTCTTGTACTGTCCCGTGTAAACGCACCGTTAGAGACCATCGACTAAATGTCAGAAATATGTAATTTAATACATTACCTTCAAAATCAACGATGTGCCACGTCATCAAGCATGACGAAATAAACCAACGGAACCAATTGGGAAATGGCCGACTTGGACGACCTCAATGAATTTCTCGTTCATTCTATCAGCGTCAGTAAGGAGACCAACACCAAACCGCTCCACTAGTACCTTCAGTAGTAATAAATAAGTGAAAATATAAGTGAACACAAGAAAATTGTAACCTGTAAATTTGAGACCACGTGAAGCTTTCCCGCCGTGTACGATATCCCTAAAGAAAGAAGCGTTATATTGTTGGCTAAAGGAAGCATTCGTCACAAGTACCCAAAGCATTTGCAGAATAACGAGGGTGAGTATGAACGAAAAGAAAATGGGAGCAGCCGAACGTGGAAGAAAATAATACTATTAAAACGAAATATAATCCGGAATTCAGCCCAACGACAGCGCGATTAATGCTCGACATTTCTCTCTACAGGCCAAAAATCGCGCGCATGAAAAGGAAAGGAAAACACCACCAAGTCGCGGCCCTCGTGCTAATTTTCTAAATTATAAAAGTTATCAATCAATATAATTTTCTAAATTATAAAAGTTATCAATCAATATAATTTTCTAAATTATAAAAGTTATCAATCAATATAATTTTCTAAATTATAAAAGTTATCAATCAATACAATTTTCTAAGTTATTAAATTTAATAATTAATCTAATTTCATAAAGTTATAAATTTTTGTTGATTTATAAATTGTGTTAATATTATAAATTTAGATAAATTTCGTTATATTCACAAAATTCGTGAAATTCCATTAATTCGTTCAATTGCGTTGAATTTCACTAAAACGTTGCTAAATTTCACCAAATTTTGATCTTGGTTAATTTTGATGAATTTTTAGAAAAAGAAACACTGAAAGTACTGCTAAATAAAGCTACACGGAAGAAAAATACGTATAAAGACAAAATCCGAAAGTAAAAATCATAAATAAAAAGCGAACACGATTTAAAAAGAAAAACTTCATAATAATACCGCGAACGCCTGACGCCTCAATTGTGTTCAACGATAACAGCAAACCAGCGCACTGAGTCACGTAGCAAAAATAAAAAGAAGAAGCAGCAAATTCAATTGCTTGTGAAGTTCAACCGACGCCAGTCAACTTTGTGTAAATCAGAACTATCAAAGTGCGAAAAATTAAATTAACTTGGTGGTGTAGTAGAAACGATAATATCAGCGACAACTCAGCCGAAGTATTATTGAGAAAAACGACAGCAGACAGACGAAACATCCAGACCACACCGTAGCGAATCAGCAACAAGGAACCGAACACCGGGCAAGTATAATAGCTGCACCTAAGCCCAGCCTTCAGTCCAGATATCAGCAGCAATAGTACAAAACAACAGGAACAACTCCAGTTAGCTGAGGATAAGTAAAAAGTCACCCCTGTCCCAAGCGAGCACAAGGTAAGTCCTCAGTTTCATTCCTCTTGTGCTAAATTATCCGGACAACCAGTTCCCCTGCCATCTGGTCCGTCCAGTGGGGTTTACAGTGGACAATCGCTATTCCACATTCCCCTTGTTTCGATTGTAAGCAACTTTATATTAAGGCTTAGGAAAAGGTTAGGGCAAGTTGCACATTCTTGTCGTAAGCCACTATAAAAAATCCTCCCATGATTCCGATGTGGAATGGGATACGGGTTCAAAATTATCAGTGAGAAACTGTGGCTTACGCAAAAGTGTGAACATACGAACAACATATCGAATCCCTTCACCGTCATATTAACAAATGACGACGTTAATTTAAGATACCATTAAGTGCTGAAAACATTGTAAAGGGTTGACATTAGTGACTTTCAATTCACCGAACAAAACTGTCAATCGAAAGGGAACGAGCGCTCGAGCCACGACGAAAAGATCATTAAGAGAGGCAGTAAAAATTGAGAGATTCCTTGCTTTTCTGAATCAAAAAAAAAAAAAAAAAAAAACATCCATATACAAACCAATGTCTTCCTTGAAAAGATTAATAATAGGAAAACCTGTCAATGCGTCCAGGAAATTGTAAACGCAATACAAAATTTGAATAACATACACCATCATTCAAATAGTAAAGAGCACCAAAAACAACTAGTTATACAAATTTACTTGAAACCCAGTACCAACATTTGAGTTGTGATACCCTCCAGTGGGTCTAGAAACGAAAATCCATAGAATATAGTTATTTTTGGTCTTCTTCCATTAAATTTTATGATAATATTGATAAATTTCCCCCATACATACATACACAATATATTGATTTGCATAAATTATAAAATATTTAATAACATTTCTTACAGATAAAGTTTAAATTAAAAATAATATCTATCGTTGTTAACAATTTCTAAACTTAAATAACATTATTGAATTATAGGTGAATTAGTTGTTGATACATTTAGTAATACCCATATATATTAGTCATTTTGTAATTTCATTCATTTGCCAATAGATAACCTTTTGGTTATCTGCATTATAGTTATATATTTGCGCTTGCGCCTAAAGTTATACTGTGGAAACACAGCCATTTAGTTATAAGGAGAAAATTATCTGACTGTTATCTAAGTAAGACGAATAATTGTTGATTCCAGCTAAAAGATTAAGTGAGAACAGTTTTCGCCGTGTGCAGTCATAGAATAACATTAGGGTAACTACCGCCAAAAAAGGAGAATGTTAAACTTGGCAAAATTACCAGAAATAAGTAAAGAGATTTCATGACAAATCTATTTGGGTTTCAGTACATTGTTTAGTATCAAGAATTCCTATTTTGAAAATAGAAGAAAACAATTAAGTTTAAGGAAGATAACCCGTAATGGGAACAAAATTAATAGAAGTAAGAATTTTCCGGTTAATAGCCGATGTTTTGAATTAGATTATAGTTTGAAATTTCATGGCCATCAAGCCAATCAAATTAAATATCAAATTTAGTCTCGTTCAGTTTATCGGGCATAGCAGATGTAAGCTGTGCGCCGAATTTCTAGTTTAGTTCCGTTTATCGGGCATAGCAGATGTAAGCTGTGCGCCGAATTTCTAGTTTAGTTCCGTTTATCGGGCATAGCAGGTGTAAGCTGTGCGCCGAATTTCTAGTTTAGTTCCGTTTATGGGGCACATCAGACGTAAGTTTTGCGCCGAATTTATTTCCAGTTTAGTATCGTTCCGTTTATCGGGCACAGCAGACGTAAGCTGTGTGCCGAATCTCTTGTGCTGAGGCAGACGTAAGCCGAAGTGCATTTAGCATCAGTTCATTTCGTCTTGTTAAAGCTAATATTGACCCAACTATTTGTTTAGTTGCGGTCTCGTATCTTCCGGTTAGAGTTTTCTAAAGGTTCATTTTTCAACTTCAGCAGACGTAAGCTGGGGGTTTTTATACCCTGCGAGTTCAGTTCCTTTAGACAATTCTTATTCAGACCAAAGTTGCTTGTGCGAACTGCGGTCCTAGAAGTTGCGAGTTTAGTCTTTTTGGCGAATATACGTTCGGATGTGTTATTTTTCAGTCAAGTTAAAGTTCAAGTCAAGTTAAAGTTTCAGTCAAGTTAAAGTTCAAGTCAAGTTAAAGTTTTTAGTCGAGTTAAAGTTTTTAGTCAAGTTAAAGTTTTAGAGTCGAGTTAAAGTTTTAGTAGAGTTAGAGCTTCAGTCAAGTTAAAGTTTTTAGTCAAGTTAAAGTTTTAGAGTCGAGTTAAAGTTTTAGTAGAGTTAGAGCTTCAGTCAAGTTAAAGTTTTTAGTCAAGTTAAAGTTTTAGAGTCGAGTTAAAGTTTTAGTAGAGTTAGAGTTTCAGTCAAGTTAAAGTTTAGATCAAGTTAAAGTTTTGGATCAAGTTGAAGTTTAGTCAAGTAAAGTAAAGTTTTGGTTTCAAGTTAAAGTTAAATTTATTCAAGTTAAGTAATAGAAACTCAAACTAAGCACCAATTGTTATAATTGTAAGACCTAGTTAATAAAAGCCATCCCAATAACAATTTATAACGATAAAATTGAGTGTTTTCAAAATGAATGGCTAAAGAATTTATAAGGTAGGTAGTGGTGCGGTACGATATCTCCATGCAAACATGGTGAAATCAAGGTAAGAACAATCCAAACTATTTTTGGGACGCCCGAAAATTAATTCGGAACGTGGCGTCAAAGGTGAGGTCCTATGATCTCTTAAAGGGTGGGTAAAGAATTTCCTGGAGCCGACATAAGACCAGTCGAAGAGTAGTCCGGAAGATTCTAATCCGTTTCAGTGTGTGTAAAAAGTTGTATCAGTTTATATTTTGTTTACCCAGTAGATGTAATTAGGCCCTACGAGCTTTATTTTATGATTCCAAAGGTTAATCACCCAGCTGGCAAGGATTCAAAACTTTATTGTACCGCCAAAATGAGGAAAAGCCAAAGTCCTGGCAAGAACTTTTAAAAAATACACTTCCGCCCCGATGAGCTCTAGTCGAGCATGAATATTGCCAGTGCAGCCTAGACTTGGTGAAGGAATAGGAGGAAATCTGTGGAGGTAAATTTTTAACGAAACAGTTTTCTCTTAGATAAATAAGGAATCCATCGTCATCTCATTGAAAATCAATTCCTTCATTTCCCCACTTTCGTCAAAATTGAATAAGCTGGCAATTCCAGCCAAAGACAATCTCTGCACTTGCAGATTAGACGCATTGAATTCCAATGATGCATACAGATGAAAGGCATAAAGTGGCATTGTGGCAAGAAATTTTTGGAGTCTTGGACTGTAATGAATTTTCAAATCATTTCTGGGTTTCAAAAGTCACTTCGGTTATTTTTGAACGAACCCTGTTTCAGCAGGAAACCCCCCGTTTCTGTTCGGTTCTGTAAATAACATTTACAAGAATAATAATTATTTTATTTTATTTTTCATTTACATAACATTAGACGTTACTTTCTTTGAATGTTTAATGTTGTGTAAATTTCTTCATGTTAGAATTTCTTTAGATTTTAGCATTAATTTTCAATTACATTACATTTTTTACATTTGAACATAACTACAATGTTTAATGTTTTGTAATTTCTTCATTTTTGAATTTTTCATCACATGACAAATTCAAAATTTCTCTACAAAAAAATGGCGCCCAACATGGTAGCCTAGTGCAGAATTAACATCTACAGTGTTTTTGAATTTTAGTTTTTGTTTTCTCTCATAGAATAGAACGAATATTCTATGTGAGACGTGTAAGTCCCATTCGTAGTACCATAGGAGTCAGAATTGTGTTGCGACACGTCAAAACATAGAATTGGAAAATTTAATCTTGAGGAGAAATTTTAGTTGTTACATAGTATAGTTTATTAGTAGTCTTGATAGAATTTGATAATTGTCTTTCAATTGCACTAATAGATCGAGCTATATGACAACCATAGGACAATAGATAATTTAATTAGTTTTCAGCCTTCGGTCTTAATCAAATTCTAAATTTTCAGAGTCCCGGAGCATAAGAATCTTAGTAATTCAGACTTCGCGTTGCCTGAAAATTAAGATTTGAGATGGATTCACGGCAAACCGACCATACAATAGCATAAAACGACAATAGACCTAAAGGATGACTTTAGCTTAGCATCACTAGGATGTACAGTAGGTCAGGCTACGAAACCTTTAATAGGGCGTTAGTTTTCGCGACTGCATTTTCATTTTTCTAGGTAAAAGGTTAAACTTATTTTACTCAACATAATTTGCAATTCCACTAACCACTTTTTACACACGAAACATAGGATTACTATTTCAGATATATTCATTTGAGTATATTTTATTTTTTTTTGTTTGGATTGTTTCATCATAGGAGTATGGAGTACGGTTCCATAACCGCTACCGCTTTAATTTTATTGAGTTTTTAGTTTTTGAGTATCGTTCTTTATGATAATTTAAAAATTTTGAATATAAATTTTCAACCTATAATTTTTAAGAAAGGAAATTTAAGTAATAAATTTCATATTTTAGCAAGCGACAAATTAATGTTTCTATTTACAAAATAAATAAATTTTGAAACACCTAATTTATTAAGTAATTCTAAATAGTAAGTTTTTAGTAACAATTAAATTTTTGCTTGAAGACCAAGATTTTAATGTTTTAAGGGTAGAATTCGAAACCTATCTTATAGAGTTACGTTACGTGAAATTCAAGTGAGAATTTTAAATCTAGAAAAGCCATTGACAATTTCAGTGGATATATTTGGTTGCTTTCGAACGAGAATACAATTTTGGTACATAACGCCTAAATTCAATACCACCTGACGTAAACGTATCGCATTGCAATCTTTGACAAGTCAAGTTAGTAGGATAATTGGTTGAACAGTTAAAGGATAACTGGGTATATAAAAATCTTGACCCAATCCAAAATAATCGTTGAAGATTTAGTCAACTTGAATTATAGTTTTCGCCACTTGGCCTTGTCACTTTGAAATTTCTTGTCTTTTATTCCAACGGAATATCCTCGGGTGGACCTTATCATATTCCACGGCATAAACTTTTGAGTGAGACACATTCAACATGATTTTCCAAAGATTAGTAAGTCTGCTCCGAAGGTTCTTTTTCTCCGTATTCTTCATGGTTGTCCAAACCAGATCCGGTTCTGACCAGGGGGGTAACACCTTGGAACAAGACACAGATGACATTCCATCGGGGTCCACAGGACCAAACACCGCGTCATCTATACCAGCATCGGAAACGGCAGGATCAGATAACCCATCGGGGGTCATCATGACCAGTGCAGATGGGAATCAGGTACGGTCACAAGACAGTAATCTAGGCCAGACTAGCAACGTACCCCCGGAGGATATTTTTGAGGATTCATTGCCAGGCCCGCCGTATAGTGAACTTACCGTTCCACCACTAAGCTGGGATAGCAACAATGCTCGGAGGTCCAACCTATCGCAGAATGTAAATTCGGACTCTTTAACACTAATAAATGCGGCAGTTGGGATAGCTACGGCTCCAATATTGTCCACGAGACCAGACGGGGCAACAAGACCTAATGTCCGAATAACAATACCAAGAGACAATAATCTGCCGGGTACCCAACAACCGTTTCGAACAGGTTCCGGATCATCGGAAACGGATCCACACAGAGGTTATACTCCGTGGCTGAATGCTTTGACTACTTCGCCATCTCCCCAGCAATCTCAGATGGGAGCAAACAACCAGCTTCCTTATCAGGTAGACGTTTTGGATTGGTCAGCGCGCAACACCAGCAATGACAGTCGGCCGTTGAATAGACCATCGCAAAATAGACAGGAACCACAAACCCAGCCCTCGCCGAACCATGCGCGACCTGACAACACTAGGGCTATACTACCACCACCAGGGAATAGGGCATCAATAAACAGCGGAGGGCAAAGTCATCCTGAGACATCGCCCCGCAGGCGGTCTTCACCCACGTCTCGCTACGACTCGAGAATTACGCCAGACCCGGCCATGGTACATAATATGGGAAAATGGGGTTTGAAGTTCGACAGTACAGCGCGTACTCTGAACGTGCAAGAGTTTCTCTTCAGGGCTAACCGGCTAAAACAAAGTTATCGATGCTCGGATTTGGATTTCCTTACCAACTTCCATCAACTACTGGAGAAACCGGCAATTGATTGGTATTGGAATTATCTCAAAATAGAAGAGTCACCGTCCTGGGAACAACTACAGCGGGATATTTTGAAGCAATATCAACCGTTTGAGGACGACACGCAGATCCAGAAACAACTCCTGGCAAGACGACAAATGGCCAATGAGAGTTTCGAAAGTTTTTGTAACGCTGTGGTAGACCTAAACAATCTTCAAGATGAGCCATACAGCGAAAGGAAGCTAGTGTCGGTGATAAAAAGCAACCTGAAACCGGCTCTATCCAATCTCATATATGTCATATGGTCAAAGCCGCTGATGTTCAGCTCACACAACAACGTCAACAGTATAGCGCATACCTACCGAAAAAGGTCAACGAGCTGGAGTGTGTGGAAGAAGAAGAACAGGCAGTAGAAGCGATTCAGGCCAAGATACCACCAACTTGTTGGAACTGCAGAGAAGTAGGCCACGAATATCGAGAATGCTATCAGCCTGCTAAGCATGTGTTCTGCTATCGTTGTGGCAGGGAAAATGTAATTACCCCAAAGTGTCCAACGTGTTTGGGAAACGGATGGAAGCCCCGTCCTCCAGCTGGAGAGGAACGGCCAAAGGCAACGATAAACCAGTCATAGAGAGAGTCTCCCAGCATAAACAGACCTCTCACCCAACACCGCCGGTTAAGAAGAAGGGACGCCCAACTAATAAAGACTCCGACATGAACAAAAAGGCAAAGAGAGCCGCCAGAAAGGTTAGCCCTATGAGAAATCAAGTCCCGATCAAAGATTCTGGTAAACCAAATGAGACTCCGATAATCAGTCATCGTAAAAATCAGATCAGGCAAGCAGAGATCGAAAGCGTGCCTAGTACAACCCTAACGACGACCACCGTAACCACACCAACGACTGTATCAGTAATATCTAAACGCGTGGAAAAGGCCCGAGCAAGATACAGAATTCGTAGACAAAAGAGGAAAGAAATCGCAGCTGCAACCCTGTTTGAAGGCCCTGACTCGAGATTGTATGCTAAAATCGAAATCAATGGGATTCCAATCGAAGGATTGCTCGACAGTGGAGCGACGGTAACCTGCCTCGGCAGAGACTGCTTGAAGTTCCTGGACACAGCCAAGCTCCAAATACATTACTTCAATTCGAAGATACGCACGGCAGACGGCAGCGCACACAGTATAGTGGGAAGAGTGTGTACTGAGGTCAGCTTCAATGGAAAAAAGAAAGTGGTCACGTTCTACCTAGTACCCACATTGAATAGACACCTATTTTTAATTTTTAGGGGTAGACTTTATGAAAACTTTCGGCTGCTTTGCCAATATAGATTGCCTATCCACAAATGATATTCCGCTCTTCGATGAAGAAGAAGTGGAGGGAGACAAAAGAATGCACCAGTTAACACGAGATCAAAGGGCGCAATTAGATCAAGCGATTAAAAAGTTCCCTTGTTTTACGACCAGAGGCTTAGGGAAGACCAGGTTGGAAACTCACACCATCGATACCGGAGACGCCACACCTGTCAACGATAGACACTATCCAGTTTCACCTGCAGTGCAAAAACTTCTATACAGTGAATTGGATAGGATGCTGGACTTAGGGGTGATTGAAGAAAGCGAAAGTCCCTGGAGTCATCCGGTCACACTAGTTCGCAAGGGAGACAAGAACCGCCTATGCCTGGACGCGCGAAAATTGAATGCGCTGACAGTGAAAGATGCCTACCCTCTCCCTCATATCGAGGGCTTGCTCAGCCGTTTGGGTGACACCTTTTATATATCCAGCATTGATCTCAAAGACGCATTTTGGCAAGTCCCCTTGGACACAGCAAGTCGTGAAAAGACAGCATTCACAGTACCCGGCAGGCCATTGTATCATTATACGGTTATGCCCTTCGGCCTGTGCAATGCTGCCCAGCGACTGTGCCGACTCATGGACAAGGTCATCCCCAGTGCTCTGCGAGAAAGAGTCTTCGTTTATTTGGACGACTTGCTGATCGTATCCCCTGATTTCGATACTCATTTGGTGTTGCTGACCAAGGTGGCTAAATGTCTGGAACAGGCTGGACTGACAATCAATGTAAATAAATCTAATTTCTGCTTCAAAGAGCTTCGTTATCTTGGGTATATAGTAGGCGGCGGCCAATTGAAACCAGACCCGGGGAAAGTGGAGACCATCACTAAATACGAGTACCCAAAGTCCGTGAAACAAGTTCGCAGTTTCATGGGGGTAGTCGGTTGGTATCGACGCTTCATTCCAGACTTCGCCTCTATATCAGCCCCAATATTCGACACCCTGAAAAAAGGCAGGATATTTCAGTTCCACCAACAATCAGAAAACTCCTTTGACTTCTTGAAAAAGGCGCTAGTAACCAGTCCAGTATTGCGGCATCCAGACTTTGAGCGTCATTTCTATATACAATGCGACGCCTCAGATGTGGGCACAGGAGCCGTTCTATTTCAAAAGGATGACGATGAAGGAGAACACCCAATCGCATTTTTCTCCCATAAGCTAACACCTGCACAGAAAAATTACTCGGTCACGGAACGCGAATGTTTGGCTGTAGTTTTAGCTATAAGCAAATTTCGGCCCTACGTGAAATTGTTACCATTTACCGTCATTACTGATCACAGCAGCCTCAAATGATTGATGATTAACCGGAACCTGAGCGGGAGATTGGCTAAATGGAGTCTACATCTCCAAGCATACGATTTCCAGATAGAACATCGTGCTGGAACGCAAAACGTGGTACCAGACACCCTATCCCGTTACGATTTGTAATAGATATCGGTCCCCATGGGCGACATCATAGATCTGGATTCCCCAGCGTTCTCTTCAGAGGGATACCAAGAGCTCCTAAAAACCATCAAGGACAAAGAGGCCCAACTTCCCGACGTAAAGGTCGTAGACGGCTATGTCTATAAGAGAACCCGGTCATATGTAGGAGAACCAGATAGGGACAAACTTGCATGGAAGCTCTGGGTACCAATAGAATTAACACCGGACATTATCTCAAAGGCACATGACCCACCACAGGCATCGCATGGCGGCTTTTGGAAAACATTAAGGCGAATACGCGAATATTTCTTCTGGCCACACCAGAGTACTCAAGTAAAAGCATTCATAGCGAAATGTAAGGTATGCAAAGAATCAAAGCCCTCCAATCAAACACTGCGACCTCCAATGGGGCAAGAACGCCTGGTCGATCGACCATTCCAGAGGATATTCATAGATTTCTTGGGACCATACCCACGGACAAAGTCAGGCAACACTTTCATCTTTATTGTCTTGGACCAATTGTCTAAATTTGTGCTGCTAAAAGCGATGAATAAGGCCAGCTCAAGGCATGTTGTGAAATTATTGATATCAGAAGTATTCCATAAGTTCGGCACGCCGGAGACCATTGTGTCAGACAATGGAAAACAGTTTATTAGTAAAGAATTCGCTGATATGGTAAAGAATTTCGGGGTAACCCATACGAAAACGGCCATCTACTCCCCGCAAGCTAACTCGTCAGAACGAGTAAATCTCCGCCATCAGGTCATACCTGAATGATGATCATGCTAACTGGGATATACATTTATCCGAGATTGAGTATGCACTAAGGTCATCCGTACATTCCACAATCGGAGTAACGCCATACTTTGCCCTATTCGGCATTAACATGATTGGTCATGGCAGTGTGTATAGATTGGCTAGAAAATTACAACTGTTGGATGACGCAGAACATAATGCTGTCCCAAAAGGAGTAAAAGGCGAAATATTGCGTAAACACCTTCGTGACAGGTTACACCAAGCTTATCTTAAGAATGAGAAAAGTTATAATCTAAGGTGTAGAAAGGTTAAGTTCATCCCTGGACAAGAGGTCTTTCGTCGGAATTTCAGACAAAGTGAATTCAAGAGTGGTTATAATGCCAAATTAGCAGGAAAATTTCTTAAGTGTCGGATAGTAAAACCGGTGGGTAACTGCCTATACGAAATTGAAGATTTACAGGGAAAGACTCTAGGTGTCTTCCATGCTAAAGATTTGAAACAGTGATTAGGAGAAGGAAGTTTAGGGTTATAAGAATTAGAGTTCTAGAGTAGGGTTGTCAGGGTTGCCCGATTCCACCGAATTCCCTGTTCCTTTCCCCTACTTGACGGCACTCGCATAGGTGACCACTAGGTTGCTGCAATGCGCGCCGATGCCGGGAGAAGAGACACACAAACGGGACTGCACACTGGTATAGCCGGAGGGTCATTCTTACTAGTATTTATATGCAAATACTAAAGAGGAATCAATTTTGCTCGTCTCGTTACAGGATAAATTAGAGATCATTCCCCTCTTCAACTCCTAATAATAACCCAGATAACTTTCATACCTCCATAGCGTCAATAGTACCCACATCTTCTCCAATTCTCCAATTCCTCATCTCTCCAACCACTCCCGTCTACGTACCCAACCGTCTGAAGCACCATGAAGTGCAGCATTTGTCTTTCCTCTTTGGGGAATGGCCAGCCCTTACTATATGTCAGCTGCGGTCACGCGTTTCACCGGGACTGTATCAGCACATGGCTCCAGAACAACAATAAGTGCCCAGTGTGCAACCAACCCGACGTGCATACTAACCAGCTAGACGCAACAGGCTCTGATTCTCCTGAACCCGCAACCAACAACGACTGTGGTTTGTCAGCAGCAGAAGCGGTAGCGTTACAACACCGCACGATGATGGCAGAAAGGCGAGCTGAGCAGCTAGACAACGAAAGAGAAGCGCGTGAGGAAAACCAAGGCATGGTCGAGCAGCAACACATCCTGCACGTGCAAGGCTTGGTCTTCGACAGAGATCAATGGGAAAATAACTTCCATCGAGCGCAGACCCAAGTCCAGGAACTACGAGCACAAGTACGTCGGATGGAAGAAGAACAGCAGCAAAGCTCAGATCTAGCGCGACGTTACGAGCGGCTAGGGCGACGACACGAGCGAGAACCCTGCACAATCAATTCCGTGAAACAGTCCAAGGGGTACTTGAGGCAACCAGCGTATCAGCCTGGGCAACCGATAAAATTTTGATTCGCAACTACACCGCCGAGTCAATACAAGACCCCCTCACAACCATTACGGCACTGTTACTCCGCCTAAACGTGCCAGCAGAGCGCGACGAAATTGAAATAGTCGGCACGGATGCCTTGCTAAACAGCCCAGGGAAGTACCAGATCACGGTGGCCTTTCGCAATAAACGGGTCAAGGTCGAGTTACTATCCAGAGTGCCCCAGCAGAGAACGCACCATAGCCAAGAAATACAACAGCTACAGATAGTAGACCCCGTCGAGACCCGCAAACTATATAAGAAAGCCAACGCCCGCTTATTCCACCAAACAGGAGTAGCATCCCTCCGCATGGTCAACGGTCAAATCCACGTCCAACCACGATCTAATGACCCATATGTAGAAATAACCACCGAACAGCAGATAGAAGAAATAGCCCAGCAACTAGCGCAACAAGCTCCCTCAAAATCCAAACAAAGACGGAATAGACGACGCAAAAGAAACACGACCACCAACACTGGGGAAGATTAAATCGACAATCATAAGCCATGAATAGGCAGATTACACCGCTATCTCGTAGACATAGAATGCAGAAATCGACGCCCCCTACAACGTCAGTCATCCGATACCTGCAATCAACACGACAGGAGAGAGTAGGTAAAAGCTAACCAAGATACAAGCGAACCAGCGGCGCGAGTGAGAGCTGTTTCACTAGCATGTCTTTAAGAGTGAAGATTAACTTCTCCTCACTAAGCATGTCTCACGGGCAGCATGATTCAGACCAACGGTAAGCGAGTATCGGAGTGAACCTTTTTTCCCTCTCATCCTTTAGCGACGATGCTAGCAGGATGATGGGGTTTGTCATGTTCACGTACGAGCCACCAAAGCGCGCCATCTAGCGCACAGACCAAAGCGAATAGCAACGGCCACATTGACCAAGTCATTTGTTGACATCCAACACACACCCTGTTAGAGACCATCGACTAAATGTCAGAAATATGTAATTTAATACATTACCTTCAAAATCAACGATGTGCTACGTCATCAAGCATGGCGAAATAAAAACGAAAAGAAAAAGACGAAAGAAAATTGTAACCTGTAAATTTGAGACCACGTGAAGCTTTCCCGCCGTGTACGATATCCCTAAAGAAAGAAGCGTTATATTGTTGGCTAAAGGAAGCATTCGTCACAAGTACCCAAAGCATTTGCAGAATAACGAGGGTGAGTATGAACGAAAAGAAAATGGGAGCAGCCGAACGTGGAAGAAAATAATACTATTAAAACGAAATATAATCCGGAATTCAGCCCAACGACAGCGCGATTAATGCTCGACATTTCTCTCTACAGGCCAAAAATCGCGCGCATGAAAAGGAAAGGAAAACACCACCAAGTCGCGGCCCTCGTGCTAATTTTCTAAATTATAAAAGTTATCAATCAATATAATTTTCTAAATTATAAAAGTTATCAATCAATATAATTTTCTAAATTATAAAAGTTATCAATCAATATAATTTTCTAAATTATAAAAGTTATCAATCAATACAATTTTCTAAGTTATTAAATTTAATAATTAATCTAATTTCATAAAGTTATAAATTTTTGTTGATTTATAAATTGTGTTAATATTATAAATTTCGATAAATTTCGTTATATTCACAAAATTCGTGAAATTCCATTAATTCGTTCAATTGCGTTGAATTTCACTAAAACGTTGCTAAATTTCACCAAATTTTGATCTTGGTTAATTTTGATGAATTTTTAGAAAAAGAAACACTGAAAGTACTGCTAAATAAAGCTACACGGAAGAAAAATACGTATAAAGACAAAATCCGAAAGTAAAAATCATAAATAAAAAGCGAACACGATTTAAAAAGAAAAACTTCATAATAATACCGCGAACGCCTGACGCCTCAATTGTGTTCAACGATAACAGCAAACCAGCGCACTGAGTCACGTAGCAAAAATAAAAAGAAGAAGCAGCAAATTCAATTGCTTGTGAAGTTCAACCGACGCCAGTCAACTTTGTGTAAATCAGAACTATCAAAGTGCGAAAAATTAAATTAACTTGGTGGTGTAGTAGAAACGATAATATCAGCGACAACTCAGCCGAAGTATTATTGAGCAAAACGACAGCAGACAGACGATTTCGCCCCCGAAACATCCAGACGACGTGGAAAGACCACACCGTAGCGAATCAGCAACAAGGAACCGAACACCGGGCAAGTACAACGGCAGCACCTAATCCCTGCCTTCAGTCCAGATATCAGCAGCAATAGTACAAAACAACAGGAACAACTCCAGTAAGCTGAGGATAAGTAAAAAGTCACCCCTGTCCCAAGCGAGCACAAGGTAAGTCCTCAGTTTCATTCCTCTTGTGCTAAATTATCCGGACCACCAGTTCCCCTCCGTCCAGTGGGGTTTACAGCGGACAATCGCTATTCCACATTCCCCTTGTTTCGATTGTAAGCAACTTTATATTAAGGCTTAGAAAAAGGTTAGGGCAAGTTGCACATTCTTGTCGTAAGCCACTATAAAAAATCCTCCCATGATTCCGATGTGGAATGGGATACGGGTTCAAAATTATCAGTGAGAAACTGTGGCTTACGCAAAAGTGTGAACATACGAACAACATATCGAATCCCTTCACCGTCATATTAACAAATGACGACGTTAATTTAAGATACCATTAAGTGCTGAAAACATTGTAAAGGGTTGACATTAGTGACTTTCAATTCACCGAACAAAACTGTCAATCGAAAGGGAACGAGCGCTCGAGCCACGACGAAAAGATCATTAAGAGAGGCAGTAAAAATTGAGAGATTCCTTGCTTTTCTGAATCAAAAAAAAAAAAAAAAAAAAAAACATCCATATACAAACCAATGTCTTCCTTGAAAATATTAATAATAGGAAAACCTGTCAATGCGTCCAGGAAATTGTAAACGCAATACAAAATTTGAATAACATACACCATCATTCAAATAGTAAAGAGCACCAAAAACAACTAGTTATACAAATTTACTTGAAACCCAGTACCAACATTTGAGTTGTGATACCCTCCAGTGGGTCTAGAAACGAAAATCCATAGAATATAGTTATTTTTGGTCTTCTTCCATTAAATTTTATGATAATATTGATAAATTTCCCCCATACATACATACACAATATATTGATTTGCATAAATTATAAAATATTTAATAACATTTCTTACAGATAAAGTTTAAATTAAAAATAATATCTATCGTTGTTAACAATTTCTAAACTTAAATAACATTATTGAATTATAGGTGAATTAGTTGTTGATACATTTAGTAATACCCATATATATTAGTCATTTTGTAATTTCATTCACTTGCCAATAGATAACCTTTTGGTTATCTTCATTATAGTTATATATTTGCGCTTGCGCCTAAAGTTATACTGTGGAAACACAGCCATTTAGTTATAAGGAGAAAATTATCTGACTGTTATCTAAGTAAGACGAATAATTGTTGATTCCAGCTAAAAGATTAAGTGAGAACAGTTTTCGCCGTGTGCAGTCATAGAATAACATTAGGGTAACTACCGCCAAAAAAGGAGAATGTTAAACTTGGCAAAATTACCAGAAATAAGTAAAGAGATTTCATGACAAATCTATTTGGGTTTCAGTACATTGTTTAGTATTAAGAATTCCTATTTTGAAAATAGAAGAAAACAATTAAGTTTAAGGAAGATAACCCGTAATGAGAACAAAATTAATAGAAGTAAGAATTTTCCGGTTAATAACCGATGTTTTGAATTAGATTATAGTTTGAAATTTCATGGCCATCAAGCCAATCAAATTAAATATCAAATTTAGTCTCGTTCAGTTTATCGGGCATAGCAGATGTAAGCTGTGCGCCGAATTTCTAGTTTAGTTCCGTTTATCGGGCATAGCAGATGTAAGCTGTGCGCCGAATTTCTAGTTTAGTTCCGTTTATCGGGCATAGCAGGTGTAAGCTGTGCGCCGAATTTCTAGTTTAGTTCCGTTTATGGGGCACATCAGACGTAAGTTTTGCGCCGAATTTATTTCCAGTTTAGTATCGTTCCGTTTATCGGGCACAGCAGACGTAAGCTGTGTGCCGAATCTCTTGTGCTGAGGCAGACGTAAGCCGAAGTGCATTTAGCATCAGTTCATTTCGTTTTGTTAAAGCTAATATTGACCCAACTATTTGTTTAGTTGCGGTCTCGTATCTTCCGGTTAGAGTTTTCTAAAGGTTCATTTTTCAACTTCAGCAGACGTAAGCTGGGGGTTTTTATACCCTGCGAGTTCAGTTCCTTTAGACAATTCTTATTCAGACCAAAGTTGCTTGTGCGAACTGCGGTCCTAGAAGTTGCGAGTTTAGTCTTTTTGGCGAATATACGTTCGGATGTGTTATTTTTCAGTCAAGTTAAAGTTCAAGTCAAGTTAAAGTTTCAGTCAAGTTAAAGTTCAAGTCAAGTTAAAGTTTTTAGTCGAGTTAAAGTTTTTAGTCAAGTTAAAGTTTTAGAGTCGAGTTAAAGTTTTGGTAGAGTTAGAGCTTCAGTCAAGTTAAAGTTTTTAGTCAAGTTAAAGTTTTAGAGTCGAGTTAAAGTTTTAGTAGAGTTAGAGCTTCAGTCAAGTTAAAGTTTTTAGTCAAGTTAAAGTTTTAGAGTCGAGTTAAAGTTTTAGTAGAGTTAGAGTTTCAGTCAAGTTAAAGTTTAGATCAAGTTAAAGTTTTGGATCAAGTTGAAGTTTAGTCAAGTAAAGTAAAGTAAAGTTTTGGTTTCAAGTTAAAGTTAAATTTATTCAAGTTAAGTAATAGAAACTCAAACTAAGCACCAATTGTTATAATTTTAAGACCTAGTTAATAAAAGCCATCCCAATAACAATTTATAACGATAAAATTGAGTGTTTTCAAAATGAATGGCTAAAGAATTTATAAGGTAGGTAGTGGTGCGGTACGATATCTCCATGCAAACATGGTGAAATCAAGGTAAGAACAATCCAAACTATTTTTGGGACGCCCGAAAATTAATTCGGAACGTGGCGTCAAAGGTGAGGTCCTATGATCTCTTAAAGGGTGGGTAAAGAATTTCCCGGAGCCGACATAAGACCAGTCGAAGAGTAGTCCGGAAGATTCTAATCCGTTTCAGTGTGTGTAAAAAGTTGTATCAGTTTATATTTTGTTTACCCAGTAGATGTAATTAGGCCCTACGAGCTTTATTTTATGATTCCAAAGGTTAATCACCCAGCTGGCAAGGATTCAAAACTTTATTGTACCGCCAAAATGAGGAAAAGCCAAAGTCCTGGCAAGAACTTTTAAAAAATACACTTCCGCCCCGATGAGCTCTAGTCGAGCATGAATATTGCCAGTGCAGCCTAGACTTGGTGAAGGAATAGGAGGAAATCTGTGGAGGTAAATTTTTAACGAAACAGTTTTCTCTTAGATAAATAAGGAATCCATCGTCATCTCAAAATTGAATAAGCTGGCAATTCCAGCCAAAGACAATCTCTGCACTTGCAGATTAGACGCATTGAATTCCAATGATGCATACGGATGAAAGGCATAAAGTGGCATTGTGGCAAGAAATTTTTGGAGTCTTGGACTGTAATGAATTTTCAAATCATTTCTGGGTTTCAAAAGTCACTTCGGTTATTTTTGAACGAACCCTGTTTCAGCAGGAAACCCCCCGTTTCTGTTCGGTTCTGTAAATAACATTTACAAGAATAATAATTATTTTATTTTATTTTTCATTTACATAACATTAGACGTTACTTTCTTTGAATGTTTAATGTTGTGTAAATTTCTTCATGTTAAAATTTCTTTAGATTTTAGCATTAATTTTCAATTACATTACATTTTTTACATTTGAACATAACTTCAATGTTTAATGTTTTGTAATTTCTTCATTTTTGAATTTTTCATCACATGACAAATTCAAAATTTCTCTACAAAAAAATGGCGCCCAACATGGTAGCCTAGTGCAGAATTAACATCTACAGTGTTTTTGAATTTTAGTTTTTGTTTTCTCTCATAGAATAGAACGAATATTCTATGTGAGACGTGTAAGTCCCATTCGTAGTACCATAGGAGTCAGAATTGTGTTGCGACACGTCAAAACATAGAATTGGAAAATTTAATCTTGAGGAGAAATTTTAGTTGTTACATAGTATAGTTTATTAGTAGTCTTGATAGAATTTGATAATTGTCTTTCAATTGCACTAATAGATCGAGCTATATGACAACCATAGGACAATAGATAATTTAATTAGTTTTCAGCCTTCGGTCTTAATCAAATTCTAAATTTTCAGAGTCCCGGAGCATAAGAATCTTAGTAATTCAGACTTCGCGTTGCCTGAAAATTAAGATTTGAGATGGATTCACGGCAAACCGACCATACAATAGCATAAAACGACAATAGACCTAAAGGATGACTTTAGCTTAGCATCACTAGGATGTACAGTAGGTCAGGCTACGAAACCTTTAATAGGGCGTTAGTTTTCGCGACTGCATTTTCATTTTTCTAGGTAAAAGGTTAAACTTATTTTACTCAACATAATTTGCAATTCCACTAACCACTTTTTACACACGAAACATAGGATTACTATTTCCGATATATTCATTTGAGTATATTTTATTTTTTTTTGTTTGGATTGTTTCATCATAGGAGTATGGAGTACGGTTCCATAACCGCTACCGCTTTAATTTTATTGAGTTTTTAGTTTTTGAGTATCGTTCTTTATGATAATTTAAAAATTTTGAATATAAATTTTCAACCTATAATTTTTAAGAAAGGAAATTTAAGTAATAAATTTCATATTTTAGCAAGCGGCAAATTAATGTTTCTATTTACAAAATAAATAAATTTTGAAACACCTAATTTATTAAGTAATTCTAAATAGTAAGTTTTTAGTAACAATTAAATTTTTGCTTGAAGACCAAGATTTTAATGTTTTAAGGGTAGAATTCGAAACCTATCTTATAGAGTTACGTTACGTGAAATTCAAGTGAGAATTTTAAATCTAGAAAAGCCATTGACAATTTCAGTGGATATATTTGGTTGCTTTCGAACGAGAATACAATTTTGGTACATAACGCCTAAATTCAATACCACCTGACGTAAACGTATCGCATTGCAATCTTTGACAAGTCAAGTTAGTAGGATAATTGGTTGAACAGTTAAAGGATAACTGGGTATATAAAAATCTTGACCCAATCCAAAATCATCGTTGAAGATTTAGTCAACTTGAATTATAGTTTTCGCCACTTGGCCTTGTCACTTTGAAATTTCTTGTCTTTTATTCCAACGGAATATCCTCGGGTGGACCTTATCATATTCCACGGCATAAACTTTTGAGTGAGACACATTCAACATGATTTTCCAAAGATTAGTAAGTCTGCTCCGAAGGTTCTTTTTCTCCGTATTCTTCATGGTTGTCCAAACCAGATCCGGTTCTGACCAGGGGGGTAACACCTTGGAACAAGACACAGATGACATTTCATCGGGGTCCACAGGACCAAACACCGCGTCATCTATACCAGCATCGGAAACGGCAGGATCAGATAACCCATCGGGGGTCATCATGACCAGTGCAGATGGGAATCAGGTACGGTCACAAGACAGTAATCTAGGCCAGACTAGCAACGTACCCCCGGAGGATATTTTTGAGGATTCATTGCCAGGCCCGCCGTATAGTGAACTTACCGTTCCACCACTAAGCCGGGATAGCAACAATGCTCGGAGGTCCAACCTATCGCAGAATGTAAATTCGGACACTTTAACACTAATAAATGCGGCAGTTGGGATAGCTACGGCTCCAATATTGTCCACGAGACCAGACGGGGCAACAAGACCTAATGTCCGAATAACAATACCAAGAGACAATAATCTGCCGGGTACCCAACAACCGTTTCGAACAGGTTCCGGATCATCGGAAACGGATCCACACCGAGGTTATACTCCGTGGCTGAATGCTTTGACTACTTCGCCATCTCCCCAGCAATCTCAGATGGGAGCAAACAACCAGCATCCTTATCAGGTAGACGTTTTGGATTGGCCAGCGCGCAACACCAGCAATGACAGTCGGCCGTTGAATAGACCATCGCAAAATAGACAGGAACCACAAACCCAGCCCTCGCCGAACCATACGCGACCTGACAACACTAGGGCTATACTACCACCACCAGGGAATAGGGCATCAATAAACTGCGGAGGGCAAAGTCATCCTGAGACATCGCCCCGCAGGCGGTCTTCACCCACGTCTCGCTACGACTCGAGAATTACGCCAGACCCGGCCATGGTACATAATATGGGAAAATGGGGTTTGAAGTTCGACAGTACAGCGCGTACTCTCAACGTGCAAGAGTTCCTCTTCAGGGCTAACCGGCTAAAACAAAGTTATCGATGCTCGGATTTGGATTTCCTTACCAACTTCCATCAACTACTGGAGAAACCGGCAATTGATTGGTATTCGAATTATCTCAAAATAGAAGAGTCACCGTCCTGGGAACAACTACAGCGGGATATTTTGAAGCAATATCAACCGTTTGATGACGACACGCAGATCCAGAAACAACTCCTGGCAAGACGACAAATGGCCAATGAGAGTTTCGAAAGTTTTTATAACGCTGTGGTAGACCTAAACAATCTTCAAGATGAGCCATACAGCGAAAAGAAGCTAGTGTCGGTGATAAAAAGCAACCTGAAACCGGCTCTATCCAATCTCATATATGTCATATGGTCAAAGCCGCTGATGTTCCGCTCACACAACAACGTCAACAGTATAGCGCATACCTACCGAAAAAGGTCAACGAGCTGGAGTGTGTGGAAGAAGAAGAACAGGCAGTAGAAGCGATTCAGGCCAAGATACCACCAACTTGTTGGAACTGCAGAGAAGTAGGCCACGAATATCGAGAATGCTATCAGCCTGCTAAGCATGTGTTCTGCTATCGTTGTGGCAGGGAAAATGTAATTACCCCAAAGTGTCCAACGTGTTTGGGAAACGGATGGAAGCCCCGTCCTCCAGCTGGAGAGGAACGGCCAAAGGCAACGATAAACCAGTCATAGAGAGAGTCTCCCAGCATAAACAGACCTCTCACCCAACACCGCCGGTTAAGAAGAAGGGACGCCCAACTAATAAAGACTCCGACATGAACAAAAAGGCAAAGAGAGCCGCCAGAAAGGTTAGCCCTATGAGAAATCAAGTCCCGATCAAAGATTCTGGTAAACCAAATGAGACTCCGATAATCAGTCATCGTAAAAATCAGATCAGGCAAGCAGAGATCGAAAGCGTGCCTAGTACAACCCTAACGACGACCACCGTAACCACACCAACGACTGTATCAGTAATATCTAAACGCGTGGAAAAGGCCCGAGCAAGATACAGAATTCGTAGACAAAAGAGGAAAGAAATCGCAGCTGCAACCCTGTTTGAAGGCCCTGACTCGAGATTGTATGCTAAAATCGAAATCAATGGGATTCCAATCGAAGGATTGCTCGACAGTGGAGCGACGGTAACCTGCCTCGGCAGAGACTGCTTGAAGTTCCTGGACACAGCCAAGCTCCAAATACATTACTTCAATTCGAAGATACGCACGGCAGACGGCAGCGCACACAGTATAGTGGGAAGAGTGTGTACTGAGGTCAGCTTCAATGGAAAAAAGAAAGTGGTCACGTTCTACCTAGTACCCACATTGAATAGACACCTATTTTTAATTTTTAGGGGTAGACTTTATGAAAACTTTCGGCTGCTTTGCCAATATAGATTGCCTATCCACAAATGATATTCCGCTCTTCGATGAAGAAGAAGTGGAGGGAGACAAAAGAATGCACCAGTTAACACGAGATCAAAGGGCGCAATTAGATCAAGCGATTAAAAAGTTCCCTTGTTTTACGACCAGAGGCTTAGGGAAGACCAGGTTGGAAACTCACACCATCGATACCGGAGACGCCACACCTGTCAAAGATAGACACTATCCAGTTTCACATGCAGTGCAAAAACTTCTATACAGTGAATTGGATAGGATGCTGGACTTAGGGGTGATTGAAGAAAGCGAAAGTCCCTGGAGTCATCCGGTCACACTAGTTCGCAAGGGAGACAAGAACCGCCTATGCCTGGACGCGCGAAAATTGAATGCGCTGACAGTGAAAGATGCCTACCCTCTCCCTCATATCGAGGGCTTGCTCAGCCGTTTGGGTGACACCTTTTATATATCCAGCATTGATCTCAAAGACGCATTTTGGCAAGTCCCCTTGGACACAGCAAGTCGTGAAAAGACAGCATTCACAGTACCCGGCAGGCCATTGTATCATTATACGGTTATGCCCTTCGGCCTGTGCAATGCTGCCCAGCGACTGTGCCGACTCATGGACAAGGTCATCCCCAGTGCTCTGCGAGAAAGAGTCTTCGTTTATTTGGACGACTTGCTGATCGTATCCCCTGATTTCGATACTCATTTGGTGTTGCTGACCAAGGTGGCTAAATGTCTGGAACAGGCTGGACTGACAATCAATGTAAATAAATCTAATTTCTGCTTCAAAGAGCTTCGTTATCTTGGGTATATAGTAGGCGGCGGCCAATTGAAACCAGACCCGGGGAAAGTGGAGACCATCACTAAATACGAGTACCCAAAGTCCGTGAAACAAGTTCGCAGTTTCATGGGGGTAGTCGGTTGGTATCGACGCTTCATTCCAGACTTCGCCTCTATATCAGCCCCAATATTCGACAGCCTGAAAAAAGGCAGGATATTTCAGTTCCACCAACAATCAGAAAACTCCTTTGACTTCTTGAAAAAGGCGCTAGTAACCAGTCCAGTATTGCGGCATCCAGACTTTGAGCGTCATTTCTATATACAATGCGACGCCTCAGATGTGGGCACAGGAGCCGTTCTATTTCAAAAGGATGACGATGAAGGAGAACACCCAATCGCATTTTTCTCCCATAAGCTAACACCTGCACAGAAAAATTACTCGGTCACGGAACGCGAATGTTTGGCTGAAATTGTTACCATTTACCGTCATTACTGATCACAGCAGCCTCAAATGATTGATGATTAACCGGAACCTGAGCGGGAGATTGGCTAAATGGAGTCTACATCTCCAAGCATACGATTTCCAGATAGAACATCGTGCTGGAACGCAAAACGTGGTACCAGACACCCTATCCCGTTACGATTTGTAATAGATATCGGTCCCCATGGGCGACATCATAGATCTGGATTCTCCAGCGTTCTCTTCAGAGGGATACCAAGAGCTCCTAAAAACCATCAAGGACAAAGAGGCCCAACTTCCCGACGTAAAGGTCGTAGACGGCTATGTCTATAAGAGAACCCGGCCATATGTAGGAGAACCAGATAGGGACAAACTTGCATGGAAGCTCTGGGTACCAATAGAATTAACACCGGACATTATCTCAAAGGCACATGACCCACCACAGGCATCGCATGGCGGCTTTTGGAAAACATTAAGGCGAATACGCGAATATTTCTTCTGGCCACACCAGAGTACTCAAGTAAAAGCATTCATAGCGAAATATCAGGTATGCAAAGAATCAAAGCCCTCCAATCAAACACTGCGACCTCCAATGGGGCAAGAACGCCTGGTCGATCGACCATTCCAGAGGATATTCATAGATTTCTTGGGACCATACCCACGGACAAAGTCAGGCAACACTTTCATCTTTATTGTCTTGGACGAATTGTCTAAATTTGTGCTGCTAAAAGCGATGAATAAGGCCAGCTCAAGGCATGTTGTGAAATTATTGATATCAGAAGTATTCCATAAGTTCGGCACGCCGGAGACCATTGTGTCAGACAATGGAAAACAGTTTATTAGTAAAGAATTCGCTGATATGGTAAAGAATTTCGGGGTAACCCATACGAAAACGGCCATCTACTCCCCGCAAGCTAACTCGTCAGAACGAGTAAATCAGTCTATACTCTCCGCCATCAGGTCATACCTGAATGATGATCATGCTAACTGGGATAGACATTTATCCGAGATTGAGTATGCACTAAGGTCATCCGTACATTCCACAATCGGAGTAACGCCATACTTTGCCCTATTCGGCATTAACATGATTGGTCATGGCAGTGTGTATAGATTGGCTAGAAAATTACAACTGTTGGATGACGCAGAACATAATGCTGTCCCAAAAGGAGTAAAAGGCGAAATATTGCGTAAACACCTTCGTGACAGGTTACACCAAGCTTATCTTAAGAATGAGAAAAGTTATAATCTAAGGTGTAGAAAGGTTAAGTTCATCCCTGGACAAGAGGTCTTTCGTCGGAATTTCAGACAAAGTGAATTCAAGAGTGGTTATAATGCCAAATTAGCAGGAAAATTTCTTAAGTGTCGGATAGTAAAACCGGTGGGTAACTGCCTATACGAAATTGAAGATTTACAGGGAAAGACTCTAGGTGTCTTCCATGCTAAAGATTTGAAACAGTGATTAGGAGAAGGAAGTTTAGGGTTATAAGAATTAGAGTTCTAGAGTAGGGTTGTCAGGGTTGCCCGATTCCACCGAATTGCCTGTTCCTTTCCCCTACTTGACGGCACTCGCATAGGTGACCACTAGGTTGCTGCAATGCGCGCCGATGCCGGGAGAAGAGACACACAAACAGGACTGCACACTGGTATAGCCGGAGGGTCATTCTTACTAGTATTTATATGCAAATACTAAAGAGGAATCAATTTTGCTCGTCTCGTTACAGGATAAATTAGAGATCATTCCCCTCTTCAACTCCTAATAATAACCCAGGTAACTTTCATACCTCCATAGCGTCAATAGTACCCACATCTTCTCCAATTCTCCAATTCCTCATCTCTCCAACCACTCCCGTCTACGTACCCAACCGTCTGAAGCACCATGAAGTGCAGCATTTGTCTTTCCTCTTTGGGGAATGGCCAGCCCTTTCTATATGTCAGCTGCGGTCACGCGTTTCACCGGGACTGTATCAGCACATGGCTCCAGAACAACAATAAGTGCCCAGTGTGCAACCAACCCGACGTGCATACTAACCAGCTAGACGCAACAGGCTCTGATTCTGCTGAACCCGCAACCAACAACGACTGTGGGTTGTCAGCAGCAGAAGCGGTAGCGTTACAACACCGCACGATGATGGCAGAAAGGCGAGCTGAGCAGCTAGACAACGAAAGAGAAGCGCGTGAGGAAAACCAAGGCATGGTCGAGCAGCAACACATCCTGCACGTGCAAGGCTTGGTCTTCGACAGAGATCAATGGGAAAATAACTTCCATCGAGCGCAGACCCAAGTCCAGGAACTACGAGCACAAGTACGTCGGATGGAAGAAGAACAGCAGCAAAGCTCAGATCTAGCGCGACGTTACGAGCGGCTAGGGCGACGACACGAGCGAGAACCCTGCACAATCAATTCCGTGAAACAGTCCAAGGGGTACTTGAGGAAACCAGCGTATCAGCCTGGGCAACCGATAAAATTTTGATTCACAACTACACCGCCGAGTCAATACAAGACCCCCTCACAACCATTACGGCACTGTTACTCCGCCTAAACGTGCCAGCAGAGAGCGACGAAATTGAAATACTCGGCACGGATGCCTTGCTAAACAGCCCAGGGAAGTACCAGATCACGGTGGCCTTTCGCAATAAACGGGTCAAGGTCGAGTTACTATCCAGAGTGCCCCAGCAGAGAACGCACCATAGCCAAGAAATACAACAGCTACAGATAGTAGACCCCGTCGAGACCCGCAAACTATATAAGAAAGCCAACGCCCGCTTATTCCACCAAACAGGAGTAGCATCCCTCCGCATGGTCAACGGTCAAATCCACGTCCAACCACGATCTAATGACCCATATGTAGAAATAACCACCGAACAGCAGATAGAAGAAATAGCCCAGCAACTAGCGCAACAAGCTCCCTCAAAATCCAAACAAAGACGGAATAGACGACGCAAAAAAAAAACGACCACCAACACTGGGGAAGATTAAATCGACAATCATAAGCCATGAATAGGCAGATTACACCGCTATCTCGTAGACATAGAATGCAGAAATCGACGCCCCCTACAACGTCAGTCATCCGATACCTGCAATCAACACGACAGGAGAGAGTAGGTAAAAGCTAACCAAGATACAAGCGAACCAGCGGCGCGAGTGAGAGCTGTTTCACTAGCATGTCTTTAAGAGTGAAGATTAACTTCTCCTCACTAAGCATGTCTCACGGGCAGCATGATGCAGACCAACGGTAAGCGAGTATCGGAGTGAACCTTTTTTCCCTCTCATCCTTTAGCGACGATGCTAGCAGGATGATGGGGTTTGTCATGTTCACGTCCAAGCCACCAAAGCGCGCCATCTAGCGCACAGACCAAAGCAAATGGCAACGGCCACATTGACCAAGTCATTTGTTGACATCCAACACACACCCTGTTAGAGACCATCGACTAAATGTCAGAAATATGTAATTTAATACATTACCTTCAAAATTCAAGCATGGCGAAATAAAAACGAAAAGAAACGAAAAGAAAAAGACGAAAGAAAATTGTAACCTGTAAATTTGAGACCACGTGAAGCTTTCCCGCCGTGTACGATATCCCTAAAGAAAGAAGTGTTATATTGTTGGCTAAAGGAAGCATTCGTCATAAGTACCCAAAGCATTTGCAGAATAACGAGGGTGAGTATGAACGAAAAAAAATGGGAGCAGCCGAACGTGGAAGAAAATAATACTATTAAAATGAAATATAATCCGGAATTCAGCCCAACGACAGCGCGATTAATGCTCGACATTTCTCTCTACAGGCCAAAAATCGCGCGCATGAAAAGGAAAGGAAAACACCACCAAGTCGCGGCCCTCGTGCTAATTTTCTAAATTATAAAAGTTATCAATCAATATAATTTTCTAAATTATAAAAGTTATCAATCAATATAATTTTCTAAATTATAAAAGTTATCAATCAATATAATTTTCTAAATTATAAAAGTTATCAATCAATATAATTTTCTAAATTATAAAAGTTATCAATCAATACAATTTTCTAAGTTATTAAATTTAATAATTAATCTAATTTCATAAAGTTATAAATTTTTGTTGATTTATAAATTGTGTTAATTTTATAAATTTCGATAAATTTCGTTATATTCACAAAATTCGTGAAATTCCATTAATTCGTTCAATTGCGTTGAATTTCACTAAAACGTTGCTAAATTTCACCAAATTTTGATCTTGGTTAATTTTGATGAATTTTTCGAAAAAGAAACACTGAAAGTACTGCTAAATAAAGCTACACGGAAGAAAAATACGTATAAAGACAAAATCCGAAAGTAAAAATCATAAATAAAAAGCGAACACGATTTAAAAAGAAAAACTTCATAATAATACCGCGAACGCCTGACGCCTCAATTGTGTTCAACGACAACAGCAAACCAGCGCACTGAGTCACGTAGCAAAAATAAAAAGAAGAAGCAGCAAATTCAATTGCTTGTGAAGTTCAACCGACGCCAGTCAACTTTGTGTAAATCAGAACTATCAAAGTGCGAAAAATTAAATTAACTTGGTGGTGTAGTAGAAACGATAATATCAGCGACAACTCAGCCGAAGTATTATTGAGCAAAACGACAGCAGACAGACGGTTTCGCCCCCGAAACATCCAGACGACGTGGAAAGACCACACCGTAGCGAATCAGCAACAAGGAACCGAACACCGGGCAAGTACAACGGCAGCACCTAAGCCCTGCCTTCAGTCCAGATATCAGCAGCAATAGTACAAAACAACAGGAACAACTCCAGTAAGCTGAGGATAAGTAAAAAGTCACCCCTGTCCCAAGCGAGCACAAGGTAAGTCCTCAGTTTCATTCCTCTTGTGCTAAATTATCCGGACCACCAGTTCCCCTCCGTCCAGTGGGGTTTACAGTGGACAATCGCTATTCCACATTCCCCTTGTTTCGATTGTAAGCAACTTTATATTAAGGCTTAGGAAAAGGTAGGGCAAGTTGCACATTCTTGTCGTAAGCCACTATAAAAAATCCTCCCATGATTCCGATGTGGAATGGGATACGGGTTCAAAATTATCAGTGAGAAACTGTGGCTTACGCAAAAGTGTGAACATACGAACAACATATCGAATCCCTTCACCGTCATATTAACAAATGACGACGTTAATTTAAGATACCATTAAGTGCTGAAAACATTGTAAAGGGTTGACATTAGTGACTTTCAATTCACCGAACAAAACTGTCAATCGAAAGGGAACGAGCGCTCGAGCCACGACGAAAAGATCATTAAGAGAAGGCAGTAAAAATTGAGAGATTCCTTGCTTTTCTGAATCAAAAAAAAAAAAAAAAACATCCATATACAAACCAATGTCTTCCTTGAAAAGATTAATAATAGGAAAACCTGTCAATGCGTCCAGGAAATTGTAAACGCAATACAAAATTTGAATAACATACACCATCATTCAAATAGTAAAGAGCACCAAAAACAACTAGTTATACAAATTTTTCTTGAAACCCAGTACCAACATTTGAGTTGTGATACCCTCCAGTGGGTCTAGAAACGAAAATCCATAGAATATAGTTATTTTTGGTCTTCTTCCATTAAATTTTATGATAATATTGATAAATTTCCCCCATTCATACATACACAATATATTGATTTGCATAAATTATAAAATATTTAATAACATTTCTTACAGATAGTGTTTAAATTAAAAATAATATCTATCGTTGTTAACAATTTCTAAACTTAAATAACATTATTGAATTATAGGTGAATTAGTTGTTGATACATTTAGTAATACCCATATATATTAGTCATTTTGTAATTTCATTCACTTGCCAATAGATAACCTTTTGGTTATCTTCATTATAGTTATATATTTGCGCTTGCGCCTAAAGTTATACTGTGGAAACACAGCCATTTAGTTATAAGGAGAAAATTATATGACTGTTATCTAAGTAAGACGAATAATTGTTGATTCCAACTAAAAGATTAAGTGAGAACAGTTTTCGCCGTGTGCAGTCATAGAATAACATTAGGGTAACTACCGCCAAAAAAGGAGAATGTTAAACTTGGCAAAATTACCAGAAATAAGTAAAGAGATTTCATGACAAATCTATTTGGGTTTCATTACATTGTTTAGTATTAAGAATTCCTATTTTGAAAATAGAAGAAAACAATTAAGTTTAAGGAAGATAACCCGTAATGGGAACAAAATTAATAGAAGTAAGAATTTTCCGGTTAATAACCGATGTTTTGAATTAGATTATAGTTTGAAATTTCATGGCCATCAAGCCAATCAAATTAAATATCAAATTTAGTCTCGTTCAGTTTATCGGGCATAGCAGATGTAAGCTGTGCGCCGAATTTCTAGTTTAGTTCCGTTTATCGGGCATAGCAGATGTAAGCTGTGCGCCGAATTTCTAGTTTAGTTCCGTTTATCGGGCATAGCAGGTGTAAGCTGTGCGCCGAATTTCTAGTTTAGTTCCGTTTATCGGGCACATCAGACGTAAGTTGTGCGCCGAATTTATTTCCAGTTTAGTATCGTTCCGTTTATCGGGCACAGCAGACGTAAGCTGTGTGCCGAATCTCTTGTGCTGAGGCAGACGTAAGCCGAAGTGCATTTAGCATCAGTTCATTTCGTTTTGTTAAAGCTAATATTGACCCAACTATTTGTTTAGTTGCGGTCTCGTATCTTCCGGTTAGAGTTTTCTAAAGGTTCATTTTTCAACTTCAGCAGACGTAAGCTGGGGGTTTTTATACCCTGCGAGTTCAGTTCCTTTAGACAATTCTTATTCAGACCAAAGTTGCTTGTGCGAACTGCGGTCCTAGAAGTTGCGAGTTTAGTCTTTTTGGCGAATATACGTTCGGATGTGTTATTTTTCAGTCAAGTTAAAGTTCAAGTCAAGTTAAAGTTTCAGTCAAGTTAAAGTTCAAGTCAAGTTAAAGTTTTTAGTCGAGTTAAAGTTTTTAGTCAAGTTAAAGTTTTAGAGTCGAGTTAAAGTTTTAGTAGAGTTAGAGCTTCAGTCAAGTTAAAGTTTTTAGTCAAGTTAAAGTTTTAGAGTCGAGTTAAAGTTTTAGTAGAGTTAGAGCTTCAGTCAAGTTAAAGTTTTTAGTCAAGTTAAAGTTTTAGAGTCGAGTTAAAGTTTTAGTAGAGTTAGAGTTTCAGTCAAGTTAAAGTTTAGATCAAGTTAAAGTTTTTGCATCAAGTTGAAGTTTAGTCAAGTAAAGTAAAGTAAAGTTTTGGTTTCAAGTTAAAGTTAAATTTATTCAAGTTAAGTAATAGAAACTCAAACTAAGCACCAATTGTTATAATTTTAAGACCTAGTTAATAAAAGCCATCCCAATAACAATTTATAACGATAAAATTGAGTGTTTTCAAAATGAATGGCTAAAGAATTTATAAGGTAGGTAGTGGTGCGGTACGATATCTCCATGCAAACATGGTGAAATCAAGGTAAGAACAATCCAAACTATTTTTGGGACGCCCGAAAATTAATTCGGAACGTGGCGTCAAAGGTGAGGTCCTATGATCTCTTAAAGGGTGGGTAAAGAATTTCCCGGAGCCGACATAAGACCAGTCGAAGAGTAGTCCGGAAGGTTCTAATCCGTTTCAGTGTGTGTAAAAAGTTATATCAGTTTAAATTTTGTTTACCCAGTAGATGTAATTAGGCCCTACGAGCTTTATTTTATGATTCCAAAGGTTAATCACCCAGCTGGCAAGGATTCAAAACTTTATTGTACCGCCAAAATGAGGAAAAGCCAAAGTCCTGGCAAGAACTTTTAAAAAATACACTTCCGCCCCGATGAGCTCTAGTCGAGCATGAATATTGCCAGTGCAGCCTAGACTTGGTGAAGGAATAGGAGGAAATCTGTGGAGGTAAATTTTTAACGAAACAGTTTTCTCTTAGATAAATAAGGAATCCATCGTCATCTCATTGAAAATCAATTCCTTCATTTCCCCACTTTCGTCAAAATTGAATAAGCTGGCAATTCCAGCCAAAGACAATCTCTGCACTTGCAGATTAGACGCATTGAATTCCAATGATGCATACGGATGATAGGCATAAAGTGGCATTGTGGCAAGAAATTTTTGGAGTCTTGGACTGTAATGAATTTTCAAATCATTTCTGGGTTTCAAAAGTCACTTCGGTTATTTTTTAACGAACCCCGTTTCAGCAGGAACACCCCCGTTTCTGTTCGGTTCTGTAAATAACATTTACAGGAATAATAATTATTTTATTTTATTTTTCATTTACATAACATTAGACGTTACTTTCTTTGAATGTTTAATGTTGTGTAAATTTCTTCATGTTAGAATTTCTTTAGATTTTAGCATTAATTTTCAATTACATTACATTTTTACATTTGAACATAACTTCAATGTTTAATGTTTTGTAATTTCTTCATTTTTGAATTTTTCATCACATGACAAATTCAAAATTCCTCTACAAAAAGAAAAACAAACCAAGAATTTTTTCAGTTTCTAAGCGTCCGTTTTAATATATTTCTTAAACAAAGTCTGAATTTACAAATTTCATAAAGAAATGTTAGTAAAATGTAATCTGCATATGTCTTTAACAAAGAATACGTTTCTACTGGGGAAAAGTCTATATTGTAGAACTTTTGTAAATAGAAAAGTGTGTTGTGTTGCTTGTGTCTCTCATATATTAATCAATGAAAAAGTGACGAACATGTTTTAATAAGCAACAAAAAAATTTACATCTCTTAGTCATTTGAAGAATAGAAATGTGTATCCTTTGTAGAAACGAACAAATTTGATACCCAAGAGTTTGATACTTTTATCTAATCATTAATAAATTTCTTCACAGGGAACGTGACTGGAATCTTCGGCAGTGACAAACGAGAAGTGATACTACATTTGAGGAGGCTGGTACTTGGTGATTATAGTATTATCATATTATAGTATGTGAGATATGGCCAATTATATACTCAAGCTTAAAAGGCCCATATCTCAAGAAGTTGGACCGAGCGCAAACATTTGTTTTTTCTATTTTAATAAGCTTTTTAAGCCCTTTTAGGCCAAAAAAAATTGGCCTATGACCGGTAAAATTTGTTTAAATAGCGCAGACTTACCTATATCCATATATACCGATTTCTCAAAAACTGGAGCCAATCTGACACTTCCAAATGTACTTTCGCACTCAGGGGACTCCCCCCTAATAGTTCGAAAAGGATTCATCAAAGTTAATTTTTTTTCGGGTCAAAAACTATCACAGTGTTATCAGATAAAATTTACTGAATACTGAAATTTTTTCAGCTCATTTTACTTGTAATGCAAATTAAATTTGAGTATCAGTAGAAATAATTTTTTAACGTAGAATACGTTATACGGTAAGGTAGGGGTGTTGATCTGGAGCACAAAATTTTGAGAAAATGTTTGTCACTTTCATTAAGTTTTTAATACTTTATGCATGCATTGAAGAAAATTCAAGTATGGTCGAATTGATATAAAGTGTACCCAAATTTTGTTAAAACTATCCTAAATTTTTAACATAAAAATTAAAGATAAATTTGATAGATTTAAATTGCAAAATGACTAACGTATTCTACGTCTGACCTATGCGCCCGTGTTATCTAACACAGGCTTCATATATATTTTTTTTTGGGTCTCTTGCCGCGAAAAATCAGAGACAGTAGCGCGGCAAGTAAGAGTAGTCTAATGGTGATTTCGTTTTCTAAAAAATATGTTGCCCTTGCATGAGGCGATATTTAAAAAATGTTGCCATCGCCCCCTTAAAGTTGTGCTTTTTTTTGGGTGAGGAAACGAGCATAGAAATCTTTATTACCTCGCTTAACTATGTTATTCGACCAGTGTATATGGAAATTTAAGCCATATTCAGCAATTTTAAGCGACTCTATATACACACTGTTCGAATTGGTACCAGTCGCTTGGCAACTCTACTCTCGTTTAGTTCGTTTTTTAGTTGTGCTCCGTGAATTTACTTTATTTTCGTATTTTAAAAGTTTAAATAGTGCTTGTTGTGTTAATAGTGCGAAGATAAGTTAAATTACATTGCTTGATATAATTGTGTGTTCAGTGCAGTGCTTGTTTATACTGTTTTTGTATTATTGTGTGCAATTGGAAATTCCGTTGATCGTGTAAAACACAAACAACAACAATAATATTTGTTTGTCATTGTTGAGAACGTCTAACGTTGTAGTTGTTTGATTTTTGTTTTTCTTTCATTCTCTTTGTTTCGTTATTTGTGTGCAGAGTTGCCATCTGGTTTTGGGAATTAATATCAAAGGGATAATAAGTTCATACGTTTTTGGGAATTTTGTCGATTTTGGAATTCTGTTTTTAGTATTTGTTTCTTATTTATTTATTTATTTTTATTTATTTTTTACTCTGAATTAATTATAATGATGACTTGCATGAACAAAGACTGTAAGGTTAGATCGGATACCGATACTCTTATTTCGTGTTGGTTGTGTGATGGCTTGATACATGTCAAATGTGTTGGCCTTTATGCAAGAGTGGCGGACAATCTTAGTGATGACAAGGGTCTGCGTTGGTGTTGCGTGGATTGTAGAAAATTGGATGTGGAGTTCTACAAATTTTTCAGGAGCATGAAGTCCGAGTTTTCTGAGATGGAAAAGGAGCTTTCGGCTTTATCTGGTCGATTTTCCAAGTTTATTGGGATGTTTAATAAATATCCGGGATTGGAAAAGAGAGCGGGTTCACCGAAAGCTTCCTCGCCGAAAAGGAAGAAGACGGCTAAGAAGGCCCCTCCATTGTTGGTAATTCCTTCCTCGCCGAATTTAATGGACGTTAATTCTCCAGTTACAGTTTCAAGTCCAATGAAATCTTCTGCCCCTCCTACTTTTGCTGAAGTCATTTCTGTAGTTACTATAGCTTCCACGGACAGCGATAAGTCGTCTCCTCCGGGTGGTAATCCCGCCCCAGTGCCAGGACCGGGACCAAGAACGTTGACTGTCGTACCGGCAAGGAAGACAGTTTTTGTGTCTAGACTTTCCCCCGACACGACCGAAGAGGATATACGACTTTACATATCGTCTAAATTAGTCGGGAATAATTCTAACGATTCCATACAGTGCTTCAAGCTGAAGTCACAATTTTCGGAACGTAGGTCGTCTTTCAAAATTATTGCACCGGATGATCTATTTGTCAAACTGGTGGATTCGGAATTTTGGCCTCACAGAACATTCGTAAGGGAATTTGAGTATCGGGATAATGGTAGGCGTGATAATTTTGCTAGATTACCGTCTGGAGATAAGCCAGCTCCAAAAAACTAATTGGGAGTTTGAATTTGGCGTATCAGAATGTTCGCGGTTTGAATACTAAATTGTCCAGATTATTTGTTGATAGCTTTGGTTTTGAGTTTGATGTCATTGCATTTTCTGAGACATGGCTTAAACCTAATGTTTTTAATTCTGAGTTGTTCTGCGATAAGTACGTAGTTTATAGAAAAGATCGTGTTGGTAAAATTGGAGGTGGTGTTTTAATCTCAATTGAGAATTCTTTATCTTCTGAGTTGGTTACAGTTGATGACATTGGCGATCTTGAGTTTCTTGTGGTGTCCATTAATTTAGGCGATTTGAAATTGTTTGTCACGTGTTCCTATATTCCGCCATCATCATGCTTTGAGGTATATCAAGTGCATATTGACGCTATTGCAAAAGTTATTGCGTTAGCCAGTAGAAAGGACCGTATTTTAGTATTGGGTGACTTTAACTTGCCGTCTGTGACATGGGTGTCTTTACCCGATACTAATTCTCTGACTCCATTGACACCATATGATTGGTCATCTGATTTTGTTACGCATATTTCCGAACTTGGGTTGATTCAATTGAACGACATTCCCAATTCTATGAATCGAGTCCTTGATCTAGTTTTAGTGGATGATTCTAACAACTTTGATATTTCTCGAATTGATCCGTTAATTTCTCCTGAGGATAGTTACCATCCAACGCTGGGAATTAATTATACATATGATACCATGCAGGTTGGTTGCAATTACTCTTCGTCCTATGCTGGCCTATGCTTTTCGCGTGCGAACTTTATACTTTTGAATAATCTTATCTTTGATACCGACTGGCATAGTATATGTCAGTGTGATAATTCTTTTGAATTTGAAATCGCCCTGGATGATTTCTATAATATTATTAATGGCTATATTTCTAAGTCTGTACCCAAGAGGCCAATAAGGGGTAATACTGGTCCCCCATGGTCCTCAAGGGCTCTAAATAGTCTCAAGAATGTAAGGAATAGATGTTCGAACAAGTATAAAAAATCTGGACTGCTAGCAGACTATGCTAGGTATATTGTTGCTAGGAGTAGATACAACTCTAAATCTCGTGAGAGTTACAGATTATATTTGGATAGGTTGAAGGCTAATTTTAAACGGAACCCCAAATCATTCTTTAGATTTGTTAACTTGAAGCGTAATTCGTCTTCCACACCTTGTAGGATCAAAATGAACGGTATTGAATATTCAGATGAAGAGTCTATTGCTAATTGTTTCGCCGATTTTTTCGCATCTATTTATTCCACCCGAGCCTATGATGTTTCCAAATCATACCCGTACACTGTCCGCTCTACCATTCCGTTTGATGCACCTGTCGTAAATTCTTCGTGGTTGCTAGATAACTTAATCAGCTTGAAAGCCTCGAATAAAGCTGGTCCTGATGGTATCCCGGACTCTATGTTGAAATACTGCTCGAATTCTCTCAGCTTACCGTTGACTCTCTTATTTAACGCTTCGTTGAAGTTCGGCCATTTTCCTGCAAAGTGGAAGAGCTCTTATATAATCCCTCTCCACAAATCTGGTAGTTTAGTAAATGTTGCAAATTATAGGGGAATTGCAAAATTGAGTGCCATTCCTAAACTTTTTGAGAAGTTAGTCACAGAGGTAATTTCTCATCAGGTTTCCTCTATTTTAGATCCATGTCAACATGGCTTTCGGAAGGGTCGTTCCACCGTGACTAATTTGCTTCAGTTTTCCTCTTCTATTATTGACGGCTTTATTAATGGAGATCAAACTGATGTGATTTTTACCGATTTTAGTAAGGCTTTTGATAAAGTTAACCACAATTTGTTATTATATAAATTAGGGGCAATGGGTTTTAATTGTAACATGCTGAATTGGATTAGTTCTTATTTAATGAACAGAGAACAGATGGTATCATTTGGTCGATCATTCTCAAGATCTATTTTTGTGTCATCTGGGGTGCCTCAGGGCAGTCATCTTGGGCCGGTTCTATTTTTGTTATTCATTAACGACTTACCCGCCTCCATAATGCACTCTAAATTGTTAATGTACGCTGATGACGTGAAGATCTATTTTTCTTACAAGGATCCTTGTCAATATGCTTTACTTCAGAGGGATTTGTCTACTTTCCAGACGTGGTGCGAGACCAATTTGATGGAGCTTAATTTTACGAAATGTAAGCATATGCTGTTCTCTAGGTCATCATTATTTTCGGCAAAATACATTTTAGGTGGCAATGTTCTTGAATCGGTGGATTCATTTGTTGATCTTGGTGTTCTCTTGGACAGAAAATTGAATTTCAACTCCCACATAATTACGATGGTGAACAAGGCTTATGGCGTTCTGAACTTTATTAAACGTTGGGCAAAGGAATTTTCAGATCCCTACGTTACGAAAAATCTTTTTACTTCACTAGTCCGCCCTATTCTCGAATATGGATCAGTTGTTTGGGACCCCCAGTACAATTTGTATGTTAATATGATTGAATCGGTCCAGAAACAGTTTCTCATTTTTTGTCTGAGAAATCTTCAATGGAACCCGAACCATAATCTTCCTTCGTATAGCAGTAGACTAGCATTGATCAGATTGCCGACTCTTAGTAGTAGACGTACCATGATAAACTCTATTACAGTTTTGAAGATAATTGATGGATGTATATGTTCTGAATTTCTGTTATCTAAGATTTTCATAAATGTCCCATTGAGACCCACGAGGTACTATAAACTCGTGAACATCGAGTTTCAGCGTTCGAATTATGCGTCCTTTGATCCAGTTAGGAGAATGTGTCGTGACTTTAATGAGCTATATCAGTTTATTGATTTCACAGGTAGTTGGGAAACGACAAAGTCTAGCATAATTTGTCATTTGAACCGATTGCATTAGTGCTGTATATTCGTTAACGTACATATGTAAATTTAATTTACTTTATCCTTACTATCTGGTCTGATTTATGATTTGGTTTTCGTTTTGCTCGTAATTATTATATATTGAAGTATCTTATGTTAATATCTCGTGATGTGCTTTTATACTTATTTATGTTAGTGTAATACCAACTGGTGAAGAATTTCTGTAGTTGGTTGTAACGTGTGAACTTATAATCCTTGCTCTCCCGTTATAGACCGGTCTATAATGTGTACGCTGTCCTCACGTTATGGGGACGTGGCCCTCTCGGTCGGTAGGGGCGGGTAAGAGTGGCGGCGATGGGTTCGCTCGATTAAAAAAAAAAAAAAAAAAAAAAAAAAAATACAAATGGTTTTTTGTGGTTATTCCCGCTTATCAAAAATTTCGACCACTTTGTTTGAATTTTAAATTACCCTTGCGCCCCTACAAAAGGTAGAAAAATTAGCTTAGCAGGACAAATAACACAAACCAAATGATAAAAAGTTTTCCATTTTATCGGGCAACATTCTCCCCCATGACTCGTTGAGAGGGCAGAAAATTCAACATTTTCGCCCAAAAAAGCACTTTTGGGGCAAAGGGCAGAAAAAATGTTGCATTTTTTTCTCAGAATCGAAATCGCCATAAGTGTGGTAGTAAACAAGTGTGAATTATTGCTACTGTCAGAGCGAGACTATCGTGTAAATGCCAGGTTACGGTACCGTAGTAAAGTTTTACACTTTCTGCCATTATCGTTTGTTCACGATTACAAAAATATATAAAATAGTCGTGTTTTCGTTACAACCTAGCGATTATCGCTTGCTTGTAGTAACCAAACCGCCAAACTAGCGATATTTTATTATAATAATGCATGGTTTGTAGTTATGCTTGAATATGTGTATATTCTTCTCCTTGTCTTTGGCTCACAATGACGATATTCAACACTGTTTTTCTGAATTTTTCATACTGGCCTTTTTCAACCGGAAATATATATAATCGTCTTGCTCTAATGCATGGTTTGTAGTTATTCTTGCAAATGTTTATATTCTTCCGTTTAACGATATCTAACACAATTTTCCAGATTTTTTTCAGACTGGTAACTTTATGCCTGCTTAGACCTGAAATGGAAGCGGTAACTTCAAGTGCAACTTAATATCGCTTAGCTCTTCATACAAAATAAGTGACAATCTAAGCAAGCGGTGTAACCAAAACAAGCCTAATATTATTTTGTTGCGAAATATTATTTAAATGCACTTTGTGTAGGGTGTAAATGCAAATATTGGATACTCAAATGCACTTAATGAGTATTTTAACTAGGGAAGAGACAATTGACTGACAATCCTGTTTCATGTATTCTCACAGTGCTTGTGGTGTAAAAACAGAATAAACAATAACGGATAGACCGAATTAATTTTTTTATTTAAATGCGTTAATGCATTATTGCGTTATGCATTTATTTAAAACATTAATGGACAGAACTATTCAATAAACAGAGCAATTAATATTTGCAATCTTTTTAAATTTAGAAGAGGTTTCAAAAACTTATAAAACCGGATAATAGATTTTAGATTCAATGTTTTGATCTTTCTTATATATATGTACATAACTATGTAAACAAAAGTTCATATTGGTCAAAAATTGGAACAAAAGTATTTGGTGGCTTGGAAAGGCATTTAAATCAGCAAATATACCCAAAATAAATCCACGTATTTATATCGCATAAATATTTATGTGAAAATTATGAAGTGTAAAAATTTTATTACAAAATTTTAAATGTAAATTTTACACGGCATGTATTTTACATATCGAATGTCACTTTTGCACATGAACAATTTGTGCATGCCGTGTGAACGCTGTCAGGCATGCCATATGAACAATGCATAATGCAATACATAGAGGAATTTTTGATATAGGGCGTGTTCTATTCATAAAATTCTGTTTTGTGACATGATAACATCAGCTGTTAATGACAAGCAGAGGTTATGCCATACGGTTTACATGTGAACGTTTAAACTAGGGATGCTAAACGGGACTGATTTTAAAAAATCCCGGAATTCGGGATTTTCGAAATTTCGGGATTCTATCTTTAATTTTTTTTTGGAGCTAGTCTATTTTACGGCTTACACTCCAATAAACAACCACAATGGGGTAGAATACGTTATTCTAAGCAAAAAAAGTAAAATAACAAAATCGGGGCAAATGCATAGTTTCGGAGTTATGCACCCCGAAATTTCGGATATGTGAGAGGGTTATGGCGTTAACGTACCGTGTAAAGCCATTGATATCAGTTTTTTGTATAAAACAATTCAAAACAAACTCCTAAAATAATGTAGCACTTTTTGGTAAGTCGCTTAGTTATCGAGTTATCGGATGTTGACATTTAGAAAAATTATCGATTTTGATATCACTATTTTGTATAAAACAAGTCGGAAACGTATCGGATTTTTACGTCTCTCAAACAAAAACAAAAATTATTTTAAAAAGATTGCGCAATTTTTCGAATACTTATTTTTTCAAACAAAAACAGAAATTATTTTAAAAAAATTTTGAAATTTTTGTTTGAGAGACGTAAACATCCGACAACTCGGTAACTAAACAACTTATCGAAAAATGCTACATTATTTTGTGAGTTGGTTATGACTTGTTTTATGCAAAAAATTGATATCAATGGCTTTACACCGTACGTTAGTGGAAAAATTTTCCGAAATGTTGTGATCCATATCTCCGAAACTATGCATTTGCCCCGATTTTGTTATTTTACTTTCTTTTCTTATTGTTTTACCCAACGAAATAAATTTTGTAATTTATGGAGAGTAAGCCATATAATAGACATTCATATGCCAAAATTAGCTTAAGTAAAGATGTGTTATTAAACCTTTTGTAGAGCCGCCATTGGGTTTTAAACCCTTTTTGCACAATTTGCATTTTGCTTGAGGTGCACCTTTCGACTCTTCCAAAAAATAACACCACACTGAACTTTTGTCATTGTTTTTAGTTTTTCAAAATTAATAATAATCCCGAAATAATCCCGGGATTCATCAATTTCGGGATTTCGGGTTTGGCATCCCTAGTTTAAACACAACAAATTAAAAGCCATAGAGTAAATCTTAGTAGAGAAAATATTTGGCTCATCTGATGTTTCCTTTCACACTCTTCGTGATGCGGTCGGTGTGATAGAGAGATGTTTGACAAAAACTGACATACTCCAGGTGGAATTACAATAACTTCTTGCTTTAATTTTTCATGCCATTTTGGTGAAAAACTGTGAAATTTAAATGTGTTTTAAACTTTTTTATTGACTGTTATTGTTAGCATACATTTGTGTTGTATTTAACACAATAATTTTAACACACAAAACGAAATGCCGTTGTTGTTATTTTGTTCGTAGTTTTGGACCATTGCCTCTATCTGGTATTAGTAAAGCAATTCTTTTCAACATCGAACGTAAATATAACACCAGGCCAAATGTCATAAATTTGGTGGGAGAACTATTAAATATACTATAAGTATTAATCTATATATGTTAAAAGCCGTGTTTTTTTTAAATAATTTTGAGAGGCATACGAAAAACCGACGGGTCAAAAAAGTGACATGCCATATTTAAATTTCCTATAGACATTAGTGGTCTTCATGAAAGCTCGAAAGAACCTCGTAAACTCGAAAACATCGTAAACTTGCACAGCAAACGTCAAAACAAACAAATTTCCCATACAAAACGACTTGCTCAAAAGTGGAAAGTTTTCGAGACAAATTTGCTGCGCAAACGTGGGATGGAGAAACGTGGAATGTTTTGACATTTCGTTGTCATCTGACTAGGATGGATAAATAAGGTGATAGCACTAGAAGAGTAGAAAAAGTACACATACATAATACATGCAATTGCTACTGCTACCACCTAATGTATCCATCTTGGTCAGCTGATATGGTTTTGAGCACAACTACGCTGAGCAACTTTACCTGGTGCCTCATGCAACGGTGCGAGGGAAACTTGCGCTGAAGTTCTCGGCTTTCACGTTTGCATGAATGCCGCTATTATCGGTGACAAAGAAGTGAGACGTCAGAGATCCGCTTACATACAATCTCAAAGATAAGATGACAAAAGTGGGAATACATACATATACATATACTACATGCATACGCAATTATGCTCGGAAAATTTTGCATAGACTTTTTCTTAATTTCACATATTTTGAAATAAATTCTGAAAATGTATGGCATATATTTCATAACTACAAAACTTCATAACTAAGCAAAAGCACTAAGAATTGCCAGAAATCTTGTGAAAGAAACGTCATTGACTCGGTCGAATACATCTAGGGGCAAAGAGTAAATTGCGAGTAGTTATTATGTTAGAGTAATACTGGTCTCGTTGTGATAAAAGCCGTTTTAGTCAGATTTAGTTTATGGATTTCAATCTAGCTGACAGCTCTCTTAGTTCGGTAGTTAATTTGTAGTTCATGCCTTTGCCCCATATATTGTATTGGAATAATAAATATTAGTGATTTCCATTAACTTTCACGGGATTTCAAAATAATAAATGAAATCAACACACTTTTTTCACTTTATTAAAACACTTCTTGTTTCAGCAACTTATTTCAACATACATATGTATGTTTAACAATCTACTAAAAATTGTGCCAACACTGTGTTGTTTTGACATAGAAGAGATCAACAAAAGAAAACAAAACGATAAAAGGGGACAAAGTCCTGCAATAGTAATCATTCACGGAATTTGTAGCTTTAAAAGTCTTAAGATCATTAGCATACAACAGATGTTTTGAGTTTATAAAGCATTGGCCTATATCATTTACAAATAGATTAAATAATAAGGGTCCACACATACTGCCCTGGGGAATACTGGTATTGTATTACTATTGGAATACTTTTTTGTATTTTGCTCATTCCCGTTGTAATACGACATTTTTGTTGCTAATGGTCTTAAACAACTGTTAATTTATATTGATGGATTACTCTGAATGACGTGCGAAATATTTTCAAAAAATTGTTCAATTCATGCTAAATTTGCTTCTATTTTTGTATTGGTTATCGCCCAAAAATATCGCAAGGTATGGGAAGCAGAATCCAGAATATGCAAGAGAAAACAAAAATGTCAGACAATGCTGGTTCCGTCAAATCTGCACTGCAAACTTCGTTCTCTTCGCCTGACCATTTGAAAGGATTTTCCAAAAGGGAAAGTTACAATTTAATAAAAACAAGTTGCATGAGAGATATCAACAAATATGCCCTCGTTCAAATGATCAGCGGGACTTCGGTGGTCAGCGCGAAACCGAGAGTTAACATTTTCAATAACTGGCGCATAAATCAAGCTGAATGAGTCCCCACAAGAAAAAGTCTAACTTTCTAAAATGCACGGTGTCTGTGGTGATATTCGTAAAATCGGGCGCGCAAAATGCCCATTCAAATGGGCAAAATGTATCAAGTAGCGACAACCGGTGGAACCACATGTCGTGGTCGGTAGTGCCATCATTTGACGTAGCTATTTGATTTGATAGTCATGCCATCATCGTCTTCGAAGAAGTACTGAGCAATGATGCCTCCGGACCTCCATCTAGGCCAAACAATGACATTCTGTGGCAAATCCAGCAAGTTTTGTTTATGTACCGGTTGATTCAAAAATGGCTGTCGTCAACACAAGGGAACACCCGTTTTGATAATACAATTTTATTATTTGCACGTACTGCTCGGGTCTGTAACTTGCCATTTTGATTTGTCTCTATGGTCTGAAAAATAAATAACAGGAAGGAGATAACGTAACTGCCGTGGACTGTCAAAATCTAACGGTCCTTATTCGAAACCACTGATTTATTAAGCGCGTTTTAGTACTTTCGGGATTTTTCTAGTTGGTTTCGTTATTTGGGCCGTTTTAACATTTTTGGTAGTTTGACGGCGCGTTTCGTTCCTGCAGAGTTGGCACCACTGCATATACACGTTAACTCATATAAAATGAAAACCTGCACGTTAACATGTATAATTTTAGAATTTAAGAATAATAAAAGTGTTACCAAGTTCGTATGGAAAATAGTTATAAAATGTATGTCATTTCATTTCTTATATTTCCACGAAGTTTCGAAAATTATGATGTAAATATAAGGGGTAGTTAATTTTTTTTATCAAAATATTTAAAAGGTTGTATAAAATATTATTGGTTTTTTCTTCTTCAAAAATAAGGATTCCAAGGCAATACTGGAGACCAAACAACTAAAGCAAAACTAAAAGGAAGTAAAGTAAAGTGAAGCCTATACCTTACCCTAACTCGACAACATTCACAAGAACATCTTCGGCTCTGTCCACTTGCAATGTAATTTTTTGATACACTTTGTGTACTTTTTGGTACACATCTGGGGAGCTTTATGTGGTTTTTCGGTGTATTTTACGCACAAATCACTACACTTAAAGTAATTTTTGGTGCATTTCTGGTACAATTGATGAAATTTTTTGGTACTTGTTACGTAGTTTTGGTACATTTTACGTAGTTTTTGTAAATTTCATTCACTTTATGGAACTTGATATGTACTTTGTGGTAAATTGTATGTACTTTTATGTACATATAAATGATACATTTCTTCCGGTACATTTTATGTCCTTTGCGAATAAATAGTACACCGATACACATTCATTTGTCCACTCCATTTTCTCTAACCTCTCTATAGAATAGCGTTGTACGTCTCGCATCCGGTACGCAAGCTGCTCCCGAGCTCGTTTGAGACGTAAAAGAGCACACGGCTTGCTCGGGGACGACTTTTTTGTTTTATTATTTGCCCGTGCTCTTGAGTGGCACCTGTTAGTTTTGTTTTTACATCTGACAACTACCGAGCAGCTGCGCGTTTACGATGTTAATAGTGTTTAAAACCAATACTGTATTCAGAAGTTAATTTACTCGAAATTTCCAAATTAAAAAATGTTGCTGCAAGTCATTGCAGAATAACCACCTCATATATTACTTTGATTTTTTTAGTATTTTGTGTAGCTTTTGGCCATAGACTAATACATACATAGATACTTTTATTCTCTCATCTGACGTTTCATTTCACACTCTTCGTCGTAGGTTTGTGGAAATAAGAGCAATTAAATTTAAAATTAACTTACACCAGAGAGAGATACAAAATATGTTCACTTAACTTTTTCATGTCGTTTTGGTGAAGAACTGAAATATTTAAATGTATTTTGTACTTTTTGTTGATTTTTTATTGTTGTTATACATTTGTATTGTATTTAACACAAATAGTTTGCCACAAAAACACGAAATTCGGTTGTTGTTCCTTTGTTGAACGTTGTTTACTATTGCCTCTATCTGGTATTATTGAACCCATGACGTTTAATTTATTGAGAGAATAAAATTATCTATGTATGTATTAGTCTATGCTTTTGGCTTTTAAATAAACAAATTGACAAATAAAAATGAAAAATTATACGATGAAGCCAAGTTGAATATACTCAACGTCTATGCGTTTTTTTCGTAACAGTTGATGTTAACTTATATTTATTATATATGTATTATATAAGTTATATAGGTTACGAAAAAAAGCCCCTTTTATCAAATGTTTTGGAGAAACCAGTGTATATTATATCGATTTGAACACCTTTTAAGTAGACAAAAATTTGTAAAAACCGCTTGTACAGGGTGGAGCGCGGTAATTTGCTTATTTGGGAATGAAATAAAAAAATTATGAACCTTAGAAAAATTTATTTTATATTTTAATTATATTGAACAGTAAGGGAATTTTTAAATTACATGGTTTTAAATAGCGTATCTGACAAATGTCGACCTTCGCTATCCACACACAGCTGCATACGTTTTCTGAAGTTTTCATGAACTCTAACAATGATGCCTACTCGTGATATGGCGCACCACACAGTGACGCGGTCCGAATGCAGGGGTCTCTGGTGAAGTTCTCTGGGATTTGTTTCACTCCAGTACGGCATATTTTGTTTGTTTACACACCCACTGAGGTGAAAATGTGTGTCATCAGAAAATAACACAATTGCGTCACGGGGTATTTACGGGTATTTATTCATGTGTCCAATGCATGATGTCAACTGAAAGGCTATAAGCCACGCAGACGCTCCACTCTTTTCGACCAACAGTGCCGCCAATACTTATATTTTTACGTTAAATTATATTTGAGCTGAATATGAATTTCTATTGTTAAAAAAGCTACTAATCAAAACTAAAATTAATCTACTTATATGTACATAAATTACCAAATTTTAAAACCCTAAATGAATTCTTAATACTATTTAAAATTTAAAAATACTTAAAATTGTACATTGTACTCGGATAAATATATTGTGAATGGTCACCATATGTATAAAAAAAAGATAGATCTTTAAAGATAAAAAAAAAATAAACTTCTTGTCAAGTTATTAATACATTGCTCATTGGTGAGCATCAATCTTTGCCAAAATAAAAAACATCTTGGATTTTACTAATTCATTTGGTTTTCTTTCACTCACTTCTTTTAATAACTAACCACCAAAATATTTATATAATTTCTCGATTTATGAGAAATTATACAAATCAATAACCCAAGCTCACTCAAGAGTTACATTAAAGGTCAAACGATAATCCCATCGAAATCGCTTTAACATAGCCAATACAGTCACTAGAAACCAACTGACGTCCGTTGCACAAATCAAACAACTACATCTAGAGAGGCTAAACCCTTTTAACCTCTCTTATAAAATTAGTATACCGCTAAATTAGTAAATGTGGAAGGGACAGCGATGAAACCATGCTGAAAAAAAACTTTGTTATACACAATGTATTCCACGATTTTAGTTACATTCGGCAACTTAGATATAGGCCTATAACATTGTACAACACAAAAAATTACAAGGTCCGATCTATAAATTTTGATAGAGGAGACAAAGTTTAGTTTTGAAAGTTTACATCTGGGTTTCATTTTAGAGGGAGGTAAAGTTTCCACCAAATGCAAATTTTGTATTGTCAATCGGCATAGAAAATGGAGGAAAGCTTACGTTTTAACTAGATGGTGTGGTGTGTTCAGCAAATTTATGTAAAATGTTACGGAGAACAATTTTGTAGAATATTATCTTTTAAAAAAGAGAAAAAACACCATTAAACAGGGATTTAAGGGGTTAAAATGTTTCGCAAAAATATTCCCCGGAAGTTTCACTATAAGTTCCTGGATACACCAAAACGGAAAATTCAACCAGAAAGTCAGAAATAAGACACAACAAAAGAGAGCTCAGGGTTAATTTCGCAATTGTTAAGAATTTTATTTTAAAGTACACCAAAAATTTAGCATGAAAAAAATTCAAATTAATCTAAAAATCAGTAATATCTCTATTATTTTACCTTCGATAGCAAATTTCTCCTTCAGTAGAAAAACTGAAATTCCATCAACATCATCTTTGTAAGAGTTGCCCACTTTTGATATAGCAGATCCCAGCGGGCAAAAAACCGAGCCTTAGCGAGTGTTACGCTAAATGCTCGCAAACGGGCTCAGAAGCGAGTATTTACCGGACCAAAACCGGGGGAGAAATTAAACTCGCCCAAATATTCGCAAACTGGTGTAAAACGGGTGCTAAACGGAAGAAAAGAGAGAAACATTGTTGTCGTTGTGTCGTGCGCCAAACAGAGGCACACACGTGCAGGCACACGACACAACAACAAAGTTTTGGCTATTGCATTTTGTTTTATTTTTCGTGTTGTTCTCGCAAAAGATATTGCAAAAGTCTCGCAAACGAATCTCTTGCAAGACATCGTAAACGAAACTTTTACTGCCACAAACTGAGCGACTGATGATTCATTTTCCGACCGTTTTCGGATCTGTTTTCGAGAGTTTTACCCGCAAAAGTTTCGCGTAAGTCTCGTATGCGATATCGTATACGAAGTTTTGGTCCGCTGGGATATAACATTAGAAACTGCGCTGGTATATGTGCCAAATGCTAGAATACAGGAAGAATTTCTTTTAGATCGAATAAAAGTGAAAACTCTTTTTGGATTTGTTTTCAAAGATTCATTGTAACTCAAGCTGTATCGATTATAGAGAAATTTATTTAAAAAGTTAAATTCCGTCATATAATACAAATACTCGTATAAGTTCTCATCAGAACTGTAATTAGAAATCTTAATTTTCCTAGCATATTTATATATTCCTTAGTTTTCTTAACGTTTTTAAACCTCTAGAGAAACGATAAAGAAATGTTTGCAAACATGGATTTTAGGTAAGTTAAGCATTCATATTAGGTCTGTCTGCATTCTTTCCCAGTAAAAAAATATCCAGTAACCTTTCTTTCAGACTAAGATAGATTTTACTTTTCCAGTAGGAATGTCACAAAAAGTACACAGACGGCATCCAGTAAGAACTTGCATGAAATAATAACTTTTGTTGCAAACAGCTGTTTTGGAATGTAAAAATTTGGAAAACCAATATCCAGAGTTCGAACAAAACATTACAAATCACCAAAACTGTATTCTGTTTTAAAAGAAATAGTTAAATGATATTTATAGAGCATTACCAAATCATTTTTCTCTTAAAAAAATTATATTCCAATGATTCATTTGTTATTTTATATTATTTGTATTTCCTAATTTTGTTTGTTTACACAAAACATGTGTTTTAAAACATACTTATGTTCGAACTTGCAAATTCTTACTGGCAAAAAAAAACTAGAAAGCGCACATCTACTGATTGTGAGAAGCTCTCCCCAATCCCTTCATGTGATGTTATGGGACACCATTTTTTTTTGTAAACGCGTCAGCCCAGCTGATTTGTGTTTTTCATATTTTGCGTGGGTAAGCTGTCAAAAAATATTTTTATATTTTTCTGGCAATTACAATTACAAAAAAATTTCAGCAGTACGCATACTACTGTACTTCTGTCTCCATAGCACCTAAAGAAGTACGCAAAAGTACTTTTTTAGCCTCTGTACTTATTTTTGTATTTTTTTTGTTATGGTAACAATAAATAAGAAAATGCTACTTCTTATTGATAAATATAATAATAAATTTGAAAAGCTTTCCATTTTTAACCATAATTCAAACATTTCATTTCATTTCATTCATGGTGTAACTGAATTATTTTCAATCAAATGAATTGGCTTGGATCAACTCTTTGACGAGTTTATATCCTTAAAAGCTTTTGCTGAAAATATTCCAAAAGAAAAATCCTTTGAAGAAAAATGGAAAGAGATCCTAGAAGTGAGTCATTTCCAAATTTCGAAAATATCTGTAAATTTATATTTTCAATTACTCGTTATAATGCGCCATCTGAAAGAATATTCTGTTTGATGTTTAGTTTTTGGAGAAAAGAACGAAATAGACTTCAAATTCAAAATTTAGAAAACGAATTAACAACAAAAACTAATTTTACGTACGTACACTTGTAATGAGTTTGTAACTTTTTTAAAAACAGAGGATTGTAAAAACGGAATAGTAAATCAAGTCCACAAAAACTATAAATATTTGTAATTCTTTAAAAAATAATAATAATATAATATGAGATAGCCACAAAATTCTGTTTTCCAAAACTATGTCTTACAAAAATTCTGTTTTTTTCCAAAAAAAAATTCTGTCTGACTAAAAATTCTGTCTATTAAAATTCTGGTTTTTGAAATATGTTATTCCCCTTTGATTATGAGAAAAAAAAATAAAATGTCGTTAAATTATTTATTAAGAATTAAAGCCAGTTTATTATGAATAAGAAATGTTACATATAATAACGTATGTGTATGGTTAAATATTTATTCGTTGGAAACAAATTATGAAATATGTAATAAATAATTAAACAGATTAATGGATTTTCAAAATCGATCTAAAAAAATTCATATCATTGAAAAACATTAATTTAAAAGAAAAAAAAATAACAAACATTAAATAAAAACACAAATTAGTTAAAAATCAATTAAATTAAGACAAAGTTAAAAATAATAAAAAATCATAGCAATTCAATTTAACTGATAACAATATTTAATTAATTATAAACTAAGTTTTTTGCTATTCTTTTTAAATATTGTAGTTTTCTTAAACGATTAAATTTTTTTACAATACGTGAAATATTTTTTTTTTACATTTCTTTTATTTTTTTTCCATTCTCAATCTTTGAGACAATATTTTGAGAATAGATTAATTATCCTTTTAAATGTTTTACAATTTTGTAGAGTCCGCTTTTTTTTCGTCCAACTACAACACTCAAACGTCGGTGCCATGACTCGACATTGTTTGTAGTTTTCGGGTATTTTTCAGAATACTCGCAATCAAATATCGTCCAAAATTCAGGTGGGTATTTACGAGCGTTAGACATAATTGGCCTCGAACCAGGTGGCCAATTTAATAATATCTTCGTCTTCAAATGTTCTTCGGAGCTTCGAATAATATTTGGCTACCAAGCGCTTTTAAACATCTTACTTGCAGTGAGAAATTTTCGTCATTTCCGTACTTAGTAACCAATCTGAAATGATACTGTTGTACATATTACAAGTTCATTACTATAAATTATAAAAGTTATTAAAAGTTCTTACCGTTCTTTTTGAATACGGCGCCACAATATCTGGGAAAAATGGAAAAAGCACCCTCGTATCTGCGAATCTCGAAATCATTTTCTAGCTGCTGACACGAGACCAACTTCGAAGTCAGATATAATACGATTAGGCTTAAAAAAAACTCCATATTCCAAAGCAATTTGAATTACGCGTTTAAAAAATGCTTCATAGAGTACTGCAGATTTTTTGGACATTAGGCAGAATAGGAGTGGGACGACCTCTCGTTCAATCCTTCCATGAACGGAAAAGAGTTGCCGCATTATTGTGGGCACAACAACAAAAGTGCCGTCAACGAGCCAACAATCGCTTTTTTCTAGAAGTTGAATTGATGATTTTGTGCCGAATATAACCATATATTCATCTCCCACTTTCTCTTCTGCCAATATAAATTATTCGTTATCCAAAACGTATAGATTTAGAGGGTAATCTATTGCATCTATTGCTTGCGGCTATCTGAAACGTTCCATTTCATTCCGAGTGTATCCTATTTTTCGCTTTTGCGCGTACTTCGAGGGAAGGTAATCGCGACATTTTTGGTTTGTAATTACCAACGATTGTTCCACTATTTGACTTTGGATATCTTATTAAAACATGCTCGTTATTTTCCATTGCTGATATTATTCGAGAGGAACACTTTATCTGGAATTCTTCTCGAGCACGTCCAATTAAAGGTTCCTTTTTGCCTTTTCATTTCCAAATAATAAAAATATCCGTTGAGACACATTTCTTTATTTTTATTGGTTTTTTATTAATTGCACTTTATTCATTTTTATTTTTTTAAACACGACACATTAAACAACACAATTGCGACTAATTTTAAATAAAATGCTGGAACATAATTTTTGACCATTTTATTTAAATTTGCAAAGTGTTTTTTTAAACAGTATTTTTTTTTAAAATGTAAAGGAAAGTTAGGGCAAAGTGATTTCTTAATTGTTTTATTTGTATGTATGTGTTTGTAATTGCATTTTCAGTTAAATAAAAAATTATTTGAAACAAATCGCGCGATTTTTTTCAAATAATTTTTTTTTTAACTGAAAATGCAATTACAAACAGAATTTTGAAAAACAGAATTTTGGAAACCAGAATTTTGAAAAACAGAATTTTGTAAACCAGAATTTTGTAAAACAGAATTTTCTTCGAACAGAATTTTGTACCCAACCCATATAATATCTTTGATTATTAAATAATTAAAACCGAAAAGTTGTATTCTCATTTTACTTTTTAAAAATAAAATGTGAAACACCTGATTAGTTTCTATTTAAAAAAATATTTGCAGTCTCTTAGTTTGTTCGTCTTTTCTTTAATTTATAAATTGTTACAGTTATATACTGAGTTTGTTTTATTTCTTAACTTAAAATGTTACTTTCCTGTACTGAACTTTATGATTTTTTAATTAAAAAAAGTGTACTTTTATTTTCTTAATTGTACTGTCATTTTTTCCTCGATGTACTCTTTTGATGATTTCAAATATGGCATCCCTAATAAAAACATTTTAAAATTTTGTAAGAAATATAAACGGAAATGATGAATTCATATTCCATTCCATAGAGTACAAAATTACTATCGATGCAATTGTAGTCCTTCCGGCCAATAAAAATACTATATCAGGAAGAATTGCAAAGATTTGTGTTAGTGACCAAAAAATTAAAATACTAAATATTTTGAAGCAAAGTGATTGTGTTTATCGACAACGTATTTCGAATCGACGCCAACGTTATCACTCTGATTGTCCGAGTACTAAGATAGTTCAGATGAAAAATATTGAGCAACATCAATTTGTTTCGCTGCGAAATGAGCCAGCAACATGTCAGCGATGACGACTATATTTTTCTCTGTTTTTAAGCTTCTTACACTAAAAATGTAGTTTTGTTCAGAAATTGAGCGACAGAAGACAACAAGCTTGTTTTTTTTTTAATTTCTGCCAAACTAATTTTTCGACGACTTTGTATGGGGAGCCGCTTAAAATCGCTTAGCTCCCCATATAAAGTGGTCGAAAATTAGTTTAGCAGGGAATAAAAAAAACAGGCTCAACATTGATATGATCTATCTATCAATTTCATCTATCATATCATCTATAATTTTTCTTAGAAACATTAAAATGGGGCTCAATATATGTTGATGATATTTCGCGTGAACACAGTACACTAGCGGAAATATTATGTCGATATACATATCTATATATGTATGTATATTATATTGTATATTGCTTATGGCCATAATAATCACCCCTATCGCGGTTGTCGTAGTCGCTGACAGCTGTCGTAGTCGTAGTCGAATTTACATTTTAGTGGTATCATGTAAACTTTTCGACTACGACGTATTTGTAATAGATTTTGAATTACTTGTTGGTGCAACAGAGTTGAATAATTGTGTAAATGTGCACTTTATTTGCATCCCTGTTGCAAAATAATTAAACTGTTTTACATGAGCTGAAATAAAAAGAACTGAAAATAAATGTAAAAAATTCAAGAAACAATAAAATGTTAAGTTCTATTCATCATCTGACGACGAGGATGAACTCACTAATAGCGAGATGTCTGCTAGAAGACGACAATTGAGGCAACAATCCGATATATTCGGCTTACCAAGTAAAAAGTAAGTAAACGATTTTCGGTTATAATAACTTACTTTATTTGTTTTCAGATTTGTTAGCTATTTCAGATTAAATAAAGCAGCCTTTAAATATGTTCTGGAGAAAATTTCACCAAAACTAAAGGGCACACAAACGGCAACCTCCGTGCCGAAATTGTTAAGATTGGCAGCAACTTTAATCGGAAAACTGGATTTCCAGGAGTGATAGGGTGCATCAATGGAACGCATGTTAAAATTATACCACCATCAATTAATGAACGTTTCAAGTTCACTAACAGGAAGGGTCTAAATACAATGCTGGTAATTTTTTATACAAAATAAAGTTTTCTGTATTTATTTTATATTATATTTTTCAATATTTCAATATTTCAAGATCATTTTCTATTTAAAATAAATTAAATAGAAATTTAAAAACCTGTATGTATTGATGCTTATGGGTGGATGGTAAGGAGTATAGCTATTTCAATGTTATCAAGAGACTTATGAGTATAAGCAGACAACATGTAAATCAGAACTGCCCATAACCCCCGTCCCGAAAGAACAAACACTTGCTCCCAAAGCACCAACACAATAAGTCAATGCATCAACACATATAGGTTTTTAAATTTCTATTTAATTTATTTTAAATAGAAAATGATCTTGAACCTGACTAAATATTGAAAAACATATTAAATCAAAAGATCGAATAAATGTACTTTAGTACATAAGAACATTTTATATTATATTCAACAGGTATGCGATCACAAGCTAAGAATTAGATATATTTCTTCTCATACTCCCGGTTCCTCTCACGGTTCTATGATATGGAATGTCAGTGGCCTGAAACGTCATTTAAAGGAGAAAAACGAAAGTGGTGAAAGGAATACATGGTTGCTAGGTAAGTAAAATTGTATTAGATTTATTTATTTTATTACATTAGTTGTTCTTAATTATACGTAGGAGACGCAGGTTATCCATTAGAGCCCTACTTGATGACACCGTTTCGATCAACGCAGGAGGGATCACCGGAGAGTAGTTTCAACCAAATACATTCCAAGACTAGGAATGTGGTAGAGCGAACAATAGTTTTGAAAAATAGATTTCACTGCATATTGGGAGCAAGACAGCTTCACTATTCTCCGGAAGTTGCAGGAAAAATTATAGATGTTTGTGCGGCTTTGCACAACATTTGCATTGACTATAAGATAGAATGGCCTGAAACCCACATGGAAATTGAAGAAATGCAAATTGATGAACCTGAATGTGACGACTTAAGAGCTTCAGATATTAGGATGAAAATAATGCAAGCATTAAATCTATAGTTTGATTTCGTAGTAATTCATTTTATTTAAAACAAAAAAGTAATCCAATACATAAATAAACATGAAGTTAAACTTATTAATAATTATATAGAGCTCCTTAATTCCTCAAGTTCTATTTTTCTTTTCAAATCTAATTCACTTTTTCTTATTTCAAGAAGTTCTCTTCGGTGTTCATCTTTTTTTAGGTGTATTTTAAAAAGTTTTAATTTTTCTTCTTTTAACTTATATGTTTTTCTAGAATATCTTTCTATTTCTTCTAGTTTTGTTTTTAATGTTGTACACAATTCTTTCTGTAATTTTATTTGCTCTTCTAGAAGCGAAACTTTATCTTTGGCCTTATTACGCGTTGCTTTAGATTTTCGTATATTCGTAGAAGTAGAGGCCTCTTGGCTTTCGCCGCAGCTATATGCAACAGCAGTTGTTGGCTCAGCTTCCTTTGAAGCGCTCCTATGTGTTGTAATACCAAATGATGGTCCAGGGTTTATAACTGATTCTATTTGTAGTAAATTAGCTGCGGCCTCTTCTACAGTTGACAGAATATACTGCTTATAGGGCCCTCCACCTATTGCGCGAATCTCAGCCTTGTTATGGACAAGCTTTCTCTTTAATTTGAACTTAAAGTCTGCCCACACCTTCATCCAGCCTTCGCCATTACGAGATGGTGGACCAATAACATTAAGATCCTCCGCAATTTTGCTCCATTCATCCTTAACATTAATTTTGTTAAGGTTTTTGTGGTAACCTTTCGCCAATTCTGGTTTCTTCTCCATTATTCGTACCAACTTCTCAAATTGATTTGGGGTAGTGATTTTTATCACAAAAATTAAAAAATGTATTTATTCATTGACTTACATATTGTTTGCAGCCATTTTTGAAACTATTTTAGAGCCGTCGTCTGTGATAAATTCAACGACAGTTTTTGTTAAATTCGCCCGGCGAATACGACACTCACAATACAATTAATTGTAATAGAGTGGCGAACAGCGTTGTATATTTGTCGTATTCGACACATACAATAGGTCTGTCTGCGTACTTTTCCAGTAGCAAATACTCAGTAACTTTTTTTGGGAGAGTAAGAACAATAATACTCTCTCGGTTGAAAATATCTCAAAAAGTACGCAGACAGCATCCAGTGAAATCTTGCAAGAAAACAACTGATCGGTGTGTAAACAATTGAAATAACAAAGCAAAAAAATTTTAGCATATGTGTCGCACGGTCGCATTGTATATTTGCACGTTTCTAGCATGAAGTAAAATGTTTTGTTTATTATAATTTATTATAAACGTTAAAAATTAACACAATTCTAACTATTTACCTCTGCCATTGTTAAATTTCAATTTTTATTTTCATTTCACAAAAATTATTTCATTCAAACAGTAAACAAAAACAGCTGTTCAAACTAGTTGCAAAATCTTGCAAGAAGAAATTTCTCCAGCAACTTTTTGCAAGTTCTCTAACTTCCAACTGTCAAATAATTCTCTTTTTCGCTTTCTCGCTACAAGAGATTTGGAGTACGCAAACAACATTTTGCAAGATTTTGCAAAATTTTGCACAAAATGATGCAAAATATGTGTACGCAGACAGACCTAATACCGTTTTGTAAAAACGCCACGAAATCGACACGACTATGACAATCACAATAAGGGTGAATATTTTGAAATATTGAATCTCTTCCGACGAACGTTGCAAAATATCGTTTGTTCGTCATTATTACGAGTCTCTTGCTGCTGTAGTGTTGGTTTGCCGCACGTCTGCAAAACTGTTAGGTTTTTGGAACAGACCGACTCTTGATCTGGCGGTTTATGAAGCCATGTTGGCCAGTCTGTTCCAGTGGTCTATTGTGCCGAAGAGTTTTTTTCTGTTTGAGAAGTGATACGCAGTGTTTGAATTTACTCACAAAATCCAATTTCATATTTATCTTAGTTTGATCATCGATATAGAAATCCAAAATCGACGAAGATCGACTAAACAATGAGTTTGGATTACTTGGATTTCTTTTGAGTTGTATTTATAAATTTTAGAAATTGGATTACCATTTTTGAGTAATATACGAAAACAATGTGAGTTGATCACAGAGAAACCACAGGCAATCGTGTTTTCTTTTCGCACAAGCAAAAGAAAAATATGACGACAGTCTTCGTGCTTTGAGTTTGAGTCGAAAAAACGACATTATGAGTGTAAAGCAAAAAAAAACACAAAATTAAAAATAGTGAAGAGAAGAGAAGAAATTTCGTTTCATAGATTTTGCGTGGGGTAAAAACAATGAAAAACAGATATTTGTTTTAATTTGAAAATTATTTATTATTTATTTATTTTTGGATTTATATTACAGTGGCTCAAAATTAAAATGGGACACCTATTAATATTACTTATGTTCCCTATATTCTACTGAACTAACTAACTTAAGAAAACAAATTTATATAACGTTTTAATGCTAATGCGATGAGTTTATTGAAAATATAAACAGAAGTCATTTTCATTAGTACAAAAAGTAAGAAACAAAAAAAGAAAAGAAATTCATAGTATTATGGTCAAAGTAATAATGGTACACGAATTAAAAAATAAGTAAATAAGGTATTATATTCAAAACTTCAATATTTTGTTGGGAGGCCCTTTTGTTGTATTACTGCTTTCAAACGTTGCGGCATCGATTCAACCAGCTTTCTGCAATAGTTAGGTGATAGTTTTTCCCATTCTTCCTTAAGAACAAGTGTAAGTGTGTTTTTGTTGTTAATTTGGTGATTTTTTAATTTTTGTTCCGAATAACTCCACACGTGCTCAATCGGGTTTAAATCCGGCGATTGTGGTGGTGTTTCGAGTACATGTGGACAATTATAGAGCAACCAATTCCGAACATAATAAGCCTTATGCTTTGGATCATTGTCCTGGTAGAAATGGTACTCGTTGGAAAGGCCTAATTTTTCGGATGTTTCTGAAATGTTACTTGTGGTCCATAATTCCTTCAATAATATGAAGATTCCCAGGACCAGCTGCCGAAATTGCACCCCATACCATTACTGACCCTGACCCGTGCTTCACAGTCGGTCGTAAATTTCTCTCGCGCAGCTCTTCGTTCGGCTTTCTCCATACGTATGACTGCCCATCTGATGATAGTCGTTTCAGCTTGTTGACTTTACTGATATGAGGCTTCTTCCTAGCTACTCGACCGTTGTATTGATGCTTTCGTAAAATATTTCTTATGGTTTCGGGATTAGCATTTTTCCCTAAAAATATTTCTGCTTCAGCCGCCAGTTTAGGTGCGCTAAGATGTGGGCTTTTCTTTATTTGCTGTAAGAGCCAACGCTCGTCTGAATCCGAAAATATTTTTCGCTTGCTCGGTTTCCCAATGTTATCAAAATTTTCTGAGTTTTTATATCTTTTAATAATATTAAACACTGTATATCTTGGTCGGTTTACTATTTCCGCGATATCTCGCACAGATTTTCCAGACTTTGAGTGGGTAATTATTAATCTCCTCAGCTGTGGCGATGTTTGGGAACCACGTGGCGCCATGAAGGCGGTTTCATCGGTTCTTTACTCTAGCAGAGATAAACATACAATCGTATTGTGACTACGTCGTTTTATTTTCTACTTGAGCAAAATCAAACAGAAAATAGATTTGGACCGCTGCTCTAACATGAACTCATTTGTATTTTTTTGAGTACTCAGTGACAGATTATAGGTCTGTTTGAGAACGTGATAATTTGTACAATTTATCACATTTCTTACTTGATAGTGTTCGTTTACTCGATAAAATCAACAACGAGAGAGCCAGAGAGTGAATATTTTTGACAGTTGAATGATAGAGAACTTGCAAGTTTTTACTGGAGAAATTTTTGCCAGTAAGAATTATCAAGTACGAACATATGTTTTTAAACAGCTGTTTTATTTAAATAAACAAAACTTTGAAAACAAAGAAGAAATTTAACAATGGCAGAGGTAAGTAAGAAAATACATTTGTTGGAACATTTTAATAGAATTTGTTAATAAACTAGATTCCCAACAAAGTGCAGTGTTAACAAGTCAACAAATTACTCTGAACATAGGGAAAACAATGAAACGAAAAGCAAAAAAGAAAACATGAATCAGCTGTTTACAAACAAATGTTGATTACTTGATACTTTTTACTGGATGTCGTTCGTTTACTTTTTGCGATATTTTTTACTTAGAGAGTAAAATCAGCCTTACTCTCCCAGTAAAAGTTACTTGATATTTTTTACTGGAAAAGTTCTCAAACAGACCTTATGATTTACAAAAATGTGATAATCCAAATCCAGAAACGATCAAAATTGTTTGTGATTTGAGTCGTTTTCGTTCAGTACATTCAAACACTGGTGATACTTTTTTTTCCAAAGTGACAGTGCGCTAACCTCCAAGGACAATAAATTTCATAAGGGAATATTATTACAACTAGTGTGAATCCTTGCATTGTAACATTGTCGGGTCAGGCTATATATCCGTGCCATATATTCTTGATATAGACACGACTACGGGCAATACAACATGCGTTCAAATTCGGAACATTGTTGAGTGAGAGACAACTCATTGCTGGATCAGGAATTCAAAATATGTCTGGGTGCCAAACGTAGATGGTGATGCTAAATTGTCTCTTTGTTCTTTGTATTTGTTTCTCATTTTGGTGTATTTATTCTGCACCTTTGGTACTAAAACACCCTCATATCATTTTTCTTTCTCATGCAAAAATCATTTCTGGAGTGAAATCATTGTCCCAAACGAGATCTGCAGTAGAGGTGCGCGCGTGAGTGAATTTCACCCACGATCACGCACGCTCACGAGGTCAAAAAAAATTTCACGCACGACAATTTTTCACGATCACGCACGCTCACGAGACTAGACACAGCAATCACACACAGCACGACCACTCACGACATTTTAATACCAAACATCATTTACTCAATCGTTTCTATTTTTAACATTTTTATTGTTAAGAAAAATGGTTCCTCATTACATCCTACGAAGGAATTGGAGAGAGCGAGCTACTCACAGCAAGTGAGTTGTGCGCTTTATAGTTTTAAGGTCACTGCTTGCGACTTCTAGTTGTTCAGTTGTTACTTTTTCATGGATAAATAATCGTTAGTGTCTTCGTCACTAAACGAGGGCACTACCGATGGCCACATATTGTGAAACACTACTTCTACTTACTTCGTTTGCTACGTATGTACGTTTGAATATGTGAAGGAAAAACACCCTTTTTTCAATCATACTGGAAGCACTTTTGACCACGGAATGCTAAAATTGTGAACATTTTGTTGAAAGCGTGATTCGTGAGTGTGAGTATAATTCGTGAGCGGAAATTCCAAAAATGCACATGCACAAGCCTTTTCCTCACAAAACACGGTAATGACAAATCAGTAATGTAGAACAGAATTTACCTTAGAAACAACAAAGTTAACATGACGATCAAAACTTAGCTTGTCATCCAAAAAAAGACCCAAACACTTCATGTCATGTACAAACTCTATTAACACTTTCGTCGCCATGATTAGAAAACATCATTGCTTAGAAGCGTTTACACTGAGCCTATTCTCCAACATCCAATTATCTAAACTTCCAAGAGTGTACTCAATTTTCCCCTGCAGAACATCCAAAAAGTGATAATCACCTTTAAATAGTAGCTGAATGTCGTCTGCGAAGGCATAGGGAATACACCAGTCATCCAATTTGTGAAAAAGAGCGTTTATATACAGAATAAAAAGAATAGGACCGAGGACAGAACCCTGTGGTACTCCACTTCCGACAGAAAGTATATTACAATTTCTACCATCAATGCAAACCTGTTGCCTCCTCCCTGTCAGGTAGGATGCCATTAAAGTACAAGCACTTCACGACACCCTAGGTTAGGTTACAATTACAATTTATTGAGAGAATTAATGTAAATTCGTCTATGGAAAGTCCCCACAAAATAAAGCTACAAACTCAATTTAGTGTGAGAAACGGGCTTTTGTGCTAATTCACCATGTTTCTGTGTCATTTCACATGTTCACATGGTACAGTTTCAAGTCCGTAAATTTGAAATTGAAAACTCTCGTGAGGAAACCAAACTCGTAGTTCGGGCAAGAGCTATTTTAATTTTAAATATCTTTTATATATCAGAAAGAATTCGTTTCGAATCCGCAAAAATTGATAAAAGTGGATCCGTCTCGGACCCATTCTATTTAGAAAAAAAGAACGCGGAACGGATTCGAATACAAACTCCGTTGCGAGTTCGAGACGGGTCCGAAAATGTAGAAAAAACGATCCGCTTCTTCGAGAGCACTTACAAACAAAAACGGATTGGTTGTGTTCGTAACTGATGTCCGTTTCGTACAAAATGTTAGAAGAAGCGAGTTCGTCTAGAATTTGATACGGATTTATGTGGCACACGGGGTATGTACAACTGTTGTATAAAGATAATACTTGCGACATATACAACACTTTAGTCATAGAGTAATATACATAGAGTCTGCAATAACTGTTTTCTTGGACCGGACACCAAGAAGTCACTAAAAAAGTTGGAGCACATAGTAATACAAACTTGGCAACACGTGCAGATTGAGAAAAATCTTTATTTAATAAATTTGTATTTTAATTGTAACCTATAAAAATAATTTTACTCTAACACTTCATTTCAATTTGCTTTATTTCACCTGTTCGGCCCTGTTCTGTAAACAGAATCCAAAAAAACATTAAACGTTTCAGAATTTTTGGGTTTCTGCAAATCAATTCAGAAGAAAAATATCAGTTTTGAATTAGAATGCAAATACTTTGTGATTTTAAAAACAAACAATTCAGAACAAAAATATTTCATGTTTTAAGAACATCAAAGTTGTAGACTTTTTATTCTGAAAGAAAATTCTGATTCAAAATGATTCTGAATGCAGAACAGGGCCGGTTATCTCTTTTTTCCGCGATTTAATTATCACAAAAACACCCGTAGTTGATTAGTTTTGTACTTTTGGCTCAAAGCACAAAGCAAATGTGTGAAAACCACATTGAGCAACCCTAAATACTTACAGTCATATATCGGCATTTCTCGTTCTTACTTTATTCGGCATGTTTTCTCAACTCTAAGGTTGATCAGATGTGGCATATTCGCCATCTGCTGGCAGTATCATGTTGTTTGTGCAACATTAGCATTGTGAGTATTTTTTAAACTGAATAAGAAATAACTACGAGTAATATCTTTGATTTCAAAAGAATATTCAAGAAGACGCAACGATTGCGTGAGTGAATGCAGCAGTGGGAGAAAGACGTCAGTACACAATCACTGACCAAACGTGGCTTTGATGAATAATGAAAGTCATTTTATGAACCTTTTATACAATCGAAAAAATAAAACTTTATTTCCACACAAAAAAAAACATATAAGTATTATTTTACATTTTGTGAAACATTCTTAGAAATTAATTACAATTTCAATATTTAAAATAAAGTATAATAATAATAATAATGGTAATACATATAATATTAATAATTATAATAATAATAATAATAGGTAATAATACAAACGCGATCGTATTGTGTTCTTTGTTTGTTTTGTTGTTTGTGTATATCGATTCTTTAAGAGTTTTTCAACAATTTAGCACATTTAAAAAAGGTTATTTCTCTCTTGTTTTCATTATGGTTTAGGACTGATGCAACATTTGTTTATTAAGAATTTATTAAGATATTTATCTTTAGGGTATGTAAAAAGACTAAGCTCAAAGTTGTGTGGTGCGAATAGTTTGTGAATTTTGTAACCGTCGTTGTTGTGGTTTCCTTATTCTTTATTTCAAATGAGCGTTAAGAAAGAAGGAAAAAGGATTGTGATAAGGGGGCAAGGAGGAAGGGGGAACAACAGCGGTCTAGGTCGTGTAAAAGGAATTTACACTTTTCGAATGAACGCTGATAAAACAATTAGCTAAGATTTAAATAAAATAAAAACAGTTGCATTGACTGTCCTCTATCGTATTATTTTATATTAATTATTAAATAAAACAATGACGTCGTGGGGATAAACATGTAGTAATAAAGAATTATTTAAAAAAAACTCTTAGTCTATAAAATAAATTAAATGAGAAGCGTTTGGTGTATATAAGCGAAGAAACAGATATTAATACCTCAGCAGACAGATTAAGTTGTGTAGTAGGAAAGGACAGCTCCAAAAATACGTTTATAAATATGCTAAAACAAATTGGGAATTTGTTATAAATTTGGATGTTTAAGTACGATTTAAATTTGCTATTGAGAACTTGCATACTTTTCAAATACAATCTATTTTGATTTCTTACTCAAACATCAAATGTTTATACTTTTCTCACAGAATTATTTTCTTTATTTTGAAAATTTTTAAATCTCTAGCTTAAAAATATTTTAAAATTTCGAAATAAACTGATTCACATCTGCACTGCCGACATGGCATACCATATTTTGAACGCTACTTTAGAATTAAATCAAATAATTTCATTTCACATTTTTACTTGACCAATTTTTTGATTCGTCTACTATTACGCAACAGCAATTTATTTGTATGAAAGATGCGCTATCAAGTTTCCAATAGAAATCAGAGAAATAGTTTTCCAAACTGTTGGTTACTCTTTATATCGTTATTTTGTTGTGTTTTATGAAATCATAAACAAAAACAATTGAATTAATGTAGATTGAATCAAACAATAACCAAAATAATAATTAACTTCCGGGCAATATATCGGAATCCTATTAAATTAAAAAACAGAAACAAACGGAAAAAAGTTTCGAGCTCAATAAATTATTTATATTTTTATAAAGAGAACTTTAAAAGCGAAAATCTTCAACCATTAATTTATCGATTTCTATTGTATAAAATGCAACGAAACTACAAACGTTTACAATCTGTATTAGAATTATCTTTAGGTACACAGATCATAGACCTACGTTTAGCAAATTTCTAACAGACTTTAATGTTTCCTTAGCTTTATTTTTCACCTCTATAGTGAAACAAATTTGCCTCTAAATGTTTTCTTCGACAGAAACCATAAAGTGAAGAAATGAAAGTAAGTGAGAAAGAAAAAAATCCGCGTGAAAACCCCTTCGTGAATAAAATTTCCCCCGGAATGATTTGTTTGCCAGAAAAAAAAGTGAACAAAGCAAAGTGTAAAGCAGAACAAATTCTGCGTATCATCCATTTGCGAATATGGCATAAATTTCCTTATTTGAAATGGTTTTTACGAGCAATTTTTATTCACATGCATTTGTACATTTTATTATTTCTGGCTCATAACACATTCCGGGGGAATTTTATTCATGATAGGGTATTACTATTGGATTGTCAGGCGGATATTTTTAGGGACATTTTATTCACGACAGGGGTGATTGTCTGTCTGAAAACTAGAAAGTACTTTACTTTTTTTTGCTGTCAGTGCAATGCGTGTTGTGTTCAATATATTTATTCAACGGATTGGTTGGCTGTGTTTAAACTAAGTCTATATACCCGCCGGCAGTTAATTAGTAATAATAAAATTAAAAAAAAAAACAATCGGACTCTTCGCATTTTTCTTGCGAAACTCGCATTCTCATCAACAATTATGATTTAACTAAGTATAACATTAATAATAGAGGTGTTTTATTTGTATGTTTACTGATTGATCTCAATTGGGAACTGCGTTTCATTGCTATGAATCCTATAGTTGCTTTTCCGTTTACTTTCGGGTGGTTTTTTAAATATGGTATTCGAGTTTTCATCTCGTAATGAAATTTTGGTTATTCGTCTCGTTATTTGTTACATCGCTTTAGTTGCATTTTCATTTGTTTTAATTACTTCGTCTTCTACTGAATAATAACAAATGCATTTTTACCAATGCATTGAATATGTTCACAGACTGTATTCCAATTACTGTTCTGTTTTTGTTTTTAGAAACTAAATGTTAGTGATAATAAATTGTTTCATTCTTATGTTGCAAGTTGATTTGCAATCTATTTGTCGCAAGGGACTTGTTGTATTGTATGTGAGTGTGGACGACCCATATTGGGGCGTAGGTATGTATCCACATGTTTAGGATTGTTTCCGGAGTTGAGGATAAATTATATATTTAATGTGTTTTCTGTTGTTGTTGTGTATTTGTCGTTGGTCTCGATACTGGTCGACATCGTACTCGAGGTGGCAGTGTCCATGTTGTCGCCACGGCTGGTCATAGAGATTCCTTAGATGGTACCCATATGGTAGGACCAGATTGTGACCAAATCATTGATTTAACTTTGCTGTAGATCTCTTCGATAGTATCGCCCTGCACAACGCCTGCAAAATAAATTAAAAATATAATTAATAACTTTTATGTAAGTGCTCTTTGATTTTCATATTTTATTGTTAATCCAAGAGTCGACTATAATAATTTTGATTTCTAATTAATGAGAAAGTCTCTTTTTATTTAAATATTTGTACATAAAGAGAATAAAGGCGGAATGAACCACACCACAATTTGGAAATAAAATTAGGCCCCAACAAAATTTCTGGAGCCTATTTTCACTTTACACTTTTAATAGTAGGCGAATTTTCAAAATTAGGGACATAATTTTATTTACCAGTTGCTCCCTTACAGCCACAACATCTGTGTACTCAAGTTGTTGGTAAATATATTTCCCAACTGTTTTGAACCGCATCCTCTCAGTGTTTTTATCCGTGCGCGATATTTATACTTTTGAGTAGGAAAATGTCAAACATAATTGGTGAAAAAGAATAACAACTAAAATCAAACCACTTCACTAATAACCAATTTATGAAATTGAGCGAACCCGTAGATGATATTTGTTGGTTTTGAATTTCAAATTTGCTTCAACCCGTCCACACTGACCAATTCTAATTTCGTTTGACATATCGTTGTTTAATCGCAGTATAAGTAATAAGCCCGAAGCTAAATTTCAGGTTTCCGTATAAAATCCATGTACATAGACTTCAAATATAAACCTGAAATTCAGGTCTAACTGAGTACTGGGATTAAAAAGTGGAGTTGATATACCGGGTGTCTAGCAACTTATTTTCTTTGCTCACTTCAATACCAAATTCATTGAATTGATCTAATTTAAAATTTCGTTTTTGTATAGGAAATTGTATGTAATTGCAGCGAAAATAACAAAATTTGCTCGAAATCAGCTCTTGATGTTGCAAAATTTTCGAAAGAAACTTCGCTACGCAACATTTCTACACCAATTATGGAGCGCTAAATATTAAATAAAAGTTACCAAGAAATGTATAAGCTACAATTCTTTTGAAGACAGCTATCGCAATTTATTTACCGTTAGACAAGAAATGTCAAACCATATAAAATATGTGCAATTTTTCATGACGTTTCGTGAAATCATCGATTAACAGTGTACTTTTTTACATTAGAGGGAGTTGTGCAATGGAAAAATAGCTACAATATTGTCAAAGGTTGTAATGCAATATTTCAAGCTGTTTAGGATTTATTGAAGTAAAATCTGAAATAGGGCCCTGACCCAACTCTAAAACTTTCTTCGGCCAGTAAAAAAAATGTTTTACGTATAGGGGCAAAACCGAGCGGGGTTTTGTGATACCTCGTCCAAGTACTTTCACAACTTTTTGATTTGATTGAGGCCCGAAACCCACTGTTGCACAGTGTAATCGAAATGTCTTATAATTCGGTTCCAAACAATTAACCGAAACCACTGCTTTCATATGATTAACTTTGGTACAACACAACACTGCAATTTATTTTGCTGTCAAAGTCAACATCATGACCGAACAATAAAACTGAACAAAAAGGTGCAAAAACAAAATACAATTGACCACAACAACAAGAGAAATAATTTCAACTTGGGCTGATGCTTTTGTAATATTGCATGTTTGTTTTGATTTTTGACAGCTGACTAGAATATTCCAATATCAAACGAATTCAGTGGTTCTGTTTCTCGCTTTGAGTAACAGATACAGTTTTTGCTCTCATGACGAGAAACGGTGGAATTACTTGTTTCGCCCTTTCTCGATGTGAGGAGTTTTCACATAAGTTAAAGAACATGGGTACAGTTTATGGAATATATGGGTCCTGTGTATACTTGCCCGGAGCAATTTTAATATTTAACTTCTTCCCTCTTTCAGTAGCGAAAAGTAACAGCAGCTATCCTGGAGTTAGGTAACTCACTATATTGGTTGGCCTTGGTATGTATGGGCACATGACGCAGAAGCCCCACGCCGTGCCTTAAAATCACTGGCGAAAGCAGCGAAAGAAAAAAACAATGACAACAGCGATGTCATTGCACCTGATCACATGTGGGGAAGCACTGATATAAACGAAAGGAACGTATGGAATACATAATGAATAGTAACCTGGTGATTTGTAACAGAGGCACAGAGGGAAAAATGGTCATTCTAGCTCCGATTAAGTCAAATTTCAAAATTTATTTTGGCCCAAAAATAGTATTGTATTCGATTACTAATACATCAGACAGGTTGCACCAGCTGCAGCCAAAAGCTTTCGCGCCTTTTTTAACCAGCTGCAATTTATTTTAATTAAGTGACAGTAAAATTTTATTTAGTTTTTTAATTAAAGTTAAATGTATGTTTGTGTTTCATGTTTTAGATTCGTTGTTGTTTATGGTGCTTCTAAATAATTATAATGTTCACCAATAAATGCACCTGTTGTAGAGTTAAACTTGTGTGATTCGAGTGGATTCGGTGTAATTTTTATTTCTAAAATTAATATAGAGTCTTGCAATGTTAAATGTCAAAAATGAGCTGCAAATATTCGGAACTTTTTTAGAAATTAATATTTTTAGGTACAATGACGCTCTAAACTTCTGTGGCATCCTATGTTTATGACATCATAGATAGAAGAAAATATAATGATGATCAACGCATTGAAATTTCCACAAGAGTTAAAAATGTCATCTCAAAAATAGACATGAAATGGAGAGAAAGCCACCGAGCTCGGATTATTTTCCAGAAAAATGACAAGGTCTGCTTAGATGGTGAAATTTTATTGGTAGACCCGGAATAAGCTTTACTAACTGTTAGGAAAAAAAAGTCACTGATAACGCAAACGAAATCCAGTGCGATGAGCTCATGTCTGCGGTCAGGTCTAGTTTATACACGGCTGGCAAGAGGAATGCATCCATGGTCGTATCTATGTTGAACTCAGATGAAAATTTACAGAAAAAAATCAAATCAGTCATTATAACCGATGATAACTCATTAAATACAGAGCAGAGGAAGCTTTAGCATTATATAGTGATGGCGGTTACACAAAAAAGGTTTACTTGGACTTGTAGATTCGAACTAAAAAGAGAAATGAAAGTATATTCGCACTTACGATGTTTTATGGTCTGCAAAAAAACTGCGCTATCATAATATGATGATCATTCTTTCAAGGTGCCTTTACAATGCTTGATTGACCACACAGTGGTCAGAATAGTTGCTGCGTATTCCCAAGATTTGGACAATATTGAGAGTAATAACACTCTAAAGATAACTGCCATTTATTTACAAATGGGGTTGTGATGGAAGTAGTGGCCACGCAACTTATCGACAAAATGTTGATAATGTTGATCGACCGACATATCGGCCAACGAAACTTCAAAATTATAAAGTTCATCATCAGTTCCATATGAACATGATAGGTGGGAAGGTATTTAGTGTTGTGGCAGAAACATCATCCCAAAAATGTGGAATTTCTGGTGTATCAGCAAAAAAAATATGAACAACCTACAATTAATGAAAAATTTGCGGTGCAAAGAAATTTATATAAATGTGGATTATCAACTTTACATGCTTAGACTCACTTCTGTGAGCGCATTCTGCATATGGCATACAGAATTCCAATTCAAAAATGATAGATTCGCAGTCTGATAAGGCGAGTGTTGATAAAAAATAAATACAAAAATTTAAGCGTAAACAAAAAATGATTTTTGTATTAATCTTTATTTATTCCTTTTTTGTCCATATAAAAAAATTTTGTGATTCAAAATACCACCCACTTTTTCGAAGTTAAGAGTATTAATAAATCTGCACAAGGAAAAAGAACTGCGACGTATATTACAGTTGCCACGAGAAAAAACATGAATTTGGTTGCGGTTTTGTGGCTGGCAAACGACTGCTAAAGATATTTTTATATTTCCCCAATTTGTGTGGGAAGAGACAGAAGAGAAAGATGATGATGCCAAAGACATATACTATGCGACCATGACATTAAGATTGTAGTAGGAGATTTTAATGCTAAAGTAGGCAGGGAAAATATGTTTCATCCAACTACTCGCAATTTCAGCCTACAGTTCCGACAACGGTATGTTTGTGGTACAAGATTCCAGCATAAAGGCTACTTGGGTATCCTCTGATCAAGGAACGAAGAACCAACTTGATCACGTAGTAATTGATGGAAGGCACTCATCCAGTGTAATGGACGTACGAGTAATCAGAGGAGCTAACATCCATTCTAATCACTACCTGGTAGCAGCAAAGGTTCGCACAGGATTCAGTAGAGCGACAATTGTACGAAACCAGACGCAGAGAAAGCTAGATATCGGAAAGCTCAAGGAAGCTCTTGCAACTTTTGGCACAGAACCCACCCCCTCCAGATGACGATGCTGAATCGCAGTGGAAACTCATTTCCGGCTGTATAAAAACTGCCGCAACAACCGTACTTGATTTTGAAAAACGGCTTCGCAACAAACCATGGTAGGGTAAAGAGCTGTAACTAAGCGGTATAGGGAGAAAAGAAAGGAGGTAAACTGTCTCTTTAGGCGCAAGAAACGGCAGTGGAGAAAGCGGGAGTGAGAAAATTGAGTCATACAGAAGGAAGAACGAAGCCCGAAAATTCTACCGAAAAGTCAAAAACGGAACTAATGGACATGGTTCAGGGCCCCCTTCTGTAAAGACAAGGACGGAAATCTCATCGCAGATGTGCAGAGTATGTTGGGAATACGGAGAGATCATTTCTCCGCGCTACTGGTACCTGAGATATCCAATGACGAGACAATCGATCTAAATTTGGACGACGACGTCGATTGCCCCCTCCTAACCAAGACGAGGTCAAAACAGCTATTGCCGGGCTTAAGAACAATAAAGCCACAGGGGCCGATGGATTACCGGCGGAGCTGTTCAAGGCTGGCGGCGATGATCTGATAAGGTGCATGCATTAGCTCATTAGCAAAATTTGGTTAGATGAATGCATGCCCGGCGATTGGAGTCTCAGTGCACTATGTCCCATATTTAAAAACGATGACCGGGTCTCTGTGCCAACTATCGTGGAATAAGTCTTTTATCCATAGCATATAAGGTTCTATCAAGCATAATGTGCGAAAGACTAAAACCGATTATCGCTGACCTGATTCAACCCCAGTGTGGCTTTAGGCCTGGAAAATCGACAACCGACCAGATTTTCACGCTACGCCAAATCCTGGAGAAGACCCACGAAAAACAAATCGACACCTATCATCTATTTGTCGATTATAAAACTCTACGAAGCAATGTGTGAGCTTGGTATTCCGGCAAAACTCATACGCCTTTGCAGGATGACCCTGACGAGCACCAAATCCGCAGTGAAAGTTGGTAAGGATCTTACCGAACCTTTCGAAACCAAGCGAGGCCTCAGGCAAGGTGACACCCTATCGTGTGATCTCTTTAACATCTTAATAGAGATTATTCTGTGAAAAGCTGCTGCCAACATGAATAAAACCATCAGCAGCAAAAGTCACATGCTGCTCGCGTATGCTGATGATATAGATATCATTGGACGCACAGTTAGAGAAGTTACTGCGGTGTTTTCGAGAATTGCGACTGAGTCAGGAAAAGTGGGTCTGACGGTAAATCAGGATAAGACAAATTCAGCGATTAGACCAAAGCGTGAACGTTGATAACCGTTATAATTTCGAGGTGGTAGACGAATTTAAATACCTTGGATCTGCCGTAAACAAAAACAACAACGTCAGCCTTGAGATCAAGCGGAGAATTGTGCTCGAGTAACAAAAGTCCAACTATACCAGACTCTCAAACATCAGTAGGAGTCTTCGAGAGAAAACTACTCCGGAAAATGTATGGCCCTATAGTACACAACGGCGAGTATCGGCGACGCATGAACCATGAGCTGTATGAACTATATCCCGACATTGACATAGTTAAGCGGATCAAAATAACCCGATTGCGCTGGCTAGGCCATGTCAGTAGAATGGATGAAGACGAACCAGCACGAAGGGTTTTCGAAACCGAACTCGAAGGAAGACGAAAAATATGAAGACCAAGACTCCGCTGGAAGGATCAGGTTGACGAATCCCTGCGTACACTTGGTAGATAATTGATAGATAATTCCCTGCGTACACTTGGTCGAATTGATTGGTAGATATGAGATAAGGCAAAAGATCGAACTGGTTGGCGAAATATGTTATCTTCGTTTTGTAAGGTCCCCGACCACACGGGGTTGTTCTTGACCGGATAAGTAAGTATTCTCGCCCTAGTAGACAAGCAATAACAAGTTTAGTGCAAAAATTTAAGTCGAAGTGACGAAAATAAAACTACCGTTCAGGCGTCCGTAGCAAACGATCCAAATCAGGCGATTCCGCGGCGTTCTCAAGAACTGGGCATCGCCAAGACCACTTTATAGCCAATTTTGCGTAAAGATCTTGGTACGCATACAAGATCAAGCTGACTCAGGAATGGACCATTAGACGCGACGTAAGTTCTCCGATTGTGCTCTGGAGAAGATGCGCCAAGATGATGAATTTCATCGCAAAATCATCTTCTGTGACGAGCTTATTTTTGGCTCAATGGGTTCGTCAATAAGCAAAATATCTGTTATTGGTTTGGTGAAAATCCACATGTGCTTCATGAATCACCACTTCATCCACAAAAAATAACTGTTTGGTGCGGTTTGCATGCCGACGGGGTCAATGGGCCATATTTTTTCGTCGACAATAACAATCGTCACGTTATTGTGAATGACGATCGTTATCGCGCCATGATTACCGATTATTTTTGGCCCGAATTGGAAAACATGGACTTGACGACATGTGGTTTCAACAGGACGGTGCCACAAGCCACAAAGCAGTATTGAAGAGTAAGTTTGGTGAGCGTGTTATCTCAAGAAATGGACCAGTCAATTGGCCGCCTCGTTCGTGCGATTTAACGCCTCTAGACTTTTTTCTTTGGGGCTACGTCAAATCATTCGTCTATGCCAACAAGCCGATGACGTTGGAAGAACTTAGAGACAACATTGAACGCGAAACAGCAGCCGTTACGGGCGAAATGTGTGAAAATTGCGTCCAACGAATCGACCGCAGCCGACGTGTCCGCAGTGGCCGTATGAACGAAGTCGAGTTCCATTCATAAATGTTTTGATTGTATTTCAAGTCGAACATAAAGCTTTGGAAATATCTCAAATGGTTTGCGTTTTATTTAAAAAAAGTTTTCAAGTCATTATTGGACAACCCTTTGCATACGGCCTTATTCATAAAAAGTTGTGAGAGGTTTGAGAGACAGTTTATAATACAAGAAACGTCTCTCACCCCTCTAACAACTTTTTATGCATAAGACATTTAAGTCTTAACTTACCAGTAAAATACTCCCCGAACTCTTGCTCCATTTTGATGGCACGCTCATATGTTTTCTTGGCTTGCTCTTCAGTCATACGACGATTCATCTCCCTGTAAGAAAGAAAATGAACAATTAATTTTGTATTTTTATATTGATTGATGTTTATATATTTTTTAGTTTGGAACTCCCAAAACAAGGACGACAGTTGGGATATATAACGATATTTTTGGATATGCAACAAATACTATTATTGTTATATTTCTAATGCTGCATGGGTTATTTTTAAATTGTGTGATACTCCAAAATGGCATTAAATTTCTGAATTGTTGCAATCGAAATCTCGTGTTTGGAGATCCCGTTTATCCAAACACATATTTTCCTCGAAATCGCCAAATGTTAAAATCCTGATGTAATGTTAATGCAGAATAATCAACTCTCATAGGTATTACACTGTATTTTTTAAAATGTTGTTTTGTCTTTGTCGTTTAGTCTTTGACGTTTAAATAAACAAATTGAAAATTAATACGAGGGTTGCATTTTATGTTTCGGGATTTGGCAACCCTAGTGTTGCAATCTGGCAACTGACTGCTCTATCGTGAAGTTGGACATTTTTGAGGTTATGCGTACTCAGAACATTTTGACATACGAGCGATATTTGTGTTGGCTACAGTAACTTAAATGATTCATCTCGGCTCAAAAATGGAATTAAATCGTGAACATTTTCGTGCGATTATGTGACCTATCGTGAGATTGAGACAACCTTAGGCATTAGTGGGACCAGCATACATTCAATATTGCATAAACATTTGACTGCCAAAAAAATTTGTTCGCGTTGGATCCCACAAAATTTGTCAATCGCTCAAAAAAAGGCTCGTGTCGATTGGTCGAAAGAAATGCTCCAAAAATACGATCGCGGTGCTTCGAAACATGTCTATGACATCGTGACAGGTGATGAATCCTGGATTTACGCGCATGAGCCCGAAAGTAAACATCAGTCAACTGTATGGGTGTTTCAAGATAAGCCAAATCCAACAAAAGTTGTTCGCGCCAGAAGCACTTCCAAGCAAATGGTCGCCTGTTTTTTCGGAAAAACCGGACATGTTACAACAGTACCACTAGAACAACACAGAATAGTGAATTCTGAGTGGTACACAACCATTTATTTACCAGTAGTCTTCGAAGAAATCAGGAAAACCAACCGCCGAAGACGGATCACTCTTCACCACGACAATGCGAACTCTCACACATCGGCTGAAACAACTGCATTTTTGAGCACCCAAAACATCGATTTGATGGGTCATCCGCCGTATAGGCCTGACTTGGCACCGAATGACTTCTTTTTATCCCGTACGTAAAAAACAAACTGAAAGGTCAACGTTTTTCGACACCTGAAGTAGCGGTTGCTGCATTCAGAATGCATGTTTTGGAGATACCTCAATCAGAGTGGCAAAAGTATTTATTTTGAAAAACAATAGTGATTTTCGATGATTAATATTTGCTTTTGTTCTCTAATCCCGAAACATAAAATGCAACTCTCGTATTATCCGATCTAGCCAAGTTGATTATACTCAGCGTCAGTTCGTTTTTTCCGTAGCAGTCGATGTTAACTTATGTACATACATAGTATGTGTGTACGTAAATACTTATACGTTACGAAGAAACACCCGTTACGCTACAAGAAAATTACAACGAAATACTTAAAAAGTTTGAAAAAGTAAAAATTATGATTTTCCCTTCTACAATTTCTTCGCTTAACTCGGGTAACTCGAATTACTACAATAAGTGTATGTATAAGTGTCACATTTGCAGGGGTTGCAGTGAAGATCGCCTCCTCGCGCTGTAACCTGGGTACCTCTAAATGATCTTTTTCCTCTTTGGCACAGACTCTGCTACGACCCTGGTTCACGATTTTCGTAACTATTTGATCTTCTGCTCTCGAGCTGTCTTCCTGTGCTCTGCGACTTGAGTAGGCAGAGGTGACACTCTGTCGAAATGGCTCGTGGTTAAGGTACCGTTCGTCTCCGCCTCCTTAAAACCTGGTAAGTCTTATAGTACGTTCGAAATCCGTCACCGTTAAGTTGGTGATAATGGCGAGGTTGAGATTACTCCCTCTTTGGTTCGGCCTGGCTCTGAACACTCTGTCCCATAAGGCGGAGTGTCAACCCTCGCGTGGAGCTCGGAACTCCCTGCTTCATAGGCAACCACGGGACCCTTCTTCTTGAACACATTGCTTTACGGACGTAGATAGCGGCTACATGTTGAGGCCCAAATCAATCATGAACGATAACATTAAAAAGTTTTCGGCCACAGGAAAACCTGTAACATCCCCCGAGCCTACGGGCTCTTCCTCGAGCACTAGTGCTCGTAAGTCTTCTGCGGTCACACGCAAGGCGGCCTCTGCAACTGCGAATAACGCGGGCGGTGGTCAACCCTCCCCAACTACGGGGAAAACTAAAAATCTCTGCCCCTCCCGGAAGCGCAGAGCTGATCTTCGACTGGCCACTAGATTGGTTAGTCAACTCACTCCTGCACAGGTACTCACGCACTCACTCCTGCACAGGTAAACACCTTGGAGTTGGCTAAGGGCGTCTGTGAGGGCTCCAAGTCTGTAGGGACAAAGCCTCCACTGGCTGTTAATAAAAGACAGCGTTCGCTGGAGGTGGATACTAAACCTGGTCCCTCATCTAAGAGGCGTAAAAGCCACCCAGTGCTCGGCAGGTCCTTTAGTGATGTCGCGAAGGCCAGCCTAATCATTGGCGTCTTGGATGAAGGTTCCCAGGATGGAGTATCCCCAAGGATAAATGGCGCCTTGTATAAGGAGCCCTTCTTACGGTGTTCATGGACATCGTAAATGACAACCCTGGCCCTGTGGGTCCATTCACCGGACCTAAATGTAAATATCTCCTCCAAGCTGCCTGATCACTGTAGTGTATTTCAGGCGGAAATTACCGCCATACTGGAGGTTGCTGAACTACTGAAACGTAGTGTCACAACCCTCCGCAGAATATGTATCTACAGACAGCCAGGCTGCTATAAAATCCCTGGGAGCCATGTTTGCTACGTCTGACGGTGAAAGAATGCCACTCATCACTTAGAGTGATGGCAGAGTATTTTGACGTCTGGGTACCGGGACACAGCGACATTCCAGGCAATTGCGTAGCGGATACGTTAGCTAGACAGGACACTACGGCACAGGTTCTTCCGGCAAAAGAAAGTGTTAGTATGCCAATCTCTACCTGCCGTTTGCAGATCAGGCAGTGGGCCGATAATATGTTCAAGGACAAGTGGAACTTACTTCAACTTGCAAACAAGCCAGGGTCCTCTGGCCACAGGTGGACAGGAAGAGGTCTAGGCAACTAGTTAACTTGCCGAGAGGCAGGTTATCCACAATGATAGGAACACTTACGGGACATTGTCTTGTACGAAAACACGCCCTAAGATTGGGACATAGAAACTCTACTCTCTGTAGATGCTGCATGGAAGAGGACGAGGAAACGACGAAACACGTTCTCTTGGATTGCCCTGCTCTGGCAGGACTGAGAAGTGGGATATTCGGTACACATTTAGTTAGCACCGTAGCCCTACAGGATATTCCTGTAGGACTCATAGACAAATTTATTGAAAGGGCAAATTGGCTAGACGACTAGTCAATAGTTGGTATGGAGGAAACTGCAGGTATCACAATGCAGGTATCACAATGTCTTGCAGCCTTTTCAACCAACCAACTATGTCGCATTTACACCGCAGTTTATCGCCGCCAGGTTAGCGATAATCTTGTTCACTAATCCTTGCCGTTTACACCACCCAATTTGAGATTAAATTGTCACGTAAGGTGGCAACTCTGTGATTAGACAAATTTAGAGCAACTCCGTACCGAAACCTAATTATTGAAGACGGCGGCACAACAGAAAAATTAAATTGGCGGTTCTTGGTTTTGCCAGTTTCGTATACATCTGGTATGTTTTTGAAATAACTGTACCTTTAAAAATGGATCAGTCGATATAATCGGACCAGTCGGTCACATCGGCTCATATTTTAAACGAATGAGAATCAATAATATCGGCGGCGGCGTGAGCTTCAGACGCGTTGGAAAATTTTTTATCGGTTCCTTCCATCTGCCAAACAGTTGATTTTTCGCGTATCTTTTTATTTTGGTTGCATTTTTTGGTAATTAGCAGAGTTGCATCAAATTGTACACCAGTTTAAAATGAGGTTAAAAATTTAACTTACATTTTTACAGACTAAAATTGTATGAGTAATCTTCTGGATTAGCGTGGTTAACGGAGTTAACCTTCAAAATGCGCTAATCTTGGTCGGAGTAAATGCCGTATTACGGTGCTTCAAAGTAAATGGGAAAGAGAAGCAAGAAGGGTAGCAAAAAGAGCCCCTGTGTACGTCAGAGTATCTTTTTGATCAGAAGCAAAGTAGCTTAAAATATAAGACAATGAAGTTTTACAAACTTTGAAGCGATTTGGCTGATGGCAGAATTTCGAAACTTGACATGTCGACTATACGCTCCCGAAGTTATTGCTTTTGAAGGTGAAAACAGCCAATAGTCTGAAGCTATAATTACAAAATTTTTCCTGTTATACGAGTAATGGAGTTTTTAAAAATTCACCTTTTAGAGTATAACATATGACAAAAAGACGACAAACAATTTACCAAAGCTTAGAACAAATGGCTGAAGCTAACAAAGGCCCGCGATAAAAATTAAAAATAAAATAATAGCACCATAGCCCGCAACAAATGGCTGCAGCTTTGTGTATGCATTTTGGGGCATACATCGTAGACGTACTTTCAATTGGAGAAACAGGTGGAGCACACATTTCTCCTTCATATAAAAATTGATATTTGTCGACTTTTTGTTTGAATTTTAAGAAATAAAATAAGTTGAGTTCGAGGTCTTAAAATATTAAAAAATGTACGATACCATTTCCCACAATAAATTCCTGACGCTAAATTCGCGAAAATTTGGGTCTACTTTCCCCGTTCTAAACAAACTGCGGAATGCAGAATCGCGAAAGTTGAGGTATTCATAACCTGACCAACCGCCCCACTTTTCGATGTCTCATTCCGCCTTGGATTTCAATCCCGCTTTATGACGTTTTTGTCTTTAGAAATAGGAATTTAGCTTGGAATTTTTTTTAAATAAAATGTTTAGGATTTCAATTCACATCGTCAGGAGATCATTTTGAAGTTTGTGAACTTCATCACAAGAGGCTTAGTTGTGTTACTAATAACCAAATGTGTCACTAACTGAAATAATTTCCTTCGTTTTCTTTTTCTATTTTTCTTCACATTAGTCTGATATATCTAATTTTTTACCGGCGCATGAGTCACAATGGTCGCATAATCAGGTGCCTGTTATGGCCACAAACAGTTATGAGATATATGAACAGATTTCAAAACAAACTAATTTCAACCCAGCAGGAAACTGCGAAATTAGTTCATAAAAGTACCAGTTCATGCAATAGAGGAGGTTGAACTAGTTATTGTGCCTCTAGTTCAGAACTAGGTAACACTAAACCAGTTATATTTTTAAAAATATTAAATTCTGTCATTTTCAATTTTAATGGAACTGTAGAATATAATATAACCGTTATTTTTTAAACCATTTAAAGTTTTCAACACCAACATGCATGCATGGAAATAGTGTAAATTGTTTCTATGTATATAAAATGGTGGCTTAAGTGCCGACAGTTGGGGTTAACCAAAGTATACCATTAACCAAATAAAATTATGGCAAACAGAAAATGTATTTTTTTTAAGATTTGTCCTTTGGTCCTTTGAACCTTAACAGGTTCTTCTAGCTTTTCATTGAAAAAGACAAGCATAGGTACAAATCGTTATGCAGAAATTTCATGAATTTTCCGATTTTTTACCCAATGTTTGTTTTCGTTTGTCTTGCCTAATTTTATTTATTTTTTTTTTCGCCTGAAGTCCAGCATTTTTTCTAATAACAAAGCTCGGTAAATAAATTGCTTATTACTTTCTCTTATATTATGGTGTCGATTGACGCATGTGACTTTAATAAATACCTAATTTTAATGACTAGTAGTTCAAAACCCATCAATTAGAACCATACAATTTGACTCTGAAATAGTACTGTTAAACTAGTGCACCACTAGTTCACACTCCCAGTTCATCGAAGATCATTCAATCTCAATATTCTCTCTCATGCTTTTTGGGTAATTCGGAAAAAGACAAAGATGTTTTTTTTTGTCCAGCTACCAAAAATTGTATATGCAAACAATGTATAAACTGCCAGAATTTTTACCGCAAAATCATCCTTTCCGATAAAGCTCATTTGCATCTCGGGGGCTACTTTACCAAACAAAATTTTCGCATTTGTGGCTCGGAAAATCCACACGTAGTCCATTAAGGCTTTAAAACACGAAATCGACGTTGTAGTTCACGAGATAGAGACCCAAAGAATCGAAAATGTACAGTAAAATTGAATGAGGTACTGTAAAGCAAGTAGTGAAGGCAATTTGAAAGATGTGTTTCATTCATAATCATAATTTTGAAAAACAATTGTCTATTAGTATTTTTAAAAGCGAAATTAAATTCCAAATTTTAAATGCCCCCCCCCCCCCCCTTTACATGAAAGCGTAAGTCGTGAATGTGATTCGTGGCGTGGATACCAAAAATTTCAGCATTTCGATAATCACTGTCATTATTACGACTTCTTTACTCGCATCATCTTCATTATTAGATTTTTTGTGAAGAATAATAAGTCCTAACCGGGATTGTGGTAATGGGTGGTTTTTCTTTTCGTATTTCTTGATCATGATCGGTCTTTACAAATAAATTGTAACCATAATTTCATTCATTCATTCGGGTTAGTTTAATTTAATACTTACATGATGGAATCTATAGATTTAGGTTTGATAAATATAGCAATTGGATATAACTGCGCCACCTGAAGCCGTTTTATTGCATTTCCCGACACATCTAGAATACAGTGTTTTCCCTTTTCGGCGACCTCCCGTACACTGGCAACCGATGTGCCATACAGATTATCATTGTATTGACCGGCCTCGATGAACAAATGGTTTTGAATGTCGTGCTCCATCTGTTCGCGCGATGCAACGAAATGATAATCACGTCCATCAACTTCATAATCGCGTTTGGGACGTGTAGTATCTAAGCAAATGAAAGGAGCATACGGAATTACAACTTTTAAACCCGGCGGCGTGTGAAATGTTTACTTACGTGGCACACATGATCCAAATTTATCTGGATACTCGGATATTAAATCATCATTTATACGATCCTTTAACGGACCCAGTATTATCACGGGTCTGGTATAATTAATCGATAGTCTTTGTACAGCCTCATACGATAGGACATTCTCCTCAGAAGCTGTAAATGTATAGGTGAGAAATGATTTATGCAAGGGAGCTGAAGGGAATACAAGCAGATATTTGCAAAATACTAAATGTACAGATGTTTTTTCCGATTTTCGAAAATAAAAAAAATAAAAATGAAAAAAAAAATAAAAATAAAGATGTTTATTAGATAATAGTGATAAAAGAAATATCTATAAAAGCAATTAAGCAAATGTAATCGGCGATGAGAGTTGTTTATGTTAGAGAGATATTGTACGTGTTTACAAATAAGGGGTGTGAGGGAGAATAATTAGTTTCATTCACTATTAGAAAGTGGAAATGGGGCGGGAAGGACTTATATTTTACTTTGTTGCAGACTATACTAGGAGGATACTTCTAGGTTAAGACAGTGTGTGTTTTCTTGATTAAAGTTACTACTCGGGATTAGCATTTTTTATATATGTATGTATGGATGTATGTATGTATGTACACATTGTTAAGGCAATCAAGACAAAAATTATGTATGTATGTATAATAATAATATGTCCTACAAGGAACCAAGACAACAAGTCAACAAACACTATTTAAAAAATACTATCTACAGACATCACATCACTTTAAACTGCACAAAGACACAGGATTGAATCGAACATACAAACGAACAGATAAGAAACACACAAATACTAAATAAATAATAACAAATAATTAAATAAGGAGTTAAACACATACGTAAATAGATAAGTAACCATTATAAACTACAAACCCACTTACTTACACGTTGTCACGTTGTCAACGTTACACGTTGACCACACGCCGTGTAAAAACTTACGTTTTTGATTTGAAATACAGATCATAAAATCCAAAGAGAAGATGGCAGTAGTGATTGTTATTTACGCGTTAAGAGATTGTGTGGACGTCACAATCAATTCGTTTTGTACGACATTCCTAAGAATCCAGTACCGATGTATGGGACTCCGACATTCCTAACTCAGGAACAACACAATATTATCATCATATACTACGTTTATACGGCGCATAGCGCAATATCAATCACATCGCGATTTCCCTATTTATACGACAATAGCCATGAAGAGCATATGGCGGCAACTCACGCAAATAAAACTCATCAAGATTTATTCATTACAGCTTAGCCGGAAGTGTAGTTGTAGGCAACTCCAAATTAATATAGACATCTTGAAAATAACAGCTGTTCACCACATTGTGATATGAAGCGATAATCGTACTAATAGCGTTAATATGCGCGATAGCGGTAACACGGGTACTTTTTGACACATCGCGAAATGATATCGGAATATAAACTATTGTATAAACGTAGTAATAGTGTGAATGTTAATATTAAAGGTTCACGTTCGTTCAATTACGCAATGCTTCACATCTGTTTTTTTTTTATTCCGATAATTAAAAATATGATATTCAACATGCATACAATGATCGTCAAGCAAATTTTTTAAAATTTATGTTACTTATTTTGTAATCAACGTTATTAGTTAGGTTAGGTTAGCACACTGATGATCACTGTGATATCACCCGATTTTATCACAATAAAAAGGTGTAAAATGGCAGAACAAATAACAGGGAACAGCGGTCGCACTGTTTTAAAGTTGGAAATGTTCATTTCATAAGAGAAGTATTCAAAATTTGAATTGGCATTGAAAACATTTGTGATACAAAAATATATCACACACACGCCTCCAAAATAACGTAAACGACAAGGAGGAGTCGGAGAAAATATTTCTAAAGTAATTATTGTGTTTTTAGCCTTTATTATGTGCGTCTGACTGGACCACACGAAAACTTAAATAAAAAAAAATAACTGGTTTCCCGTTACATTCCACGAGGGGATTAGGGAGAGCTTCTCACAACCAATGAATGTCGAAAGAAATTTAAGGTGAACCCACGTCATCATGCACAAGACCCGCGCACACTACCATTGCACCACCGACGGCCGAAAACTTCAATAAATATTTATTTGATATGTGTAACTCTCTTTGTGTGAATGAAATGGACGTCTGTCCATGTTGCATCTGGTGCCTCTCGTATACATCGAACATTTTAACAACAAATCTTATATCTTAATAATATTAATATTTGTACACGCCCTATAACCAGACAGTCAGCCGATTTTTGTATAACAAGGAACATTCATACAATAATATAATAACAATGAACTTTACACAAAACATTTACTACGACTATTACCAAATTGCATTAGTCTGTTGGTTTGTCTCGGAGACAAGTAGAAGGTCGATGCCATGATGCCCATTTTCAATCCCATTCTAAGTTATCGAGTAATAATCGCCAGTCGTCGTGTTTTTAACTTAAGCCACACTGCGGTCACAAAAAAATGAAGCAGCAAGAAACGAGCACTCAAGTTGAAATTGTCATTGCTCTGATTTCGCAAGACGGTGCATATAGTGACCCATTTTCCTAGTAGCAGACTTTCATTTTCTATTAGTGGACAATTTGACACATTCGGACTTGAACTCGTATTGGCAGACGATCGTTTCGAAGTTAGTGACTCTTCTCATCAGCGCCTCTAAAAGTTCCAAGTGAGTAACCGTCTGTTCAAATCTATAACTAATTTCAGGTTTTAAAACCTGCTTTTAATAAAAATCCATTCGGATCGAATCATATATATAAATATAATTTTGTCGTTTACGTTATTTTGACGTTCGGGGTTCGATATGCATTAGGGTAACGATTCAATTAATCATTATTCGGTTAATCGATTAATAGTGCTATAAAATTAACCGAACATTTTAATACTTAAATTACTTCTAAGTTATCGAGTAATAATCGCCAGTCGTCGTGTTTTTAACTTAAGCCACACTGCGGTCACAAAAAAATGAAGCAGCAAGAAACGAGCACTCAAGTTAAAATTGTCATTGCTCTGATTTCGCAAGACGGTGCATATAGTGACCCATTTTCCTAGTAGCAGACTTTCATTTTCTATTAGTGGACAATTTGACACATTCGGACTTGAACTCGTATTGGCAGACGATCGTTTCGAAGTTAGTGACTCTTCTCATCAGCGCCTCTAAAAGTTCCAAGTGAGTAACCGTCTGTTCAAATCTATAACTAATTTCAGGTTTTAAAACCTGCTTTTAATAAAAATCCATTCGGATCGAATCATATATATAAATATAATTTTGTCGTTTACGTTATTTTGACGTTCGGGGTTCGATATGCATTAGGGTAACGATTCAATTAATCATTATTCGGTTAATCGATTAATAGTGCTATAAAATTAACCGAACATTTTAATACTTAAATTCGTAATTGAATATAATGTAATACCTAATATGTAGGGGTTACTGTCTTATCTCCAATAGAATTATTTTCAAAGAAAATTTTATCAAAAAATTATTTCACAATTGAAGAAACCAGGCAGAGAAATGCGGTCGGCAGAGTATTGGCCGTCTCGGCGACGGTTGCATTTACAACACTTGTAGTACTGCCACAACGTGCAAATGATAACACCGGAAGACTGTTGGCCGACAGTTCTTCGCAGTCTTCGATTTAATAAACAAATTAGTACCTCCCTAAATACAAGAACATAGTACCTCCCTAGTGCTAAAAAAATAAATGGTTTCCCATTACTTCCCATGAAGGGACAGGGGAGAGCTTCTCACAACCACTGAGCTGTGCACTTACCAGTTTTCACTCACAGATTGGGACCTACAGTTTTACACCGATTCCGAACGGTCGCCATCACTATGCGAGGTGACCACCGCCGAAAGAAATTTTAAGGTCGTCTGATCAGGGATCGAACCCAGGATCTCATGTACAAGAGGCGCGCACACTACCATTGCACCACCGACGGCCACAGTACTGTAGATACAAAAATGCAGATTTTTTTACTACAGGAATATTCCGAATTTAAACCTTATGCGAATGGGAAACAATTCGACTACATATTAGCATTTGGTTGTGAGTGTTACAAAAGTCATACTGGGTTCCTTTTCTTGCGAAAGATACATTATATAAAAGGAGAACACATGACTAATGCAAGGGGTTTTTAATGACCTTGATTGTGAAGAATGTAGTCTGGACTCGTTCAGAGTAAAAAAAAACAAACTCACAACATCACTTAGCAAAAGAAGAAGTATGACGTAGCTGACATAAATTCTATGTCATACCGTCGTATTGATTTGGCAGCATCAAGAGCGACTCTATCCAAAGCCAGCGCAAAATGTGCTATGCAAGTTTTTGACGTTTTCAAAAGACTTAAAACAGAAATTTCTAATTACGATGCACTCAAACAAATATGTTAGTAAACACAGCGGATGTTAGAAAACATATGTTGGTTGTTTTAGCAACAATTTTGTCGGGTGTTTTATTCACAATGCAAATAGCTGATGTGCGACTACTGTTGAAGACAGTACTGTCCGAAGATCCAAATTTAGCGCCTCAAATCCCGTTAAATCGTCATCATTTGCTCGGGTACAAGCGTGGACCAGAGTTTGAAAAGCTGTGAAATAGGTCGAATAAGTCCTTAGTTTTACGACAAGAATAAAGGTAAGAAAGTTGTACGACATATCCGAAATTAAATATGTACGACATATTCATATTAAATGACAAACATGTGGCATTTAAAGTACGTTTAAATGGAGAATTTTCAACTGTGAAACTGGCCATTTGTATGATATTAATACTTAATTTACTTAGTAGCGAAAAAAATGCTCTTACACACATTTTATGCTATAAAATGAAAAGTAATGCATGTTTTTATACCAATTTTATTGCCAATTTTTATACCAATTTATATTGCATAAAAAAAGAAAATACTCATTTGAAATGTCCGCCTTTGGCCGTTACACATGCATGAAGTCGCACTGGTTGCCACAGAACGAATCAAAGCAGTCTTAAAAGAATCTATGCTGGGGTATCTTTGGTGGCAGACCATGTTCTCTAAAACTGCCTCCAATTTGTAATCCAGTACACCCAGATAACTAATTGTCTGAAAAGAGGTTGTGGCGACCGTAAATTCGGCTGTTACCACCGAATTGAGCTTGCCCCAACCGAATTTAGTCCCCACAACCGAAATTCGGTTGAAGCAACCTCGTTTCGCAATTGATTCGGTTGTGACAACTGAATCTTTAATTACATTCGTTCAGTCAACTAAATTTTCTAATTTTCGTTGGAACCGAAATTGGTACCAAATTCGGTTGGAGTAACCAAATCTGTCATTAATTCGGTTGTAGTAACCGAGTTTGGCATCAATTCGGTTGTAACTATCGAATTTGGTATCAATTCGGTCGCAATAACCGAATCTAGACTTAATTCGGTTGCTGTAACCAAATTTCTCATGAATTCTGTAGGTACAACCGAATTGCGGTACGGCGTTTAAAAGTCCCAAGTCCCAAGTATTTTTTAATAATTCGACTTATGGACTTTTGCCCGATATTCACCTCACGGGACAAGATTTTCTGTTTTCGGAGTGGATTTTGCTGCATTCTTGATTTGATTACTTTGCCAACAGCGGCGTTCGAACTGCGCGTAGACGGCCAGACCGGTGGTGGTCTTTGACATCGCAAGCCCGATCAGTAGATCAGTCGACTAATCCGAGCTTAATATCGCCTTTTTCATTTCGCACTTAAAAATCGGTATAACAGCGATACGGGTTTCATTGTCTAAGCAGCCCCTGAATTCCTGTTGCAGACTAAAGTGTGGTTAGCTTTCATGAACAATGTAGTATTAACAGTGTATGTTCAAGTCTACTATTGGAAAGGGTGTACACTTCCTTACGAAGTGTAATCTTAATATAATACAATATTAAGACTTGATTTAAAGTATATTTTTAATAACCTGATTATATTGTGGCAGGGACATGAAGTTTAGCTTCCCGCACCAGCTAACTTTCTCCAAAAAGTGGCTTGTTCAATATTTTTGGTTCTGTCGAACAACTCGAAGTCGTGCCTAATGATTCTTTAGAATATTTCTTAAGGCGATTTATGAAGATATCGTACAACAGTGCTGCAGTTTTCTTCTAAATCCATATTATTATAGTAACTAACAGATTCCTATAGGATTATAAACGGAAAATTTGGAAAAATTTAAATTTGTATTCTATTTTCTGCGCCGAATGAGTGGGAAATGCAAATTTACTTTTTCATTTCCCGAGAAAGCGGGAAAAATAAATAAATTTCCCGGGATCCCGGGAATTCCCCTTTGAAATGTGAGTCCCTTATTTTATAACTTTTTGCGTTTTTTTGGGTCAATTTTGTACTTCTGGTACAAAATCCTGGTCGGGGATTCCCGGGATGCATTCTCTAATAATGAGTAAAACAAGGAGACATAACATGTAATAATTAGCCTTGACATGTTAAGGAAAAGCTGGCAATGCTGGCAAATTCTCAGCGAAGTTTTACAAAACGACTGAACATATTAAAGAAAATGTATGATACGTAGCTATTTATTGGTTACTATAAATACAGTAAAACCGACCCAACGCCACACTGCAGCAGCATCTACGATAGCATGATAAAACGACGTAAGGGATGCTGTATTTGATGCACGAATTAATTTGTTCAACCGAGCAGTTTGGAGCAAGTTAACAAAGCTGGAGTAGGAAGGAAATCACTTTTTTTTTTAGAAAATCAATACAAGTAATGGCCCTCTTACGGAACAAGCGACTATACTCGAGAAACACAACTCTAAATGAAACAAGTTGCTACACGATGTTCCAAAAGATCTGCAAAAAATTCTTAACATTCAGCATTCAGCAATATTATAACATTCAGCAAACGACCGGCGAATAATGTGGCTGAAATATAAATTTATCAATCTTTCAAAAACTTAAAATACGGAATAATAATTAATTTGAAAACAAACTTAAGTTCAATAGAATATTGCAAGACCGACAGAAAAAGGAAATTCAATACCCAAATTTTAGAGAACTCAAGCGACGAACTAGGAAGACAGTAATGGAATGTGTGAGAAGGAAGTAACATTTACATTCATCGGTGTTCCAAATTTTGACTTGAATCGAATGTTAGACGTGACTCCTGATTCCTTAAAATGTTATGGGCTTGGCATGCTGTCGCGGAATCAAAATAACCGGAACATCAAATATTAACAGAACGTTTCGCATTCGAATAAACATAAATATCATTCGTACATAAAGAAAAAGTTAGTTGTACATTACATGACTGATATGATGAGAAAGAATATTAAGAAACAATAAAACAAAACAAAACTATTTTTACGTCCTTTGAGGACTTGAAAACATAAATCATGTTTTATTAAGTCTGTATGTAATTCAAATGTTTTAAAGATAAAATACATTGCCCGATCATTTATTTGGTCAAAGAATATAGATTTAATTCGAGTTTCAACATATTGCTACTGTTGCATTCACTATTTAGTCGCTGGACTTACGATAGTCGGCAGCTTCACTATTCTCCAGGTAAATCATGGTGATTTGTTCCACATCGGGTAGTTCCACTCTGTAGATGATTTCATTGGCTTTTTTTGATGGCAACAAACAGACGAAGCATTTGTTTAGTGATAATGTCGAAGCCGTTTGTCCCATCAGATGCGGAATGGTTGATTGGTAGACATGTGTAGTTTTTAGCGAATCATTTATAAAAATTATAGTGTTCAACAAATGTTATTTGTGTTGATTTATAGATTTTGTATTAGGACACCAAGTAGTGTTGATATTAGAAGAGGAGAAAGGAAAATGAATAAAAAGATAATAAAGATAAAAAACAAACACAAGTCAAAATAAATTTCATCTGACATTGCCTAATTGTCTTTTAATTTTATGTCAAGGGAGTGTAATAAAAACATAAAAACGTTAAACTGATGAACCAATAATAATCGTGAAACAAACGTGTATAAATACATACGAATGAATTTACGACAGACTGAGCATCAGTGGAACGGAGTTTGATGAACTGTCCTAAAACAATTACTGTCGGAACTCATTAAAAGCAGGGAATGAATAGTTTGAATTTCTGTGATGTCGATATGTTGATTGTTCTTCTATATATATTTCTAACCAAAATGTGACACGATCATTATACGATAAATATTTTACAATTATATAGTTTTAGATAATGTGGTTAAATCCTTTTAAATTTTAACTCCAACGAATACTTTCAATATCAATGAGTTACGAAAACAACTTTTAAATATCGATTACTTAGTTTAAAAGAAAACACAAATCTACAAATGTTGCTTAAGAGAAAACACACACTCAACCTGGATGTAACTATTTACTCCATTTTACAAAATTCAATGTTTTTGTATCAGAAGTTGTGTGTTTGTATAACAAAAGAAAAATCAAATGATTATTTATTTGCGTTTCGATACTAGACCGGAATTATGCACACGACTCCAAGAAGAACAAATCCAAACGGAAAACTGTCTTTAATGTACGATTGTCCTGGGACTCTGTCATCCACTCCAAGTTAAATTCAAAAAATAGTATCAATCAAACTTCATAGACTTCATTCAAAATTCACAAGGCATCAATAGGAACTCAAAATCAATAAGACATCAAGTAAAATGTAGAATCCACTAGTTGTGGGTTTGAACAGATCAATTGAAGTTTGAAGAAATCCAAATACATGTGATATGTACTGTAAGCCGGGCCAAAAGAAAAGTTGAAGCTGCAGGATTTGGTTAGCAACAAAATTTCAGAAAAATCAATTAACCCCTTAATCTCCAGCAATGCACTTCAAGTAAAAACGAGATGCACTTTCACATATTTCACAATTTCAAAATAATTTGGTGGCTGTCAAAATTGTAAGGATGGTGAAATGTAGTGTGCACAAAAAGATTTAAAAAAAATCTTTAAAGTATTCATGAAATTCAGTTTACTTTAAATCTCAAACGTAGTTTCTAGCTGTTTTTGCTCTGTAAAACTGCAGCTCCACAATTTTGATGATAGAGATGGGGTAATTGCCGGTGTAGCGCATTATGAATATCCTCAAAAGTGTTATAGGGTTTCTGCAGTTAGAACCGGAATCTGATGGTATCAAAATTATTACAATGAAGTGCGTGGAATAATTGGGGGAACAAATTTTTAATGTTGCAACTCCCAGTTATGGAAGACCATTGTGCTAAATATTGACGAGGTATATGGGAAATCAGAAAGTATCTCAGACTTTTTTGATTTCGAGACATACTTCAAATGTGATTCTTCAAAACGTTTGATGCACATACATGGCAACATGACACATGCTACATTTCACCATCGTTGCAATTTTGAAAATGTAACCCAATTACAAAGAGTGTCTCAGTAAGATTGCACTTGTTAAATTTAGTGTCATTTTTTGTGCAAGTAGAAACTGAAATTTGGCAGCTGTCACATATGTTTATTCCGATTATTAAAAATGGAGCGCTTTACGAAAGAACAAAGCGTTAGAATCGTGGAAACTTATTACAAAAATTTTGAAAGTTATCCTGAAAACGCTCGCAAAACTTCGAAGAATTTTCAGTCGAGAAAGTGCACCTAATGTGTCAACCATTCGAAGAGTGGTCAAAAAAAAATTTAAGAAACTGGGTCGGTTATGGACAGTAACATTGCTGCTGTAATGGAGAGTGTCGCCGAACACATTAATTCGGCATCGTTCTCAACAACTTCAAATTTCACGAAGCACTACGCAGCGAATTTTGACAAAAGACCTCCCTCCATCTTCACGCGTACAAAATTCAGCTTAGTCAGGAGTCCAAATCAGCAGACTATTGGAAAACGATGGCAATTCGTTCAATGGGTAATGGAGCAAAGTGAAGTTAATGCCAATTTAAAAAAAAAGTAATCTTCTTCGACGAAACGTATAGTGGGTGTCATAAATAAGTAAACAAAAATATTTTTGAATTCAATTCAATATTTTTTAAATATTTTGTATTTTTTAAATTTGAAAACTAAAGAGTTATTTATGTAAAAAAAATAGTTTAGTAATAAAATATAAAACAAAATTGCTATATTTTAAAGCGATTTTTAGTACTTACAAATTTATTCAAGCTCAAGACCTTTTTAAATAATATAAAGTTATTATCTTTATATTACTTTCAAAAAAGTCGAGCATAAAAATGTTCCAATGATACCAAGGCTGTCTGTATAGCTATTTCGGATCTTGCCAAGATCTTCATCAGCAGACGTTTTTGGTATGTTTTTGGCATGATAAAAAGAGTTGTGCATGAAGGTGTTCCAATGGTAGTGCTTGGTATTCTTCAAACGAGTATATGAAGGAATTCTCATTAATATGATGAGTGTTTCTGGATATATATTTTTGAAGAATTCACCAAAAACATACCAAAAACGTCTGCTGATGAAGATCTTGGCAAGATCCGAAATAGCTATACAGACAGCCTTGGTATCATTGGAACATTTTTATGCTCGACTTTTTTGAAAGTAATATAAAGATAATAACTTTATATTATTTAAAAAGGTCTTGAGCTTGAATAAATTTGTAAGTACTGGAAAACAGACCGAATAAAAATTCCCATAAGGGAAATGATGAAAGCGATTTTTATGAAAAAGTAAAAAGTTCAATATGTCATAAATAAGTGAACATTGCAGTTAATGGCCACAGTGGCCACCATTATTTTGAGACATTAATGCCAACCGCCTTGGCAAAGAAAGTACGTATTTTCTACACATTTCTGGGGTAAATGATTGCCAAGTCACAATAATTAATCTATTAATTCCGTAAAATTTCGAGAACCACTTTTACTTATCTTAGTTTGTTTGAATAGGTGCGTTATCCTGCTGTAGTACGAAGTCCTCACCAATTAGTATGAAGTAGTAGTATGAAGTTCCAATTAGACTTCTGGAACTATCACATTTTTCATCATATTAAGATAAACTTGGGAATCGGTTTTGCCTTCCAATATCACTATTTTGCCCACTCCTTAAGCAGAAATGCATCCCCATACCATCTATCCTTTATCGCCGGATTTAAGTGTTGGTTTTGTACACTTGAATGATAACGCCATCCTCTGTCCCTTATTAATTTTGCTTATGAACGGAATTTTGCGAGTCGAGTTGTAGACCATGCTTTCTCTCTTCATAAAGCCTTCTGCGAATCGTGGATAGAGATGGTGTTGTTTTGCTCTCTAATGCTAATTTGGATAGTATTTTTGGAGCATAAAGTTTTGGGTTTGATGCGGAAATGTTTTTAATTCGTGTATCTACTCTTTTGGTAGTGATTTTTTGTGGCCCTGGAGAAAAACTGCGGTCCACTCGTCCTTCGTAAATTAATTAAAGCTGATTGTTTACTCATATTTGGCACGTCCGAAATTGAGAATTTTTCGTCATTATCTCAATGAATGCATGAAACGTACTAAATGATTAACACTGTCAATAATTGTAAGAGCATACAGTTTGACATATTGAAAAATATGTAACTTTGTAAATATGAACAATTAGATTTACCGTTATTCAAAGCAAAACAAAATAGTTAAGTTAAAAAACAAAAATATGGTGTCCCATAACATACCATGAAGGGATTGGGGAGAGCTTCTCACAAATCAGTGAGATGTGGGCTTTCTAGTTTTACACTCACTGATTCGGATCTACAGTTTTACACCGGTTCCTAACGGTATTTTGCGAAGCATTTTCATGGCTAAGTACTCGATAGTGTCGCCATAACTAAGGGAGGTGACAGCCGTCGAAAGCAATGTAAGGTGGTCTGAGCAGGGATCGAACCCACGTTCTCATGTACAAGAGCCGCGCACACTAATCATTGTACCGGCGCCACGAAATTAGGCCCCACGAAAACACACCCCAAAGTGAATATGAAATTAGGCCCCATTTTTGGGGTTTAAGTGCATTACGAAAATATACCCCAGGAAATTACACCTCAAACATAAAACGAAAATATACCCCAAAAATTGTATTGGGGCCTAATTGCATTATCGGTTTTTGAAGGTGTGAAAATACACCCCAAAAAAGGAAAATATGCCCCAATACATCATCTTGTTGTTCTCTATGCAAAGTTGGGGCCTATTTTCATGCATGGGTTTTGGGGTATAATTTCCGTTTATATATTACAATAAGTATGTAAAAATAAAACACGCAAATAGGCCCCAAAACGTGTAGTAACGCAACAAGCTTTTCGCTGAAGACACCATATGTGCAACCTTTAGCAGTGTGCCTCAAGGTTGTTTCAAACAACACTTGATAATATACATCCAACAATTCGATGAGGTAAAACTGAATAATGTTGCTTTTGTTAATATACTTTAAATATTTTTCCTCTTTAAGATATTCCCCGTTTTTTCCATCCTAATGAATAAAAAAACCTATGCGGCATATGCTCATTTACTGAATTATATAAATGACAACATATTTCAAATGGAGCCGAATACGTTCATTACTGATTATGAGCAACCAATGAGAACTGCTGTCCAAAAACAGTTCCCCCAAATTAAACTGGTTGGTTGCTGGTAAGTAAACTGTAGACGTTCTTTAACGTTAGAAATATGTAGACGTAAAGTAAAGATAATAAGTTATAACAGGAATCTAACACTCATATGCAGATACATATATAAATATGGGGTAAAACTTAAAAATTAAGTTTCAAAAAAATCGCGCGATTTTTTGAAACTTAATTTTTAAGTTTTACCCCATATTTATATATGTATCTGCATATGAGTGTTAGATTCCTGTTATAACTTATTATCTTTACGCGTACATGTTTCTAATGTGAAAGATCGTTGGGTTTTTGTTCCATTTAGGTTTCATTACTGCCAAGCTCTAAGGCGATATGTAGCAAAGAATCGTATTTTATTGCAGTACATACGAACTACAAAATCAGCAATGAAGGAGTATAAGAAATTAATGGCACTACCTTTGCTCCCTCCATCCTTAATATGCGCGGCTTTTCAGGATGTAAAGTCAAGATTGTTATTAATGGATGGGGAAAATTCCAAATAGGAAATTATGTCCCAAGATGTGAAAATACGCCCCAAAAATTGTATGAAAATAAGCCCCAAAAATTAAATGGGGCTTATTTTCGCACTGAAATTTGGGGTCTAATTTCAAAATGAAAATAAGCCCCAGTAAAAATATGAAATTAGGCCTCAAAAAACCATAAAATTTATTGTTGTTGGTTTCTATATATTTTTTTGGGGCCTAATTTCATATCCACTTTGGGCTGTATTTTCGTGGGGCATAATTTCGTGGCGCCCATTGTACCACCGATGGCCACAAATAGTTTGTTTACTTAAATATGACAGCCACAGTATTTCGATCTGAATGGCTTCGTGAATACACAAAATTTTCGAATTTTGGGCTCAGAAAATCCTCATGCAATCCATGAGAAACAAATGCACCCACAACGGGCAACTTGTCTGGTGCGGATTTTGTTCAGGCGGAGAGATTGGGCCTTGCTTTTTTGAAGATGAGGCCGAAATTGCAGTGACTGTGAACGGTATTCGTTACAGGAACATGATAACGGAGTTCTTGTGGCCCCAACTAGACGGCGCATGAAACAATTAACACGGCGCATGAAACAATCGGTTTATTGCAGCAACAATTTCCAGAACAAATTACCTCAAGATTCTGATGTCAACTGGGCACCAAAATCGTGCAACTTAACGCCGTGCATTTCTTTCTTTGGGGTTTTGTGAAATCTCGGGTTTATGCGAATAAACGAGAAACAATTCCTGAGCTCAAATCCGAGATCCAACCCGCCCAACCCAAAAGAGTAATGGGCTGTCATCAGAGCCGCGAGGACCATTTCACGGATATTTTATTTCATATTTAATCGGAACCGGAACATGTCGTCTTTACAATCCAATAAAAAAAATTACAACTATCGCAATTTTTAGTTTAAAATGAAAAAGTGCATTCTTACTGAGACACCCTTTATTCAAATTTCACAAAAAAGTGTGAAATTGCATTTCGTTTTCCTTTCCAGTTCATTCCGGGACGTGAGGACTTACGAAATTGTATGCCTACTTGACCTATAGATGGAATTGTTTTGCTAACCATATACTGCAGCATATACTTTAAATACACCCTTCACATTTGGAGTTTAAAGTAAAGTAAACTTTCCACTAAAATTGTAAGTATGCAGTTTTATTAAACATCCTAAAGGATCAAAAACAGAACTAAAGATATTCACTTGAATATATAACAACGTTTCGGTTCAACATCTTTTTCCCCTATTAAAAATAATTTTCAATAGAAAATAGTTTTTACATGAAGCAGTTAAATTGATTATTTCAGTGGATGGTAGGGAATATAGCTATTTCGATGTCCACCATGGCATCTCCCTTCTCCACAAGTATTTAGGTACATCATCACACATTATAGGGATAAACAATTCTCAAATTAACGAGAATTGATTCAACAACACCTACTAGTGCGAAAACATCCAAAACAATACTTTACCGAAAACATCAATATTGACACCTTCTTGTCCATGTCCTAAAATGATGAAAAACATAAACTTTCACAGATCGAGAAAGTAACAAGAAAATCGGAACATATAAAATAACGGTAAATCTTACGAAAACAAAAAAAACATTGGACAAAAGTTTAAATACATGTGCGAAATTTACAATGCGTTTCCGTCAGAAATGAAGCGGCGTTACAATTTTTCGTTTTTGCTCAGGGTTTTTGTTTAGCATTGTAAATTTGATATTAGTTGCGATTTGATTGTAATCAGTGGATGATATATGAGTCAGCATGGGCAAAGGAAAAGAGTTACTCAAGCGATAATTTTTTAATTATAAAACATTTTATAGAAATTGGTAAAATATAAGCAGAACGATTCAGTAGAGAATTTGCACAGAAGTTGACGACCAAAGAAGCCTTCTCGTCGAGACGTTACCTTTATCCTGAAGGAAGTGCGCACAAATCCTAAAGTAAGTGCCCCCAAAACTAACAGACGATATCGCTAAAACTTCGAACAAATAAGAACCCTTTGAGGGATAACATGGGAGGGATAAAAAATGGACGGCGATCGGAGTTTGCAAATAAATACATGGGCAAAGACGAGGAATTTTGGAAAGCTGTTCTTTTTTAATGGTGAGTGAAAATTCAATTTGTTTGTTTTGGCCGTGCAAGTCTGGCGCAAACCTAAAACCTCCCTTTAATTTTATTCGATCTGTGATGCAATGGGAGCAGCTGGTGCTGGAAAATTGGGCTTTATTGATGGCATAAGGGACCAACCTGTGCCACAACATTTGCAGCCTTGTGTTGACAGCTTGGCTGTTTAACGTCTTGCTTTATTATTCTCCTCCGCAGCTTTGTAGCCCTCCTCAATCACCAGACCAAACCCCTATTGAGCACGTTTAGGAGTTAGACAGCCAGGCCGGTCCAACAATATATTGAAATGTCAGTTGTTACTCCAAATGCAATAATTTTTATAGAACTCTACATAATTTATGCATCTATATTTAAACTTTCGTCCTGTAAATTTTTTAGTTGTTATAAGATTTAGATGTTATAATTTACTTTTTCTATGAAATATTACATTTTAAAAGTTATTGAACTTGAATCGGAATAAAACACATATTTGTATTGAAATTTACTAAAAACTCAATAAAACATTTTATTGTGAAGATAATTTGTTTATTTTACATATTTTTAATTTTCAATAATTTTTCCATAGAACCAAATGTTAATGTGTTTCGGGACAACTTAATATACAGGTTGTGGAAGTTCGTAATTTCAACAAAAATCATGTTCAACTGATTATACAAAAAAACATAAAAATTGTTTTAACATTGGAATACGAAAATCAAGGATTCAATAAAAAAATTATTGGATTTCCTGTGAGAACCATTTTGGCATTATTTATAATGTAAGCGAATTATCAACTTTTATTTTTTCAGTCAATAACGAAATTTATTGATTAAATAAATTTTGGTTTTAATTTTATATTATAAAAAAAAATTAAATTATAAATAAATAAAATAAACTAATGATTAATTAATTCACTAAAGCGTCTTACCGAAATTTGAGGAAATTCCAATACAAATATGATTCAATATAAATCTGTGTTTATATGACCAAAAATAAAAACAAACGAACAAAATTTATAAAATGTTTTTTTACTTGTCTCAGTTTTTGCAAAAAGCATCTTCATGATTCCTGGCAAACTGTTTAACCGTTTAAAATCCACCCACAGATCTCCATTAGCAATTGTTTGCAATGATGCTATCGAGAAATGCACCTAACTAAATGCAAACGAAAACCCAACTGCATTGCGAATTTTTAATATCCAAATGTTCGAAAAGTATCGCACGCACGAAAAGACAAGAAACTTTGATTCAAATATTTCCTTTACTTTGATTCAAATAAATTCTTTACTTTGTTTCAAACATGTTTATAAAATAAAATGGTTTACGGTTACATCCCATGAAGGGATTGAGGAGAGCTTCTCACAACCAGCGAGCTGTGCGCTTTCTAGTTTTGGATTTGGACCTACAGTTTTACACCGGTTCCGAACGGTAGTTTTGAGAAGCTTTTTCATGGCTAATTACTCGATAGTGTCGCCATCACTACCCGAGGTGACCGTCGTTGAAAGAAATGTAAGGTGGTCTGAGCAGGGATCGAAACCACGTTACCATGTACAAGAGCCGCGCACACCCTAACCATTGCACCAACGACGGTCACACAAAATATGTTTATACCTTTTGTTGTATTGTATGTAACTCCCGACAGAGTAGCCTGATTTCGATGATATCTGACTCACATCAAAGACCTGTTAACGAAAATAAATTGCTTTTGTCGATGATTTTATGTCAGAATTTGATTACGATTTTATCACACTGCTATTTCTATTATTTTGTCCATCTAAATAGACCGAGGTGGAAAGCGGGTTTGATACACACATAGTTAATAAAACTGTATGTTCGAAGTAAACATTACGGCTGACACTTTTGTAACACTATATTTACTGGGCCGTACGTTACGAGAAATGCTATAATAAAAAACAAAAGAGTATTCTTGGTTAATTTGGTGACAAAAAAACCTTCCCCATGAAATCGATCAAAGTTCTCGGGTTTTAGAATTTGAGAATTTTTTTTGCAATGCTCTACAATGTTTATTTAATTCCCAAACATTTTTTTGAAATTGATTATGCTCAATTAAATTATTAAATGGTGAATGTTTTAAAACATTCGAAAAACTCTAAGGATTCCAAATCCGAGCTTGAAAAAAGTGAAATATCAGATTCAGTTTATTTTAAACAGGATCGCATTTAGATTAACTAGAAGACCATTCTAACACAACGGTATTTTAGCTGAAGTCTGTACTATTCCGATAAGGTATAACGTGCCCGACTTTCTCAACGATTTCATTGTGAGATGGTGCATCAAAGCAGTGTACCTAGAGGAAAAAGCGTCAATATGGCCTAATATTTATTCGATTTATTTATTTATTCAATCATCTATGGTGGCTAGATCACTGGTAACACGGTACAAAATTTTCCAGGTCGTCGAATGTGCACTCCGTTTTGACTTCAATTTATGATAGTACTTATCAAAAGTAACAAAATCTCATTTCAGATCCTGCCCTCAGCATAATTGTAGGGATAGACTAAAGAAAAAAAAACAACAAACTGGTTTGAAAAAACAGCATCTAGTGCTTCAAAATAGCATGATTGTCGAGAAATTGTAAATTTTTTGATCCATTTCTTACACATAATTTATCATAACTCGAAATTAAGTTGTCCGATTTTGTTGAAATATATTTAAAAAAATTTAGATTTCATTACTTTATATTACTGTATACTAAACTAAGACATATTGGCCCCTATTCTGCATTGCAATTATGTTCCCGCATTACGTTATGTTACGATCGTAAAATGGTATTCCAACTAAAAACGTAATTGGAAGAGAAAGAGGAAGACAAGAGTGTATTCACAACCAGCTGCTTTGTTGTGAAACGCATGAGATTGAAACACAAAAATAATTGACAATTGTGTAAACATTTTAATAAAAAGTTGAATTTAGTGCAAATAAAACAGTGATTCAGTGATAACACAGATAATAATTAAATATTGTTGATACTTTAACTAATTGAACACATCAGTGAGTACCGAAAGACAAAAAAAATGCAGAATATAAGTAAAAGGTATTTGTGGCCAAACAATACCAGTGTGGAGCAGCCTGTCGTGCCGGAGGTGATATTTTCATGATTTTAACATCATTGTACAACAAAGTAAAGTCGCCAGCTACGCGTGCTGTTCCGGTGTTGTTTTCGACCTGCAATAAATTAAATAAGACTCACAAATCCGTAAAAAAAAATAAAAAATTTTAAACAAATATGTATTTATATAATTTATGAAACGTTTTATTGTATTTTATACTTAAATTTTTCTCAATTCCTTTTTTTGCAACTTAAACCTGATTTTTTCACTAACGTTTTCACCAAACACAACAATTGAAAGGCCTCCGTCAAGTAATTACCAACTTAGAAAAACTCAGTTACGATTGTAACGAAATTGAAACGAAACGGAATGTAGAATACCAAAATTGCAATAACGGAGAAAATTACGCTTGGATTGCAATGCGGAATAGGGCCCATTACTAAGCCAAGACATGGATCATGAAAATCGATGGATACTTTTCGCTTTTATTCACAAGGTATCTTATTTTGACAAAAATTATGATTTATTGTTTGGTTGTTTGAGAATGAGAAAATAATGTTCACATTTGATTTCAAACAATTTCAAACACTTTTCCCCGATGTTATGTACAAACTATCAGTTTGAAAATGCAGTGCATAGTAACACGGATTTTGCAAAAACCTAATATTTTTATAAATAAAAAAAAGTAATAAACAGTAGGCTATTTCTGTTAATTATTGAATTCTCGTGACATTCTCACACAAGGAAGGTGAGGTGAAAACGAAATTATTGTATTGTATCAGGAAGCTGAAGCTGAAGTGAAAAGCCTTTCAGGAAAATCTTTCATAAGATTACAGGTACTTCAGTTAAGAAATACACAGTATTTATAAGTGTTCATTCAACCACTTGTAGTCATTCAGCAAGAGTTTTCAACAGCAAAAACGATCCGGATTGCAAGTCATATCCAGCACCGAATTCTGTAACTTTTTAATGATAAAAATCGGTACTTAAATTGTCAAAATTCATAAAATTTCAATACAAAATTTTCGGATTTTGGTTTAACTACCGACTTTTATCGTTAAAAAGTTAACGAATTCCGGTACAGGATTACTACAACAAATATACGTTCTGATCATTTTAACACAAGCATTAAGTCATTTCAATAAAATTTCAATTCCATTTTAATACATCTGCTAACGCTCTACTAGCCTCGTCTAAATCGATATCGCAAATCGTTGTAAGATTTGGGATGCGTAATTTATGTCACTCAATATTTGGTGCATGAATTCCCAAAGCAATACGACCATCTAGTCGGATTTAATTTCTTTAGTGGTTTCTGATTCACCAGTGAATTTTGGCAGTAGGTCCCTACAGTTTAACGCTAATCCGGGAAAAATTATATGTGTTGCATCGTTCTGTAAAAAAAAAACTGTATTTCCACACAACTGCTAACGGCCGAGGGGCCCCTTGATCTTAGGGGCTTGATTCAAATGTGGAACAATTAACGACGAAGTATTCAATAGTATTTTAAATCCCAATAGTTATACTTCCACCAAATACACAAGTGGTGCTAATCATCTGATCGAGAAAGTATTTCGGTTTTTTTCCAGACAAAATTTTCAACTCAGTTTTATAAATGAACAAAATTATAAAACTCAAGGAATAAATTTTATTTTATAATCAAAATATAAAAGTAAAAAAAAAAATTATTTAATGAATTTATACAACTTAAATTTAATCATTGTTTTCACGAAAATAAATAAAAATCATAACATGATCATTGATGTCGGAGCAATTAATACATTTATAATGATATTCAGAAATCAAAACAATGCTTGTGTGTTGTAAGCAAAATATAAAAATCAAACAATATTGATTAAAAATCAATTTGTATAATGTAATTTATAAAAACATCGGTCCCTGTTATTTTTAAATGCCAAGTAGCAAAAATTTTTAGTCCAATAAATCAGACCAATTTTTTGTTTGTATTAATTGCTTGTCACTTATCATTTATTTTCCGATATTAGAAAATAACGTCCCTATTTACTTGCCTAGCAAATGCCTTAAAACCCATGTGGGCACAGATACCATATGTGTTATTCCATGAAACAGACAAGATCCATGTGCGTGTTTTACACTTTTTCTAGCGGCAGGAAATTTTTAGATTGAATCGCCATTGTAGCAGAATTTTATATATGCGTGTGTATAAGATCTAAGTAGATGTATTTCGCACGAAATTGACAAGGAAGCTTTGGCAACCGTAACGAAACCGCCCGAAATTTGGGGCCCACCTTCATAATGAAAACAAACCCTAAATTTGGTGCCCATTTTCATTTTGCAATTGGGGTGTTATTTCCTGGGGCCCGTCTTCCGGCCGCCATTATATTATGAGTTTTAAGGATTTTCTTCAATTTTGAGTAATATTACAAAAATCAGCCAATAATCATTATTTTTGAGGAAATAAATAAATTGATTTTTGTAATATGTATTACTCAAAATATAGAAGAAAAGTGTAAAAATCTAAAATTTTAAAATCGTGGCGGAAATGCAAGGTTGTGCAAAAAAGTTCATTATGATGAAATTATTTTTATTTTATGTTTGTTCTAGGTTATTGATGTTTTGATTTAAAAAAAATCACTATTTACGGTCGCTGCTTTCAATTGATGTTTTTTAAATTTAAATTGACATTTTTTAAATTTCACTTGATGTCTTTGAAATTGCAGGTAAATTTTTTAAATATCAATTGATGTATTTCAAATTTCAAATAGAATTTTCAAATTTCAATGTATATTTTTCAAAATGGTGTAGTTCTATTGAGATACAAGTATAATATAATCTTTACACTATGTGTTGTCATTTAGTTACTAATTTCGTTGAAGTTGGCCACACACCTTGGATATGCTCGTGCGATTTGTGCACGAACCATTCAATCACATTAACTTGAATGCCAACAAGCAAACATGAGTGGCGAGTCGGATAATGCGATTGCTCTTTTCATTATTTATTTGCGTACGCATCAAAAAAAAAGAAAAAAGAAGAACAATGAGAAGATATAGGCGTTCACGCGTAAGAATATGTATTACAAAATATGGAAATTACAACTCCAGAACAGAATACAAATGTCCTACGAGGAGCTTTTTATTCTTATACAATATTTGTCACCCTTACTTTACTAAATGGCATTTTGTTCCTTTAGCAGTTCAATGAACTCTATTAAAAATTGCTTACTACATATGTATGTATGCGACGTTTCGACGAAATAATTCTCAAATGTGCGCGCACAATAGCACAAAGCCATTGAACAAATCGCAAGCAATTGAAAATTTGTAATTTCATGGGACTTGCAGGCGCAGCACCATTAAATCTCACGCACGTTCACAAAAGTTAGAAGGTCACCCACCCACTAGTGTATTCAAAAAGAGAAACCCGGTCCACCGGTTTTTTTTTTGACATCCACCGGTCGCCGAGTGACTGAAAATTAGCCGAGTTGATTTTAATTTATTTTCTACTAACAGAAAAAAATATAATTATTCCTTAAATTTCATCATTTCCCTTACGGGAATTTTTATTCGGTCCGTTTTCCAATATTTACAAATTTATCCAAGCTCAAGACCTTTTTAAATAATATAAAGCTTGTTATCTTTATATTATTTTCAAAAAAGTCGAGCACAAAAATGTTCCAATGATACCAAGGCTGTCTGTATAGCTATTTCGGATCTTGCCAAGATCTTCATCAGCAGAATAAAAATTCCCGTAAGGGAAATGATGAAAGTTGACGAAGAGCACCGCGAGCTTGAAACAATAATATTGTTGATGGCAACCCTCTGTTTTGTTGTTTTTTGTAATGACATAACAAAAACAAATCATGTCTGATTAAAACCAATGGTTTTACGGCATGATAAAAGAGTTGTGCATGAAGGTGTTCCAATGGTAGTGCTTGGTATTCTTCAAACGAGTGTATAAAGGAATTCTCATTGATATGATGAGTGTTTCTGGATATATATTTTTGAAGAATTCACCAAAAACATACCAAAAACGTCTGCTGATGAAGATCTTGGCAAGATCCGAAATAGCTATACAGACAGCCTTGGTATCATTGGAACATTTTTGTGCTCGGCTTTTTTGAAAATAATATAAAGATAACAAGCTTTATATTATTTAAAAAGGTCTTGAGCTTGGATAAATTTGTAAATATTCCTTAAATTTTTAAACGAAAATTTTATCTTGAGTTTTTGCTCAGAAAATGTAAAATATGTAAATAATTTTATAAATAATAATGAAGACAACAATTTGACCTATTAGAATTTTTCTTTTGGAAATAAACCAATAGTAGTAGTTTGCAAAAAATTTGCATAAAGTTTAAAAAATACAAATTTATTATTTTGTAAAGTTGATAAACATTTTTAAATTTTTCTAATCAACCGATAACCCCGTATCTTGAATTAACCGTTATTTTTAATATTCTATCACTCAAGAACATTTGTTCGTTACTAACACGAGATTCAACAAAGGCAAAGACAAAAAATTAAACTCGGTTTTCTTAAAAACAAAAATGAATTGATTAGTATGTTAAATTGGCTCTATTGTCAGGAAATAGAAAAATCTTCTTAAAATTAAGTCTCTTTTTTAAAACAAATAAACATGTATTTTTATAAACGTGCACTATTTGATCTGCCTTTTGTCCAAGAAGTCTATTTTCCGGACTTAGGAAACACTCGTTTACTTGTAGCTGAAGAGCTAGAAATGCATAAAATATATAATGTAGCCAAGGGTTTGCAGGAGGGAAAAGTCATTAGAGACCTCCCAAAAATACAGAATTTAAGAATCAGGTTAAAATTCTAATTTCAAATGTAATCGAAGCGTATCATACAAGTAACTTGTTTCTTGTTTAGTAACATGTACTTCTCGCGAACTCTAGCTCGCGCAAAGTTATGACTCCAGCACGAAGAGTTTTTCCCTACTCCCATTCACGCACGCCCTCGTGAGTTAAGGCAATCACGTGACACACGCCCATATAAGTACATAACTATAACACGTAACTGCCAACCGCTCACCAATCGGTGATGTGCGAGTGACGAATGAATGCACACTTGCTATGTAGCAACAATATTGGCTACACTTTACCAACAACTGGAGTTACGAGTACAGAGGAGCAGAGCAGAGGCCCCATATTTGTATGTTTATTTGTTTGTTTGAAGAGACAATTAACTGTATGTAGTAAATATGTATTGCGAGTAAATAATTTGCGAATAAATAAATGATTTAGATTAAACAGCACTAGATATAGAAGTGGTAATAATAGCAGTAGTTGGTAACACTAATACTGTTATAAAGTAGGTAGTATGTATTTATTTATGGTACGATGTATGTGTCGGCGAGTATGTGTTCATTTTTTTTTTACAATATAGATATGTATGTGTGTATATATGTATGTGTAGAGAAGAAGAAAAGAAAAATAATAATGAAACAATAAGTAAAAACTACTCTTTTCATGTACAGAACAAAATAGTGAAGAAACAAAACTAATCTTTAATTAGTAATTAATATGAATTTATGTAGTACATACGTATTATGTACATACATACACATGGGGAAAAGTAAAAATTGTTCAAACTTCGAGATATGTACATTGAATCAGTGAGGTTTAGTATTGATATTGGCCGATAATTGAAGCGTTCAGCGCATTACGAGGATTGCGAATATCAATTTCCATACAAAATTTGCATTTGTAATCCCGATACTGCGATAATCTCAACGCCGTATTCATAAGCCAAACGAACTAACTCCACTTCTACAAAATTTTGATTTATTGCAACATCATGAATAAGTTTCCCATATTTCGGTATGCCCAAGCAACACAAATTAAATATTTTTAAAAGCCAGTCTGATTAACTCCATATTACTGAAAATCTCTGCATATCAACTACCATGTGGTTTCCCTATTTAAAATATGTACATATGTATGTACTTGGGACCAATTCATGTACATAAGTCACTTTCGCATTCACACCATTTTTGACATCATATACTGCACAAGCTAAGTACATACTTGCGTGGTAACTTATGTATATGATATGTAACTTACCTGCCATGGGCCGGCCATACCTTAACCTTAGAGCGAAGTAACAGTTAATTTGTATGAAATTTAAACGATGATAACACGTTTGCTTATTGCAACGATATTGATGGAATAATGAATGCAATGAATTTTGAGTATAACCACGAGGACTGATTATCTAAGAAAAGTCTAAAAGTTGTACTTCGTCTGTATTACGATAATACCAAAAATCCCATTCCAATTGCCTATGGAATGAACATTAAAGAAAGCTATGATTCTATAAACTTAATACTGGACTCCGTAAAATATGAAGACCATAAGTGGCGGATCTGTTGTGACTTAAAAGTCGTTAGTTTCCTTTCAGGTATGCAGGCCGGATACGTTAAGTACGGATACTTTTCATGCACTTGGGATAGCAGACGGAAGGGCCACCAATATTAAAAAAAAAAAAAAGCAATGGAAGTTGAAGAAAAAATGCTCTTACCCCCATTGTATATCAAACTGTTAAATGTCTGGATACAAATGGATCAGCATTGAATTTTCGGAAAACAATGTTTCCAAAATTAAGCGAAGCAAAGATTAAAGAAGGTATGTACGTACATATGTGTTCCTCAAGTCGTTGTTATCGTTAAAAGCCTTAAAATATAAGAAAGCTAATGCAAACGCTGACTTCGACGAAATGTCCTCACCAATTGAGCTTGATGCGTGGAAAAGCATTAAGGAAGTGATATACAATGTCTTAGGCAAAAATCGTTCTCCTACTGCTCTAATATACGTAGACGCCATGCTTAGAGCTTTTGAGAAACTAGGCGTTCATATGTCAACAAAAATGCATTTTTTGGATTACTTTGAGAATCAGTAGTTAACAGAATCTGATGAGTATGGTGAAAAATTTCATCAGACATGCGCACCCATTGAAGAACGCACGCTATAAAGGTAAAAGCATTCATTGGCTTATCGCTGAAATATGCTGGACATTGTACAGGGTGGAGCGCGGTAATTTGCTTTTTTGCACTGCAGACTGTGGCGGCACTGTTGGCCGAAGAGAGTGGAAAGTGTGCGTGGCTTATAGCGGCTGACGGGAAATTTGTATTCGTCTACCTTTCAGTTGCCATCATGCATTGGACACGTGAGGAGAGGTCATTTAGTGTTAAAGCGTATTTAATCTATCTATGCATGTTTGTTGTTACGGGTGTTCAACATTTTCCATACAATTATAATTTGCAGTTAAAGCTGGTTTTTTCATCTTTTCACGGTGAAACTCCACTTGAAAAAATTGTTCGTGAAATTCACGCAAAATTTTTACTATGTATGTTTTTTTGCTACGAAAAGTTTCCGTTTTTTTTAACAATGATGAATTTATACAGGTTGTGTTATTAAAGACAAGGACGGAAATCTCGTCGAAGATGTGCAGAGCATGTTGGGAATATGGGGAGAGCATTTCTCCGCGCTACTAGTACCTGAGATATCCAATGACGATGGGACAATCGATCACAATATGGACGACGACGTCGATTGCCCCCCTCCTAACCAAGACGAGGTCAGAACAGCTATTGCCCGGCTTAAGAACAACAAAGCCGCAGGAGCCGATGGATTACCGGCGGAGCTGTTTAAGGCTGGCTGCGATGAGCTGATAAGGTGCATGCATCAGCTCATTAGCAAAATTTGGTTAGATGAATGCATGCCCGGCGATTGGAGTCTCAGTGTACTATGTCCCATATTTAGAAAAGGTGACCCGAGTATCTGTGCCAACTACCGTGGAATAAGCCTTTTATCCATAGCATATAAGATTCTATCAAGTATAATGTGCGAAGGACTAAGACCAATTATCGCTGACCTGATTGGACCATACCAGTGTGGCTTTAGGCCTGGAAAATCGACAACTGACCAGATTTTCACGCTACGCCAAATCCTGGGGAGGACACACGGAGAACAAATCGACACCTATCATCTATTTATCGATTATAAAGCGGCCTTCGATAGTCCGATACGGGAGAAACTCTATGAAGCAATGTCTGAGCTTGGTATTCCTGCAAAACTCATACGCCTTTGCAGGATGACCTTGACGAATACCAAATCCGCAGTGAAAGTCAGGCAAGGCGAAACCCTATCATGCGATCTCTGTAACATCTTAATGGAGATCATTACGAGAAAAGCTGCAGTCAACATTAATAAAACCATCACCAGCAAAAGTCAGATGCTGCTCGCGTATGCTGATGATATAGATATCATTGGGCGCACAATAGAGAAGTTACTGCGGTTTTTTCGAGAATTGAGAAGGAGTCAGCAAAAGTGGGTCTGACGGTAAATGAGGACAAGATAAAATTAATGGTTTCAAAGAACAGGGCCTCCACGCGATTAGACCAAAGCGAGAACGTTGATAACCGTTATAACTTCGAGGTAGTGGACGAATTTATATACCTCGGATCTGCCGTGAACAAAAACAACAACGTCAGCCTTGAGATCAAGCGGAGAATTGTGCTTGCGAATAGATGTTATTTTGGGCTAAGCAAGCACTTTAGAATAAAGCCCTCTCTCGAGTAACAAAAGTCCAGCTGTACCAGACTCTCATTCAACCTCTCTTGCTTTATGGCGCAGAATCCTGGGTCCTATCGCAAGCTGACGAAACATCTGTAGTAGTCTTCGAGAGAAAAATACTCCGAAAAATGTATGGCCCTATAGTGCACAACGGCGAGTATCGGCGACGCATGAATCACGAGCTGTATGAGCTTTATCCTGACATTGACATAGTTAAGCGGATCCAGATAACGCGATTGCGCTGGCTAGGCCATGTCAGTAGAATGGATGAAGACGAACCAGCACGAAGGGTTTTCGAAACCGAACTCGAAGGAAGACGAAAAATAGAAAGACCAAGACTCCGCTGGAGGGGTCAGGTTGACGAATCCCTGCGTACACTTGGTATTGCCAACTGGAGAAATAAAGCAAAAGATCGAACTGGTTGGCGAAATAAGTTATCTTCGTTTTGTAAGGTCCCTGACCCCCCGGGGTTGACCGAGACCGGATAAGTAAGTAAGTTATTAGAACTTATGATTTAATTTTTTTAGTTGATGTGTCCCCAATTGTAAATTCACTTTTGCTTTTTCCTTGTTTGTTTACTTTTATTGTTAGCATATATTTACGATGACTTTGACAACTTCAGCCTAAAACACAAACATCATGCCTGTTGTTGCTGCCTTTTGTTTTTTTTTCCTACTACTGCTGCCTGCGTTATTGAATCAAGCCGTGGCAAAAAGGTACCCGCGAGTATCGTTAAAACATCTGATTTAAAATATATTATTTCGTTGGTTTACTTGGCTTTCAAATTCTTAGGTTGTCCGACAATTCACGCAAGATTTGAAGATCCAATGCATCAACAACGTGTCACTGTTCGGTGTAAATTTTGGGCTGGGGGCATGATCGGACCATTATTCTACGAAAATGAGGCTGGTCGGGCAATAACAGTTAATGGTGTTCTGTGGCCACATGATAATCTAGTTTTGTGGTTCTTAAAATGTATGATATGGATGTGGACGACAAGTGTGTTCGCCCAGACGGTACTACATGTCATGCATCCCGAAAAACAATTCAATTGCATTCAATATTGCGTGAATTTCGGGACATCCATTTTAGGGTTTTTTGTTCTTACTTTTATTGTTGGTACACACTTATAATGAATTTGACAGTAAACCAAACAAAATTCTATTGTTGTTGCCTTGTCGTATTTGCTATTCTATTGCTGCTACCGTGCAAATTAGAATTTTAGTAACTAGTGCAGATGTTATCCATTCTTGAACTATACCTGCATTAGGAGTAAAAGTTGGTGGTACTCCTGGTCGTTTAAATCAAACAAATCTTCTAATCAATCGCCCTGCCCTGGTTTAATTTTTGGACAATGTTCTGAAATTTGTGGAGCTAATCAGTTTTATACCAATTGTTATTGAAAGAATCCCAATTAATTTTTTTAATTAAATGAATTTCTAATAATATAAATTATTCATTAGATGACTGAAAGCAAGTACTGGTCTCTTAAATCAATTTGTAGTAAATTAGCAATTACTTCTAATGAAAAAATTAGTTAAAAATAACATTAGTTTGTCAAACTAAAATTATTAATAATTAAATTAATATTTTTTAATTCCTCAAATAGACCCATCATTCCGATATTCCAGGATGTGGCTGTAGAAGAGACGAACACTAATACACCGCAAAAAGGTCCTAAGATCATTCAGTTAAACTTCCTGAAGATCCTAGGTATTGTCTACAACTAAACCAAAAGGCCGGACCATAGCATAGGAGATAGGTGACCCTCTCGTCCTACTCTTTATCTCTACTGCTTCCAAATCTAGACGCGTGTGTGTACAGCGGCCACAGCTACTAGCGTATAGATATCATGTCTAAAACTGGATATGTAGTTTAGAGTACGATTTAGGTCATAACTCGACCATGCCTGACAGGTGAGCCGACATTTTGTGACAAGAGTGGACATCAAACTCCTCGGTCATCTTCTTCAGGGACGAGAGGTAGTTGCGAGAAGTTATTGAAGTCAGAAATGCATATTGCAGAGCTGTTACAGCAGTATGGCTTCCAGAGTAGATATTGATATCCCTACACTGAAAGAAAAACGCTTCGTCGCATGGATGAAACATATTCGTTAATGTTTTTACGTTGTTATAGTGAAAAGTGTCGTATATCCGATAATATGGTATTCGCTGCAACGAAAAATTGCATACTTGTCTTCTTTGACAATTTTTCATTTCGTTGGTGCAACAACTTCCTATAACAATTTTATTTAATTTGAATTTTGTAGAAAAATGGGTTAAAAAGTAAAAAAACAGTAAAGGCATGTTATTTAAACTACTGATATTTGGTTTATCTCTTACTTTTTATAGTTAAAATTTATTTCTTATTTATTTTGGAGGTTTGTCAACATTTTTAGTTGACGAAACAATTTCGTTATTGCAACGAAACAAATTTCTATGATGACATAGAGAGAGAAGCAGTCGAAAAAATGAGAGAGCAGACAGAAAAAACGAGAGAGTAAGAGAAAATGGTGAGCGTGAGTGGTGGGTCATGTACACATTTTAAATCAGTTCCATTGCAACAATCGAAAGTGGTAGACATATTTCTCCGCCGGAATAATTTAAATAAATTTGTTAAAACAGGCTAATTAGTTATACTCAGTAATAATCTTTTATTGTGTAAACTAAATTATGTGAATTTTTGTGTTTGCTGTGATCGTTTGTGTACCTTGCGAATCTATAAATTAAATAGATAAATAAATTGAATGTAAGGAGCAACACGACACAAATAAGGCATACGGAATGGTTCTTTTGTACTGCCTTCCTAAAATGGGGCATGTGGAATGCATGTATTTTTTCATCAGATATAACCTTCAAGAAGATTGTTACAATTTTGAGAAATTTCTTTTCTGATTCTTTTTAACCGTAATTTAATTAGAAAATTTCATACATATTGTAATATTATATTTTTTATTTAATATTTTTCAGGGTATTTTTAAAATTTTCAATTTAAAGTTGGGCGTGGTCAAACTTTCTAAGATAGATACATACATACTTATAAATAAATATGAAGTGGATAATGATTTTGTGATAAAATAAATTATTTTTATACTTTTTTTGTTTTAAAGTAAATCCCTTCTAAAGCCTTCCTCTTTGCATGCCTTCTAAGGCCTTCTTTAGGCAATGGGCAAATGAGGCCTTGCCTCCAATCTCACGCAATGTTAAAAAGAAAAAAGGAGGTAATGCGTAGGGAAGAACTTCCGTATTTTAAAGAAGGCCTGTTTGATCATGATTTCAGGCCTTCCAGGTCATGACTTCCGCCGCTGGGTAATTCGGTCGCGCCTGTTTCGTTATGTTGGTGTTTGGATTCAGAAAAAAACGAAAGATATACATACATTTGTGCGGGCAGTCGAATTCAATGAAAACGAAGAAGTCAAAGAAACAAAGTGTTTCAAGTACGACGAACATAAAAAATAACAATTAAACGTACAGTCAAATGAATCCAATCGAAATTTTAACAAATTTAGTTAAAATAAATAAAAGAGAAGTTGAAGAAAATTCTTACAGAGCGATAACTGGATTAATGTCGGGGAAATTTGGCGCTACAATTGAATATCAAAACCCTCAACACAACAACAATCGCATGATATAACAAAACAATGATGTGGTTCTATGTTAAAGGAGTAGAGCATAGTGGAGTAGAGCTTATGTTCATGGTAAGTACAGACATACATAGAAATGTACATATCTTAAATAGAAATCTTAACAATAAATTCCTCGTATATGTTTTTAATTGCAGGACCTGAATATTACGGCCACAATAACACTCAACCCCTCGACTACCACAATCTTCTCCAGACGGGTGTTTCAACATGGAATGAATATAATCTATTTAGCAAATAGATTTTCGAACACAAAAATTCAAAATTTTTTTTATTAAAACACGTGTAATGTAATACAAACAATATATTTATGTACAATTGTCAATAAATAATTTCAAACACACTTCAAAACATTCATTGCAGCAATGAAACAAAATCATTGTAGTAATGAAACATATTCATTACAACAATGACTCAAATTCGTTGCACTAAAGAAACAAATTCATGGCAGCAATGAACAAATTCATTGCAGCAATGAAGCAAATTCCTTTCATGAACGATACCTATTCATTGCTACAATGAAAAAAATTCATTGCAGCAACGAAACAAATTCGTTGCAATAATGAAGCAAATTCATTGCAGGAGCAACCATACTTTCACCACAGTAACGACCAATTTGCAGTTCACTTCCGATGACAAAAGTTGTTGGGGTGATGAACATTTTCATCCGTGTGACGATGCTTTTCCGTTCAGTGTAGGGAATAATGACATTTCGTCCCAGTCAGATGACAACTTCTCCAATTGCCATGGCCTCTGTCTGAAAGAATCTACAATGGTCTGGTAGCCTTGGTGCATGGTCTATCCCCACCTCATTAGAATATACCTATACTATGCCTATTTTGATAGTTTGGGGCATTCAGTGTAGAATCATAAATACCTTCAATTACTTGGTACGCGCCTCTTGTCATTTAATCCACAGGGTGTCATGTACTCCTTCTATTTGTGGATTGCCGTATATCCCTTAAAGCCGTCCCATAAACGTATGGGCTGGTGATCCAACTCGAATAATATCTTAGGCGGTCTGCCGATTGCAGCCATTTGCCAGCCTAATAAATATAGTGCCAACAGGTGAAGGACAATACCCAAACCTGAGGAAGGTGCTGTGCGAAGGGCAGGTTTCCCTTAATGGAACATTTTTTAGAATTTTTCTTTGATATGGTCTCTTTCATAATGAACACTTAAATATACAACAATTATGCATATGGACCAAAGTTACACCCTCCATTATTTCGTAACGGGTGGCAGTGATGCCAGTTTAGCTCCTTTGGGGTTAGATTTAGCATTTCCCACGAAAAAAGATTCAAGAGAAAAACAAAAATTTCAGACAATGCTGGTTCACTCAAATGTACACTCCAAACATCGTTTTTTCGCTTGACCATCTGAAAGGATTTTCCAAAAGGGAAAGTTAGAATTTAATAAAAACAAGTTGCGTGTGAGATATCAACGATAACGATAAATTTTCGATAACTGGCGCATAGATCAGGCTGAAATGTGGCTTATTGCTAAAATGCCTAAAATCGGTCGCGCAGAATGCCCATTGTAGCATTAGCTGTGTATCAAGTCGCAACTGGAAGCTATTGGAACCACATGTCAGGATCTATAGCGCTGTCATTTGACGATGATAGTAATGCCATCATCGGCTACGAAGAAGTACTGAGTGATGATGCCTCCGGACGACAATCCAGACCAAACAATGGCATTCTGTATGTGCATTGCCAATTTGTAATCACTGGTATCGTCGTAAATCCGGCAATGGTTATTTATGTACCGGTTGATTCAAAAATGGGTATCGTCGCCACAACGGAACACCCATTTTGATAATAAAATTTTATTATTCGTACGTATTGCTCGGCGCTGTAACTTGTTGTAAGTTGTTGGATGTTGTTTTGTTTCTATTGTCTGAAAAATAAATAACAGGAACTAACAATAGATAAAACAACGCAACCGCCAGGGACTACAAAATCTACCGATCACTATTGTAACATATTTTTATTAGAATTGGAGATATTTTTATTAATTCCTACGTTTCCAGCCACTCAAAGTTAAAATTTGAAAAAGAACTTCTTGAAGATTTCTAGATTTTTAAAGATCTCCTTTCATTTGCACACGCGTGGTTCGTTCTAAAGGAAAGTTGTCTTCGGAAAAGATACAGATTACACATAGTGCTAACCTAAATATTTGGATGGGCCAGTAAACATTGCCAAAATTTTGATATATACTTATACATACCATGTTGGTGATATTTTCATAGGAGCTTGGAAAATTACTCGTAAAGTCCTAATTTTGATGCGTGAATTTGACAGAAAACCCACTTTTCCCGTGTAAAATTCGCGGTGTTGGCCATTGTGGTCCAGTATATCGAGTGAATCTAGTTTTTTCCTCGACATTACATCAAATAATCAAGAGCGCGTTTAAAAATAATAAAAAGCACGCAATTTTTTCGTAACGTAGAATTTTTGACAAAACTGCACCACAGGATTTTTGAATTTTTGACACTTAACGGAGCTTAATATCAATTATATGTAAATTAATAGAAAGTCTGTGATAAGAATTATCATCTAGGAAAAAGAAGTGTCATACTTTTATCTCCAGAGTAAATAAAATTTGACATCGAAGGCGTTGATCAACTTTCGTTGAAATAAAGTGCAATCTGTGGAATATTTAATGCCACATAGCAATATCAATGGCACGTTATACACGCTTAAAGTTTGGTAATTTTACAACTATTTTAAGATATTTCATACCCCTAATGTCTCGCAAAGTGGCATCCAATGAATAAAATCCGTCCAAATCCGTATTTTTGGCACGTTTATCACTAATTCACGGAGCTTTCAATTCTCGCTGCATTAAATGAAAATAAAAATAATAATTGTATTAATAATTAATATAACTAATAATTAATACATTAATTTTTAAGAATGTACAATATTTTAATGATGTCGTAAAACAAATTCTAATTTTTGCATAAAATTAAGTTTTCCATTATTGCACAAAGTTAAAAAAGTCGCCGATATCACTTTTAATTTAAAATAAAATTTGTTTATCATCATATTTCGAAATTCTGAATTTTTGCTACGAATATAAATTACATTGTATTAAGAGTGTTTTTATTTTTTATAGCTTGCTTGTGGTGTGAGGTACTGACATGGTTCCTTTTGTGATTTATTGCTTAAGACCACCCTTTTGTAAATGCAACATTTTAAGCAGGCTTTACACTTTATATGAAAAAGTAATTCCTTTAGATTGACCAAACATTTTGGTATGCGGCGAAAGGCCTTGGCGGGCAATACAAATATGTACCATGCGTTTAAAAATCCACGCTAAATCGTAATTTCTCGAATATTTTTAAAATAAAAATAAATAAACCGCTAAATTTTCCGCGTGCCTTCGAGAAAATTGTTGACGCGAACAGATTTGCATGTATAAATATAAAAATCACAGAATACGTGGACAAAACAAAATTTGAAAATTTTGTCAACCCCACATTTTAAAACAATATCAGTTTGGCCCATATATATTTAAAAGAACGTAATATGTAAACAAACCCCAATGTAACAATTACGCACTCCCATAGAGTAAATCAGAGGGAATATTTTTTCGGTGTGATAGAGAGATGTTTGACGAAAAGTCACATACACCAGGTGGAATTACAATAACTTCTTGCTCTAATTTTTCATGTCGTTTTGGTGAAAAACTGAAATTTAAATGTGTTTTACACTTTTTTATTGACTGTTATTGTTAGCATACATTTGTGTTGTATTTAACACAATAATATTAACACACAAAACGAAATGCCGTTGTTGTTCGTTGTTTTGAACATTGCCTCTATCTGGTATTAGTAAAGCAAACATCGAACGTAAATATCACACCAGGCTAAATGTCAATATTACACTCTCTTCAACTCTTTAAAGATCCAGAAACTCCAGAAAATGGAAGCATCTGAAGTAGTTGAGATCATGGAATTATTAAACAATAATAATTCTATTTGAATATTATGACCGATTTTGTTATTTAGTTAATGTATGAGAAATTCATACTACAAGCTTACAAGGTCAGGAACATTTTTCTAATTGAAAAATGGTTGGTTTTTGTTAGAAATAGTCAGTGTTGCCAAAAAATGCCAAAAAAAAAGTGCAATTTGCAACAAAAAAAAGTGCTAAAACTGAAACAATCAAAAATTGTAGTACTGCGGGCACTTTATGCTTTATATTCGATAAAAAAAAGCAATTACGTAGACTATGTCGGATGAATTAGTTACCCGCGTGGTGAGATACACCATGCAGAATCCATTTTCGAGCTTTAACAATATAAAATATGAGTTAAGTATAAAAGCAAGCGTGCAAACAAAATTAAAACGCTGATTGCAAAATAATTTGGAAGCATGTAGTTAAGAAAAGACCCTCTTCTAACAAAAAAAAAACATGTTCCCAGAAAAAGAAAATTCGCCAATTCGATTGGCCGGTACAAAAATAGAAAATCGTAAATGGGTCCCGCCAATATGTCCGACGACCACGTAACACCAAATACAATCCGAGATTAACGTACGTTTCGTATTACGCTGTAGGGGCCGTATATTGGATTAAGGATGTCATGGATTGGCACCTATGGGTGCATATAATGTAGGAAGTAATGCTGCCATATGCAGGGAAAACATGCCACTAATTTCGATCTTTCAACACGACAATGATCAAAACCACAACAGTAAAGTTGCCAAACATTAGTTCCAGGCCAATAATATGAATGTCATTGAATATTCAGCGCAGTCCCCAGACCTCAATCCAATTCAGAATTTGTGGTGTGACGTTAAGAAGGCAGTTGCCCAATCTCAACCAACAAGTATATCTCAAATTTGGGAAGTCGTAACGCATGCATGGAGCTCCATACCTACCGAAAGATGCCAAAACCTTGCGCAATTCTGCCGTAATTGCAAATAAAGGCCACGCAACCAAGTACTAAATTCGAATCCTAACATTCTAATTAAGATTTAGTTTTAACAATTTTCGAAATATATGTATTCAAAAAGTACATATGTATTCAAAAGTAATGGAATGGAACATATGTATTCAAAAAGTAATGGATTTCTTTCTTAATCGTAATAAATTCTTTAATAAGCACTTCTATTATTTTGACCGCAGCTTTACATAAAATCACAGCTCGCCAAGTGCACAGATGCTTCAAATGCGTAAACGAACTGTTGCAAAATTTTGCAACAGCATGCCTCGCCGTACACAAGCTCTTAAAAAGACAAAGGCCTAATCAGAAAACAAACAAAAAATTAACATAAAACCAGAGTACAAAATTGTAACATTTGTATAACTTTACAATATTTACTGATCACTTTGAATATACATATCTACATAGAATTAAAATTGATTTTGTTTTTATTCACGAGAGAAAAATAAATTGATTTACTTAATAATTTTTTTTTCTTAATCAAACTGTGTAAACTGTAAATTTTGCGTATTGCGTGCACAAATCTCTTTTGGTGGCTAGTTTTCCGGTTCGGATTTACTGATTCCAGGTTTTTCAAAAAAAAAATATTACTATCGGCTGGTTAAAGGTTCATATTGTTAAAGTTTTTGAAGTGATACTTTTTCAGAATGGGCACCCTTTTATGAGGCGGAACTTAAGTGGGAGTAAACAAAGAGACACCATTGATAAAACCAGACGTACGGGCTGTAATTCATTCCAACACTGCCTACACACTTATAAATACAATCACTCACTGTTCAAGATGACAGGCAACAAATTAAAAATTCCAGGTTTTTGCCATTTACATTTTATACTCAAACATTTTGAAGAAATCGGTGCATATACCTTACAGTGCAATCAGCGATATTTGTCAGCTCTTAACTTACTTATAATATCAAATGAGGCCACGGGTCATAGTAGTTTGACGGATGATAGAAAATATTACAAAATTATTAATTCTCTAGAAAATAAAATTGGTGTGGATGGATTACTTCAATCGTTTCGGATTTATGACCAGTTTTTAAGTGGGTTAACTAGCGGATTACCTAATCGTAATTGAAAGATAATTAGAGGTTAACTCTGCCTTTTCATTTTTCAGTGGCAAGTTAAAGTAAGCCGCCATATTGTAAACGATTGTGGCAATCCTTGTATTCTTATTGGAAAAAACATCGGTTTTTGGGATAAATACCAAAACAACCAAATGAAATTATGTAAAATAAGAAATAAATAAATAAAATCAGTAATTTTAACAGAAATTTATAAAAAACTATATAGGCGCAACAATTTAACGATCTAGACTCAAAGTATGTGTACAAATACTCAAATCAGAAACATGTATTTCTCATATTGACAATCAGTAATGTGATTGAAAAACAAACTTCAATGTTTAACCACAATTTAACTAAGAAACGAAGGTCACCACTGACTGAAAAACTGGCCATAGGGCTCTATCATTGCATGATCTGGTATGCTTTAGTTGTTTTAATATGAGACTAAGCTTTCAAACATTCCGCATTTATCGACTTGTGCTTGTTTGACGAATTTTTTAATTATCATATTGTCGATACTTGGCCTTTATGGTATCGTATATCGAATTTATGTGTGAAACGAATTTAGGAGAAAGAAACAGCCGGTGGGGCAAAAGTTTGTCGGGCGCGCAACAGCTGCATATAGTTAATTTTTACTATTTTTCAATAGAAACAATATGTTATATATTGAAAAAGAAATGTAATTGTTGCAATCAAATGTCGCAGATTTACTAAATATATAACGATTTATTCATTTCTGGAATATAAATAATAATTTATTGAAGATTCAAAAAGTTACGTTAGTTACGATCCTTTGAACACATATTTTCTTCAACAAAAACACGTTACTACAATGAAAATTGTTTAAGATTTAAAGACAATTTGTATTACATCCGTAAAATGTAGAATAATTAAGAAAGTTTTTCCGTTTTTATATAATTTAATACATTTATTTATTTATGAAATAAAAAAATGGTTTATAAAAACAAAACATAATTCATAACATTGATAGCAATACAGATGAAATGTAAGTACATCGGATCGGAATCGGCGCCGAATGGGATCCTTTTCTCGGATTCGATGTCGAGATCGCATCCGTTCTTGATTCGAGATCGGATACTCGAGCGGTCGAAATTCCTCTTTACACCTCGAAATCAGATTTGTCTCCGGTCTTGAAATAAGGTGTGATCCTATATCAAAACTAGAACGGAACCGATCTCAAAATTAAATCGGATCCGATCTCGAAACGAAACGGATCCGATGTGTAAATCATTTCGGATCCAGTATCGAAATCATTTAGGATTAAAATTTTTACCAAAAAATGAAAACACAAACAAGATTTATTAGATATAAAAAAGGTTTTCAAAATGAAAATATCGGAGCTATATTTTGTACACTTATACACTAATATTGTCCGTTATAAAATGAAAAAAAAAATATAAAATATAAAATACAAATAATATGAAACACAAAATAACAGTTGAAATTAATTAAAAATACTAAACTATTGCTTCTTACTTACTCAACTTCTTGGCTATTGGCCTCAAACCGGATCATAATCGGATTAGCGAAAGCAAAATCCGACATGTCGTACTCAATCCGAAGCGGACCAGAGAAAGCTAAATCTGACCGCCGGGTCCGAACCGAATCCGAATGAAACGGTATCCGAATCGTATCAATAAAAAATAAATCCGACATGTCATACCCGAATCTAATCCGAATCGGATCTTCGAAAGCGTATTCCGATATGTCGGACTCAAACCGGATCTGATTCCGACTTTGTGCTTATTTGGTTGTTTCATATTTTTCTCTCTATGATCGAATGTGTTGAGTCACACTATATTTGTATGTGTCCTACAACTAGGTATTTGTGTTCAATCAGGGCATAGATTAATACTTATCGTAGATCTACTAGTTCTCCCACCAAAGTTATGACATTTGGCCTGGTGTGATATTTACGTTTGATGTTGAAAAGAATTGCTTTACTAATACCAGATGGAGGCAATGGTTCAAAACAACGAACAAAATAACAACAACGGCATTTTGTTTTGTGTGTTAAAATTATTGTGTTAAATACAACACAAATGTATGCTAACAATAACAGTCAATAATAAAGTTTAAAACACATTTAAATTTCACAGTTTTTCACCAAAATGGCATGAAAAATTAAAGCAAGAAGTTATTGTAATTCCACCTGGTGTATGTCACTTTTCGTCAAACATCTCTCTATCACACCGACCGCATTACGAAGAGTGTGAAATGAAACGTCAGATGAGCCAAATATTCTCTAGTCTGAGATTACTCTATGAATCAGGGGGTGGGTATCCATGACACAGCTGATTGACATTGAAGTAGTAAATAGATAGAAAACAGAGTAGATAGGCGAGAGAGCGATAAGCAACCATAAGCAAACCTTACAGCAAACAAGTTTAAATAGTGTCTGATTTATACTACTGCAGCTAAATTATGTTTTATGTTGGTTGCATCGAACGAAAATACGCATTCCTTTTTATTTCGGCCCGTTTTATGTCCAACCAAGGAAATTTTCCATAAAATTTTAGGAATTTTCAACATTTGCTTCTAGGTAGTTCAGCTTTTCAACGTGCTTTGTTGGAACACATGCATATATCAGAATTAGGTTAACAAAATCGCGAGGCAGCTTTGCACGTCGAAAAATTTTTCGCCAAACATGATTTTTGTTTAAATCGAACGAGTTTAATGGGCTCTGGGGAAAGCTGTGTGAAAGATGTATCAAAATTTGCTATTGCTTTAGATTTAATTTATTTTTAAGTCGTAGTCTAATAAGGAATATTATATTTCCATAGGCAGAAATAAAGGAAATGAAATGAATAACTCGTAATTCTTCGAATGCAAAAAAATTTAGTGACCTTTGTACGTAGATGATTACTAACATTTTACTTCAGTATATATGATGTCAGGCAAAGCAGATGTTACGGAACAGTTTAAACATTCAATTATATTGCGGAAAATTTGCACAATACATGATTTTCTAAATGGAAAAGTCTCCGTCAGCAGTCTTTAAAAAACTTTACCAGACATCTATCTGGAACCAAAATTCATTACCCTAATGTTTATATTCCCGAAGAAAATGCTGCATCTGAACGGATGAATTGTTCTCTGTTTGAAAGGCAAGATTTGTAATATCAGCAAGCGGCTTATCAGATAGTGTGTGACCTGAAGCGGTTTACTGTGCTAATCATCATATGACTAATAGAAGTTCAGCCGGTGGAAAACAAATTTGTCTCATTTTAAAATATTTGCTTGTGCTGCAAATACTCACATTCCTAAAGTTAAAAACTAGTAGTGATTGCAGTTGTGAATTTGAATGAGCAAGATTTTTCAAACCTATCAAATAAATCAAAACTCAGTATGCAATTTTTACTTTTCCCCATATTTTGTTCTTCTCTTTTGTATTATCGTATTATAGTTAATAACAATTTAAGGAAACCAAAAATAAATAATGTATAAGTATGGTGTTAGTAGATAGAGAGAAAGATATAAAGAGTGACGTCGAAGATATTTCATTTAATCTTGAGTACATACCTCCTTCAGCACTGGCATCGTCCTGTGTGTAGCAAAGCATAAAAGCTGAAATATTGAAAGAATTGAGAAGAAGAAAAAAGAAAGAAAATAGTTGACATGGTTTCCTTGTATATCAATAAAATTAATGTTGACATCAGAAAAGCAAAATAATAGTATAATTGAACATGACTTTCAGATGAAATTTTGTAGATAGGGAAGAGAAAATTTCATTTCATTCTGTTTTAACTACAAAAGCAGCCCACAGAGATACATGTTGTATGCCATTTATTGATAGTGCTAAGAGTAAAATGAAAGAGCAATAAATGGTATAACTGGTTGAAATACATGTCATTTTGTGGTGAGCCTGAGCTTCGACTAAAAAAAGAATACTTTGTTAATTGCTCAAATAATGCTACGACCCGTACGACGATTGGACCCCATGTCAGCAAATTACTCGTCTATTGCTGCAGTGTAGTTTCCAATACCAACATGCCAATTTTATTAACGTTAATTTTAATTTAACTTTTATAGTTTAATTGCCATTATGTTCATTATCAAAGCAAGCAGCAATGCACGATCAGTTTAAAAAAGAAAATGTCTCAAAAAATTTGTAAATCTAATTTGGATTTAGGAGTCCAATATCTACGTAGCTGTACATGCAATATTTGAAGGACTAGTAGTTGAACCGGTTACATACATTCGAGAAAATATCGCATGAGATTCATTACCACATTGACATTTAGGGTTCTTAGTTAAAGATTGGAAAAAATTTGTCTTATATCAATCACAATCTTTAGAAAATTGAAAAATTGAAAATTTTCAATGCTTTTAAAAAATGTAAGGGGAAAGAATCAAAAATTAATAAACGAAAACATGAATTGATCAGATAAAATGTGTAAAGAGAACGATATTAAATCATGATTTTTTTCTACGTGTTGTGTTTGTTGTGACAGTCCAAAGTAAAGTGTAATACGGTGTGAAAACAAGGCTCTACTATGTGGAATCGATTCACAAAAAACGTAAAATTTATAGTATACATGGAGCATACAAGGAGGTTCCTTCATATGCGCTACATATGTATGTATATGAAATACTGATGAGCCGCCACAGTATACGTTTGGATGACTTTTAAATTGTATTACTTTTAAATTCTTTTGTTTTCCGTGACAAAATAAAAGGACACGTGTTTGCAGTCAGACGATACCAGCCATTAACTCAACTTTTCAAAATTCTTATTTATTTAAAACCTTTCATCAAATGCATACCTAGGTGTTTTAGAAGTAAAAATTGTAATTTGTAATTAAAGATTTACAAAAATGTTACACTAACCCAAAATACCCCACGCTTTTTGTTCATTAAAGCAGTAATACATTTATTTCGCTTACAAACAAAATGTACATATTTACACTTAATCATAAAATATAATTAAAAAAGTATAACAACTTACGCTGAGGTTCGGTGGAATCATTGTTGTTTAAATTATTAACATCAATTTCACTATTACTGGCTGCAATTCCATTGGCTTTAGAGTTTTTGGATTTCAAATCGAAAATAACGGATTCGAATAGTTTTCGTGGTCAATTGTTTATTGTGTATGGCACCCAAATATACACACACATATAGACGTTTGGTTCATTCGTTTGAAAGAATGGGTGATTGGGTGTTTAAGGACGATGACCAGAAATATCAAAACACATAGAGTAGGACGGAGGTTGGTAATACCACAGAAATATTAATGTGAAGATGTTAACAGTTGGAATGGAGTGAGTATATTGTCATTGTCATGTGGTTGGTTGATAGTGGTGTCATAAAAGAATACGGGACATTTTGTATGGAAGTCAGTGGCAGTTACAGTTTAACAACATATAAACGCATAATAACATAAAAAGAAAATAAAATAAAAAAACAATAGTTAAAACATAAAATAATAATACTTCAAATGAAACAGAAGGACAGGACACTGACTGACTCTGCCTTGTGTAACCAAGGGTATTTAATGTACGGTTTGTAGTGTGCGATTAAAATTATAGTTAATTAATTGTGAAATCGTTTGCACTCTTTCAGAATTGATTGGTGTGTTTACATTACTGCTTCCATTTGCTTTTTTGTTTTGAAGTCCATTAACCGAGTACATTGTGTACTTGTTTTTTAAAATATATCAACTTAGTTATGGTACTTACGCTCTTGATCGCTTCCATCTTCATTACGATCATCCCGACTTTTCATAAACGGAAATTTGCGCGAAAATGTAAAATTTTTCTTTTTTCTATCCAAAGTTGATTGCTACAAGAAAAGGCAAGAAAATCACAACAATCTCGTTAAAAATGTAATCATATAAAAAAGTTAGGTTTTTGCAGATATGGTTGCAAGTGAGGGTTTGCATAACATCGTCTACTCGGCCGTTTCTACAGACACTATTATGTGTGGAAGTGGCTTATTAATTAATTTCCTCCAAAAAAAAAAATTTTGTTATCGAAAGAGGTAAAAAACATTTGTTACATTTTCCACGTAAAGGGTGGGCCAATTTAATTTCGCTTAAAAATACTAAAAAAATTTTTGAAAATTATTATTTTATCAGTAAGGTCCATCATTGACATTTATGAATGAAACACAACATCGGTCAAATGGCTTCCACAACCATTCGATCTACACAATTTTCAGTAACTTGCCGATTGGTTGGCACTCTATCTCGCGAATAGCAACGTTGATGTCGTGATTTAAGGCCTTAATGGAGGAAGTGTGGATTTTCCGAGCCCCAAAGGCGACAATTTTGTTTGTTAACGAAGCCCTCGAGGTGAAAATGAGCTCCTGCGGAAAAAATGATAATTCGGTAAAAATGTTCATCTTAGACTCACAACTTTGGAAGAAAGTGTTTAATATTTCTCAATTTACTTAAAGCGTTTAAACCGTAGACGAATTTAGTATAGACACATTTATTCTCTCAATAAATTAAATTAGATAGGTATGGTTGCAAGTAAACATTGGATAGTGGAAAGCATGGGTTCAATAATACCAGATAGAGGCAAATAGTACACAACGTCCAACAAAGGAACAGAAACCGCATTTCGTGTTTTTATGGCAAAATAGTTGTGTTAAATACAATACAAATGTATACCAAAGATAAAAGTCATCATTTAAATTTCACAGTTCTATACGAAAACGAAATGAAAAAGTTAAGTAAACTGTTATTTTATTCCTCCACCTGCTGTAAGTTAATTTTTGTCGAATTTCTCTCATTTCCACAAACCTACGACGAAGAGTGTGAAATGAAACGTCAGATGAGAGAATAAATGTGTCTATACTAAATTCGTCAATGGTTCTAACTAATAATAACATGTCATTTCATAAATGTCTGCTAGAAATAACTTGGGGTTCAAACTCCAAATTATACAAAGCCCACCCATAGAATAACACATACTATAGAAGAACTTATTCTCTCATCTGACGTTTCATTTCACACTCTCTCGGTAGGTCTGTGGAAATGTTTACATACACCAGGTGGAGTTACAAAATATGTTCACTTAACTATTTCCTGTCGTTTTGGTGTAGAACTGAAAAATTTATATGTATTTTGCACTTTTTTGTTGACTTTTAACGTTGGTATTCATTTGTATTGTATTTAACACAACTAGTTTGCCACAAAAACACGAAATTCGGGTGTAGTTCCTTTGTGGATCGCTGTATACTATTGCCACCATCTGGTATTATTGAACCCATATTTTCCACCCTCCACTGTGTAATTTCCATCGTACCTATGACGTTTAATTTATTGAGCGAATAAAACCTTCTACGTATGTGTTATTCTATGAGCCCACCCTACATTTGTCAAAAACTAATTAAAAATTATATTACGGAGAATAGTTTCCAATTGCTAAATAAAGAAGCAGCTTATTTAAAGATACGTAAATAGGCTTACCTTATCTATGTTATTATTTGCACTAACTGTTTGGCCTTGAAATTTAACACTACGATCCCGAGCACGCATTTTTCTTTCCCACCGACGTTTCGATGGTACTATGCCAATTTGATCATCCTCATTATCGCCCAAAACTCGTCGAGCCTGCCACCATTCATCATCAGAGGCATTAGTAACATGTAAAATGTCACCATGTCTAAATGGCAGACCCCGTGATGGTAGGCCATCATCACGATTCGGGTCATAATCGAATAGAGCACGAACATACAATGAACGTTTCTGCGTTGTACGTAACAGTGTTCCAGTACTACCAGCAGATAAGGCGGCCTGTTGTTTCAACTCTTGTATACGAGCCTCAAAACGATTGTAGTCTTCCGGTCTGTATTGAGCCACCAAAGTAACAACACCACCGGATCTCTGCAATGTAATAGCAATTTAAAATTCAGAAAGATACAATATTGTTTATTGAAATGTGAGCGGAGTTCATTGTTGTTATGTACCCACCTTTAACGCCAGGGCCGCTTCTTCGTGGGTGGCATTCCTCAAGTCCATATCGTTACAACTTAGCAACTGATCACCACGCTTCAGTTCACCACCCAAATCAGCAGGCCCTCCAGCCAATACAAAGGACACATATATGCCTTGGCCGTCTTCGCCACCAACAATATTAAAACCTAACCCCTGTGGTCCTTTTTGTATGGTTATTGTACGTGATTCTCTAAAATAAGAAAAACAAATATACTATTAACAATTGACAATAAACTCTATTAGGGCTACAATACAATATCGTATGATTGTTGCAAGTAATGAATAACAATAAACACGTCACTTTGGATTTTCTTATTACGATCACGTAAATTATTCAACACCGGCGTATCTACATTGAAATAAATACGTCGTTGAAGTTTTTGTTACGGCTGTTGACGACGGCTGTTTTTCGCACATTCAAGGTCTACATAAGTTGGCAATTGGCAATTCATCTAAATTTAGTAATTGCAATTGGAGACAACTCATTCCGGACAATGAGACTGTGTCTCAATATATGGTAGAATAGTGAGTGTGAGTAGTTAAATTTATTTACAGATCATAGCATGAACAATGCCAACCGTCGTTTTCAAAATAAACATATCCATAAGTATAAGTTAATGAAAAAAAACTTTATTAGTGGTTGATGTCAATCTAATGCTGCCTAAGTAATACAAAATGTCTCTAACGATATGAACGGTATGTAAAAAAAGAGTGTCATTTTAGAGGTATGAAACTTTAAAATGAAATTGTCTTTATATTTATTATTAGAATATGATTTCTGGTATATGGCCGCCGCAACTGGGTCGGATGTAGTCCAATCGGGAGGTCAAAATATGTATATGTTGCTGCATTTGGTGCAGTAATCGGTAATAACACGGTGAATGTTGTCTTCCAAGTCGTCCATCATCTTTGGCTTATCGGCGTAGACTCCAGTGGGTGAACGTATAGCTGCAATCCGAATAAAAGCAAAATATTTTTATATTTCCCTAATTTGTGTGCATGCCCCGACAGAAGAGAGATGATGATGCCAAAGACATATTCTATGAGAGCCTAGATACGCATGACCTCCGCCCTGGCCATGACATTAAGATTAGATAAAGTAGGCAAAGTGTTTCATGCAACTATTGGCGATTTCAGACCACATGCTGACAGTTCCAGCAACGGTATGAGACTGATTGACTTTGTCGCGGCAAAAAACATGATCGTTGGTGCTACAAGATTCCAGCATAAAGGCATCCACAAGGCTACTTGGGTACCGCCTGCTGAAAGAACGAAGAACCAAATTGATCACGTGGTAATTGATGGAGGGCAGTCTTCCAGTGTAATGCACGTAAGAGTCGTCAGAGGAGCTAACATCGATTCTGATCACTGGTACACGCTGAAAATTTTGTATTTTTTGTTGTTTGGATGCAAATATAAAGTGTGTTTGGAGCTTATCGCAAATATAATATACTTGTGTCGAAACATTTTGTGTTTGCTATTCAATATTACATGTTTGAGACACAATGATTAATATGTTAGAAAATATGTGTTTGCAACCCACATATATTTATGTTTGTGATAGAAATACAGCTGCGTTTGTTGCACTGTCTATGCTCTCTCAAGAGCAAGAGAATAAAAGAGGGACAACGAGAGAATCTATCTTGTAAGTGTGCATCTGTATTTTTGCATTATGCTCTCAGTCAGTGAGTCATAAATATTCCTGAATGTGCGTGCAAATTGCAGATGAGTCAGTGTTTCTTATTTTGGCTGATTGTCGCCAATGCTTCATCGGACAGAGAATATCAAAAGCGCTTGATCAGGGAAAAAAGAATAAACGAAGGCTCTGACGCTTAAATGGTTTGTGATGTTACTTTGGTTTTTGTGTGTTTCGTATATATGAATGTTTGCTGCTCAAGTGAGAAACGATTTTCAGGAAAGAAACTGGAAAAGGCATGTTTGCCAGTAAACATGATGCTGTTTACATTTAAACACAAGTGAGTTTGGGACTTGCAAACATATTAATGTTTGAAGTGTTTTCTAAACATATACATGGTTCTTGCAGAATATGTTATTTTTCTGTGTATAGTACAAGATTAACTAGCGCGAAAATCGTACGAAACCAGACGCAGAAAAAGCTAGACATCGAAAAGCTGCAATTACCAGAGGCCACACACAGTTTACCACAGCCTACTCAAGGAAGCTCTCACAATTTTTGGTACATAATCCACCCCCTCCCGATGACGTTCCTGAAGCGCAATTGAAATCCATATCCGACTCTATAAAAACTGCCGCAACTACCGTACTTGGTTTTGAAAAACCGCTTCGCAAAAAACCATGGTATGGTGAAGAGTTTTGAATAGCAAATGATGAAAACAACGCTGCACGTATGCCAATGTTTCAGTAACTTACAACGAGAGCTACGACTGAGCGGTGTAGAGAACAAAAGAAAGAAGGTAAACCGTCTCTTTAGGCATAAGAAACAGCAGTGGAGAAAGCGGAAGAGTGAGAAAATTGAGACATAGAGAAGGAAGAACGAAGCAAGAAAATTCAACCAAAAAGTTAAAAACGGAACTAATGGACATTATTCAGCGCACCCTTCTGTAGAGACAAGGACGGAAATCTCATCGCAGATGTGCAGAGCATCTTGGGAATATAGAGAGATCATTTCTCGATCACAATTTGGTAAGGCTGGCGGCAATGAGCTGATAAGGTGCATGCATCAGCTCATTAGCTAAATGTGGTTAGATGAATGCATGCCCGGCGATTAGAGTCAACTACCGTGGAATAAGCCTTTTATCAATAGCATATAAGGTTATATCAAGTATTATGTGCGAAAGACTAAAACCAATTATCGCTGGCTTGATTGGACCATAACAGTGTGGCTTAAGGCCTGGAAAAGACCCACGAAAAACAAATCGACTCCTATCATCAATTTATCGATTATTATAAGGCGGCCCGATACGGGAGAAAATCTATGAAACAGCGTCTGAGCTTGGTACACCCAGAGAATTGTTTCAAATGAGGTTGTATCCACAACTGAAATTCAGTTAAAGCAACCTCGCTCATAATTGATTCGGTTGTAACAACGGAATCTTCAATTATATGCGTTATGTCAATTAAAGTTTCTAAAATTTCGGTTGGAACACCCGAATTTGGAATTAATTCGGTTGTAGCTATCGAATTTGGTATCAATTCGGTCGCAATAACCGAATTTAGCCATAAGTCGGTTGCAACGACTAAATTTGGTGAAAATTCGGTTGCTGTAACCGACTTTGTCATGAATTCTGTAGGTACAACCGAATTCATTTTCAACATAATTCGATGAATTTCAAACCAATTTCAAAATACAAATATTACATTAATAAAAGCTAAAGATTGTATAATTGTTGCTGTCGCGGGTATATCTAGATTTTCTGTGGTTATTACGACGAAAGGTAAGTGAACATATTGTAATTAAGTCTAGTTTTTTTTATTAAAACGTCTTATTTTGCAGAAAAGGTCCAAGCAGATATCAACAGTTTTAAAGTTTTTCAATTCCGTCGTTGGAGATATGCCGCAATCATCTATATATATAAAAGAATAACGTTACTGACTGACTGACTGACTCAACATCGCCCAGCCCTAACCGCTGGAGCAATATTTGTTAATTCGGATATGCCATTACCCCCTGGTATGGTACTATTTGCAGTTTAGCCCAGAAACTTGGTAAATTAGCGAGTAAACGGGGGGAAAGTTCAGAAAACTCTTAAAGTTCATAAAACTATCGATAACGAAGTATCGGGCTTTTCAGCTATCTATGTATAAAACGATTTAGGTAAATCAACAAATACAACACGTCAGAGTTGGTGCGGAGGCCCATGATGTCCGGGACTTCAAAAATGTAAAAACTAATTCGGTTGTACCAAATAATATATTGGTATGCTCAACTAATTATGTACTTGAATTTAATGACTGTCAAAACCATTTGGTGATGATGCTTTACCCCATTATGAATTTTATAGAAAAAAAGTAAAAAAAATATTTTTCATTAAAATTATGTAAATAATATAAAATTAAATATAAACCAAATTATTATTATTTATAACCAGAGTTCGTAATAATGGCGTCATATTCAACGATTATGTTAAATGTATTCTTCGCTGGCTGATACTTATCTATAAGTATACACTTTATTGTTTTTTCACAACTTTGTTTATCACGTTCTGTTTAAAATATTAGTTTTTCTGTAAAATCCTTGTGTAACATTCCAATATACATATGTACGTAGTTTCTCTTTAACAACAAAGCCTCTTGTGAAAAATTATGATTACAGTAAGTAATATTTGGAGACGAATTCTAATATTGTACTCTTTATTAGTTGTATCTTCCATTTCAGATGAATGAGGTTTTAGAAATTCTCAAATTGGTTAATACAACTAAAATTCGGTAGTAGCAACTTGTATTCAGTAAACCCGATTTATAATCGTTATAATTTCGAGGTGGTGGAAGAATATATATACCTCGGATCTGCCGTAAACAAAAACAACAACGTCAGCCTTGAGATCGTTAGAATAGAATCCTGGGTCTTATTGAAAGCAGACGAAACATCTCTAGGAGTCTTTGAGAGAAAAATACACCGAAAAATGTATGGCCCTATAGTGCACAATGGCGAGTACCGGCTAGGCCATGTCAGTAGAATGGATGTAAACGAACCAGCACGAAGGATTTTCGAAACCGAACTCCAAGGAAGACGAAAAATGGGAGGGATCAGGTTGACGAATCCCTGCGTACACTTGATATTACCAACTGGGGAGATAAGGCAAAAGATCGAACTCCGTTTTGTAAGGTCCCCGAACTTACAGGAAGGAAGTTTCAGGAAGTTCCGGACAAATTTCTCCAGCGTATTCCTTGGCTCATATCATGAAGAAAAGTCCACTAGGACCATGTCCGAAAATGCAAGGGTGCGAAATGGCAACGGGTTCAAAATTTTCGGATTGGCAACTTTACCCTACTACCCTCCGACCGCCAATCGGAAAATTTTGAACCCGCTGCCATTTCGCACCCTTGCATTTTCGGACATGGGTCCTAGTGGACTTTTCTTCATGAAATGAGCCAAGGAATCCGCTGGAGAATTTTTTCCGGAACTTCCTGAATCAGCCTGTATAAAATGGAAAAAGCCTTAGCAGAAATGATGGAGCGGCAAAAAGACTGGACACAGCAGCCAGCGGTCGACAACAAGCCCTGTTAGTAGTTTATCTTCAGGTATCCGTGCGGTACCAAAATTTCAACAATTTGACGAGGATTCCAACGATTTTGATACCTACAAGAGACAAATGGAAGAACATTTTAAAGCCTATGGAGTAGAAGAGGAACGGAAAAGGTCCTTCTTTTTTATCATGGATTGGTGACAAAACCTTTCGACTGCTGCAGAAACTGTTTGGGAAACATAGCATGGGAACGTTATCATATGCTCAGCTATTATCAAATTTGGAAGTGCATTACAAAAGCAAGATTCACGTTATAAAATCAAGGTATGTATGCTTAGTCAATGGATAACCGAATTAAGAGGTATGGCAAGAGATGGAAATTGTAATGCAGATTTTTCTGATGAGTTAATTCGTGATATTTTAATTTTATTTACACCCGATGAGACTGTAAGAACCGCCGAAGAATCAACGTTTTCTGAAGTTTTCAAATTAGCCGAGACTTTTGAGGCTACACAAAAGACAATAAGCAGCATCAGATCCAATCAAGCTGGAGAGAACTCAATTTTTGCTGTTAAGCAAGATGGATAAACTAAAAAATACCCAAACCAACAAAAATATCAAATAAATAAGCAATGGCCAGCATGCAGTGGTTGTTTCAAGGAACACGAAAAAAGGAAATGCAAAAAGTGAGTTGGCAACCCTTTTGGATAGACGTACATTTTAGCAGTGCTCCGATCGTTGTGTACAAATTATCAATTTTTAACCATAATAGCATTATAAATTAGAAAAAAACATTGTGAGAAAGCATAATAGTGCACTGTTATCAACCTGAAACAAAAATCATGTCAAAAAAGCAAACTCGTCGTAGTATTGTGAATAAAAAAATCATTTGTATCAAATGCGAAAGAGAGATCAAAGAGCACAGTGATGATTATATTCAAAGACTTTCACTCTCAATGTTCTGGTCTTCTTACCAGGAGAGAATTTGAGCGACTTTTAAACAATGAGAGAACAATACAATATTCAATATTCAACAATATTCAATATTCAACAATATTGTGCAGATGAGAAGGAAGATTTAAAGCAGGAGTTAAAGAAGATAAACAATGAGTTAAAAAAACTAGAGAAGTTAGATAAATTGGAACAGCTGACTGAATCGATCAATTTTATGTCTGCTAAGTTCGACGAAGTTATAAAAGATGTTGAGCAAAACAAAAGGAAAATAAATGATATAGAAAAAGAAAATAAAAATTGAAGAATGAAATTGAAACATTAAAATCCTCTGTAAAAATTATAAACAATAATCGTGTTAAGAACGACTGCATAATAAGCGGACTAAAAGTGGAAAATGGTATAAAAGCGGTTGATGCAGTAATTAGCTTTTCGAAAAATGTTGGTGTTGAATTAGACTGTAATTCTATGGATGACGCCTACTTTATTAAGAACAAAAGACAACAAAATGAAAAACAAACAGTTGTTGTGAAGTTTACTTCCAAAATGCATAAGGAGAAGTTAACGGGTGCTAAGCCCAAGCTAAAAGAAAATGAAAACACTAAGAATGTATGTATATATAAATGATTTCCACAGCAAGGAAACACTTAATTTACTTTACCATGCCAAGTCCCTAAAATCAATTGGATATCAATATGTTTATGCTAAAAATGAAAGAGTTTTTTGTAAAAAGAGTGACATTTCTAAACAAAATGCTACAACAAACAAACATTGGGCACGAAGATCTATAGTGCAGAATAGAGAGGCTGTTGAAGTTGTTTTGGGTGATGAAGATGACGCACGTTTTGTATCTCCTTAATTTGAATTATTTACTTTTCTTTATTATTTTTCTGTTAAATTTTTTCTTTCTTTTTAAATGGTAAATAATAAATATTTTAATGAAGTTTTTGAATTTTCAAATTATATTGGCAGCTTAAATAAAGTTTATCTATTGTTACTAAGTATCAATGTTAGAAGTGTTTCTTCGATTGAAAAGTTAAATAAATTTAAATCTTTAATAGCAAGTTTATCAGTTTTACCAGATGTAATTGCAATACAGGAAACATGGTTTCGTTCTGATTTAACCCAGCTGTATGGAATTCCTGGATATTGCGGTGTACATTGTTGCAGAGATGATAGTTATGGTGGTACTTCAATATATGTATGTGAAAAATGAATGGAAATATAGTGTAGAAGTTTGTAAAAGTGAGGGGTTTGTTGAATACATATGTATTAAGTTAAAAAATTTTAAAATTGATAACAAGCCATTGAATATATTTTCCTTTTATCGATCTCAAAAGTGCAGTGTCGTTAACTTTTTGAATAGTTTTGAGGAAAATTTTAGTAACTTTGCCCACGATCCTATTATCGTTGTCGGTGACTCTAACATTGACATGTTTCATAATCCACATTATAGTGAGTTATTATCTACATTTAACAATTATGACTGTGACAGTGCTCATACTTTTGTAACTAGGCCTAACACCGGGACATGTATTGACCAAGTATTCAGCAATTTTTCTGATAGAATATTTGTTGATTCGGTTAAATTCGATTTGTCCGATCATAATTTAATTGCCTGCAAGTTGGGAGTTATGAGGAAACGGTCAATAAATCAGTATGTGGATATTCAGAAAATACGTCATGACTATGAAAAGGCCTCTGATTGAATACAAGGAAGAACTATTGAGGAAGAGACGGAGGTCGAGGCACAAAGATATAGTGGAGAATTCTTTGAGAAGGATTAGTAAAGTTGTGAAAATTGCGAAAAGAATATGTATGGAATATTTTTATGTTGACAATCTGCAAAAGACCGGTGGTAATATGAAAAAATCTTGGAATTTTATAAACAGTACTTTAGGTAGAATGAAGAAAACAAATATTGACTTAAAGGATTCACAAGGTCAGGAATTGGTGAGTGATCAGTCTGCTGAAAAACTCAGGCAGTCAATTCATACTCGACCAGATCATTATAACGGTCTTCGAACGCATTTACATTCCCAATGTCGATTTTCAATTAATAGTATTCAATGCGTAGATGTTCATGAGGTTATAGCAACCATGAAAATAAATAAGAGCCCCGGTTATGATGGCATTACTCCAACGTATGCCAAAAGATGTTCTGGAGAAATTACCCCAATTTTAGTGGACATATTTAATGAAATGCTTTATGATCATGAGTATCCCGATTTACTAAAAATGCATAAAGTGGTTCCAATACCTAAAGAGCCAAATGCATCTTCTTTGAATATGTATCGACCTATTGCAATACTTTCAGTAATAGATACAACTTTTGAGAAAATTTTGTTCGATAAATTACAATTATACTTTGATAACAACAATCTGTTGTACGATTTTCAGTTTGGTTTTCGAAAAGGTTGTGGCACTCAGGAAGCAATATTAAACGTCTTGCATTCTGTTTATAAGGGTCTAGATCATGGTTATTGTGGGGTTGCGGGAGTGTTCTTTGACTTTACAAAGGCTTTTGATCTGGTTGATCATAGTATAATGTTGGAAAAATTAGTTCACTATGGAATTCAAGGGTATGAATTCTTATTGTTCAAAAGTTATTTTTCGCATCGCAAGCAGTATGTTGAGATAAATGGATCAAAGAGTCGAACTGGTAGTGTCGAATGTGGAGTGCCGCAGGGTAGTGGATTAGGTCCATAAAAGATTAGATCTCGTTGTTGCAAATTCCAATAAATGTTCCAACATTTTCGGATTAAATTGGTATGATCAATTCCAGAACGTGCAGATTTTCAAGATGGATGAAAATCTTGACATAAAGGAAATGTGTGACGAATTTGCTGAACGTTTTTTTTCTGAAGAATTGGGCTTATGTAAGACTATGAAGGGACATATTTATTTGAAACCCGATGCAAGACCAAAATTTTTTAAGCCACGACAAATACCATATGCTCTTCACGACCCGTTTAAGAAAGAAGCCCAACTGTTGACAGATTTAGGTATATGGAAACCTGTGAAATATAGTCAATGGGTTTCCCCACTTGTGATTGTTCCTAAGCCGAAAGGGAAAGTTCGAGTTTGTGCAGATTTCAAGGTCACTAGCAATCCATTGATGGATGTTGAGCAATATCCTATACCACGAATTCGTGATATATTTCACAAACTTAGAAATGGGAAGCAGTTTTCGAAAATCGACTTGTCAGATGCATATCTGCAAGTAGAAATGGATGAAGAGTCGAAACCATTTCTTGTGGTCAATACACCATTAGGGCTTTACCAGTACGAAAGGCTACCTTTTGGTGTAGCCAGTGCCACAGCCATTTTCCAAAGATTAATTGAGCAGACTATCAGTGGAATACATGGATGTGTAAATTACTTAGATGATATTATATGTACTGGCAAAACAGAAGAGGAACATCTAAATAATTTGCGGGAGTTATTCAGAAGGTTGAAAGAAAGCGGATTTCGTTGTAATTTAGCTAAGTGCTCGTTTTTTCAACCTAAAGTGGAATTTTTGGGGCATATTATAACAGGATCGGGCATTTACCCATCAGAATCTGGAACTGAAGCAATGAAAAATCTTCCTCGCCCCAAGAATATTACAGAACTTCAGTCTTTTATGGGAAAAATTAATTATTACTGTTCCTTTATTAATAATTATTCTACAGTGTGTGGTCCAATTAATTCGAGCACATGACAGTGCTTTTCAAAGTCTTAAGAAGCAATTGGTAGATTTAGCTAAATTAGTACATTTTGATGAAAACTTGCCTATTGTTCTAGAAACGGACGCTTCTTCATACGGCATTGGAGCCGTGATACCGCACATTTTTCCGGACGGATCGGAAAAGCCAATTGTTTATGCCTCAAAAACATTGTCGGATCACCAAAAGAATTATAGTCAGTTCGAGAAGGAAGGACTTTCGATTATTTTTGGTATCCGGAAGTTTCATGAGTATTTGTACGGCCGCAACTTTATTTTAGTCACTGATCACAAACCTCATGTGTCTATATTTCATCCATCAAAGGGCATTAATGTTCCATCGGCTCAAAGGTTACAGAGATGGGCGTTGACTTTATCTGCTTACTGTTATGATATAAAATACAAGAATACAAAACAGCAGGCTAACGCAGATGCCTTATCTAGATTACCACATACTGGAGACCAACAGTTCGATAAATTTATTGAAATTAATGAAGTACATATGGATGAACAATTAGAATTGACTCAAAGCAAGCGTCAAAAAGTTCAGAAAGGGACAGTACTTTGCGTAAAGTTATGCACTATGTGAAGAATGGTTGGCCTGAAAATGTTTCTGACAAGGAACTAATTCCGTATTTTCGTCATCGATTCCACTTAACCCAACTCGAAGGAGTCATTCCACAAAGTTTGAGACAGAAAGTGCTCACTGTTGTTCGACAAGGTCATTGGGGGATTGTTCGCATGAAGCAAATAAGTAGAAGATACTGTTGGTGGCCAAATATCGATGAAAATATTTTGTAAATTAGCTACTTCATGCCATGCTTGTAATATGTACAGCTCTGCTCCACCTAAGATATTTTCATCATGGCCAAAACCTACCTCACCTTGGCAACGAATTCACCTGGATTACGCCGGTCCATTTAAAAACTATATGTGGTTAGTAGTTGTGGATTCGTTTTCACAGTTTCCGTATGTGGCAAAAGTTAAGAGTGCTACATCAATCGAGACAATTAAAGCACTGCAATTCATTTTTGCTATTGAGGGTTTGCCGGAAACAATTGTAAGTGATAATGGGACTCAGTTTACGTCACAGGAATTCAATGAGTTTTGGAAACGGAATGGCATTCAAAACCTGACAACAGCACCATTTCACCCTGCATCTAACGGACAAACAGAAAGGTTTGTCCGCACTTTTAAATCATCTTTAATTAAACAATTGGAGAGTGGAAAAGATTTGGAAAGCTCACTGTTAGTTTTCCTATCTACATATAGAACAACATCTAATAAAGATGGTAATTCACCTGCTGAAATAATACATGGTCGACAATTTCGCACTTTATTATCGCTGCTAAGCCCACAAACAAGTCCTTCCACTGATTCGGTAACAACTACAAAACCAAAACAATTTGGAATAAGCGATATGGTTATATGCAAGAACTTTAGTAAGAAGGGAAAAATGGTTACATGGTGCAATAGTTAAACGTCTTGGTAATGTAATGTACTTGGTTCAAGTTGGAGACAAATTGTTAAGGAGACATAAAAATCAAATCAGAATTCTAAATTCGATATCTAAATATATTGATGTCAATCGATCCGCACGTATATTATTAGACAAATAAATAAAATAAATGGTTTCCCATTACATCCCATGAAGGGACTGGGGAGAACTTCTCACAATCACTGAGCTGTGCGCTTTCCAGTTTTCACTCACTGATTGGGACCTACAATTTTACACCGATTCCGAACGGTAATTTGAGAAGCTTTTTCATGGCTAGATACTCGATAGTGTCGCCGTCACTATGCGAGGTGACCGCCGCCGAAAGAAAATTTGAAGGTGGTCAGAGCCGGGTTCGAACCCAGGATCTCATGTACAAGAGCCGCGCACACTAACCATTGCACCACCGACGGCCACATATTATTAGACAACTGCAACTTATATGGTGGAAATGATATCGTTATTCCAGCTATGTTTCCCGACCCAGTTTTTCCTTCACCTTCGAATAATTCTGAAGACCTACTATTGATACATCAGCTCAAGCAACTACATTTTCCCCGGAAAATAATAATTATCAAGCCACAGGAAACGCAACATCAGGTATGGATACATTGCCACCTCAAGGAAGAAAATTGGTGCGCTTGAAACCGAAACTAGATAGATACTCGCCTTTAATGATAAAGAAATTGGCAAGGAGGAAATGATATGTTTACTGGGAAATGTTAATACTAGTTTTCGTTAAAACATTATTGATCGCATTATTAATTGTAATTCAAAAAATGTTCTGGGTTTTTTTCGTTCATTCAAATATTTGCTTCCAATAAAATAAAACATATTAAGCTGTAATTTTGTTTTCATTGTATTCAGTAATGTTTACAATTTCATCATGGAGAGAACAACGTTTACAAATTATTAAATTTTTTATTTATCAAAATAATCGTTCTCCAATGGCAACTTTTCGTTCGCTTTTGCTATTTTATGGTCGAAATAATCGTCCACTTTTGCTCGCTATTACGAGCGTACTTTTCTTTACATAATGTTAAAGAAGACAAAAAGACGCTCGAAGTAATGAAAATATTGCTGCCGTTCAAGCAAGTGTTGCTGAAGACCGCAATTTATCGATTCCAAGACGTTGATTTTTGCGAGAAATGTTTGGAGATTCGATTATTTCAAGAAATTGTGACATTGAATGGCCTCTAAGAAGTTGTGATTTATCACCATTAGACTATTTCTTGTGAGGTTATTTGAAGTCATTGGTCTTTAGCAATAAACCAGACGCTCTTCAAGCTTTACAAGTGAATATCGAAGTCGTTCCTGCAAAAGAAGACGTGGAGGCCATTTGAACGACGTTTTATTCAGAACTTAATTGTTTCGATTGCACTTCACATTAAATAAAAAACATTTGAATTTCCTTAACAATTAGTGTGTTTATTTTTAAAGAAATCTTATCACTCAAATTGGAAACCCCGTTATTTACTTCATTTGATATTAAAGTTTTTAGTTTTTGATTTGTGGTAGTTTTTGATTAGTTCGTATCTATCACTTAGAGACTTTAGTAGAAACATCACTCTGTCTTTTGAAATAAACATATTTTATAAACATTATATTTTATAAACAATTAGAAAAAGGTTCAGAGATAGATGGATTTTTGCTATTTAAATTTTTTTATTTCCGATTTATCAACAAGGACAAAGTTAAAACATCTTTTATTACTGGCAACTAATTGAAGTATACGGTCCAAAGATTGGACAAATTATGTCACTTCGTCTTGAGCTCATTTTAAATTTAAAAATATTCCGACAACTGATTATATTTGGTTGACATATACTCCACGGAAATTTAAAAAACATTTTTTCCGTTATCTACGAAACCAAAAACAGCGAATCCAAAACAGCGAAAAAATAAGAGCGAATAAAAAATGAGCGAAAGGTAAAATGAGCGAATAAAATTAGTGACATCAGACTTATAAAATTAAGTTTTTTTTAATTTCATAAGTCGGATTTCGCTAATTTCATTTTGAATATTTAAAAGCACTGTACAACAATTATAATGTTAATACTTGTTGTTTTTATAAATTTAACAAGTTTGCCATGAATCAATTTTGTTGTATTGCACACAACTTTAATCTCCAAATTTAATTCGAGTATTATAGTTTTATTCAAGTAGTTAATATTGTGGTTTATTTAAAATGCGAAAATTAAATTTATCGTTTGTTAATTAGAAAATTATTATATTTTTGATAATTTGTATAATTTTTTGTGTATTTAATATATTATCAAATTTATGGAACTTTCGCTCTTTTTTATCTTTCGCTCATTTTATTATCTCCTTTTTTTCTTTCGTTGTTATTTTGTCGCTCTTATTAATTCGCTCTTTTTGGGTGATACCCATTTGACACCAATTTTGTGAAAATGTTCAATTTACACTACACTACTATAGCCTACTTTCGACGCTTGTAGGAGATGAGACATACCATCCAAAAAAATTTTAAAATTATTGTTCTTGAATTATCGGAAATACTTAACAACGCGTAACGCATTTCCATCAAAAAAAAATAATGATTTGGTTCAAACTTCGAAATGCTGTGGTGGACCAAAATTACTCTACAAAAAATGTAGTAGTCTTCTTTCCTTAATCTACTCCAGATTGCGCAACTTTTGACACCAAGTTTGCAAAAAAATTTCAAATTTTTTTGGACAAAATACACTACGATCGCTAAATTCAATGGATGGTAGTTGAGAGAAGTTGATCTCCAACTTTCCCCCCCCCCCCCCCCCATAATTTGCTGTGAAATTCGCGTCGTTTGAGACCTAACGTGCACAAATTCATAATTCGGGACATCCTAGTGTACATACGTTTGAGACCTAAATAAAAAAATAAATGGTTTCTCATTACATCCCATGAAGGGACCGGGAACCAACTGTCACCTAACGTGAACAAATTCATAATTCGGGACATCCTAATGTACATACATTGTTATACTTATACAAAAGCATTTAAAAACCATACATGGGCACACTGCAGTATATCCCTGCAAACAATTGGAAGTGTATTGGAGGTGTCCATTTTAAGACGTCACTTCAGATAGAATCAATTTTTATAACAACAATTTACATTATATGTATGAGTATAAGAAACGCGAAAACAAAAAGAATAAAAAAATGTGCTGGTCAGTACTTCGTAATTTCTGTTGTGAACTGTAGGGGCTGATATTTGTGTTTTTATACATTTTGTGAAATTAAACCCGACAAGGCAAAAATGAGTGCGGTGTCAGAAAAAACATTAAAAATGAGGAATAAGAGAGAGGCAGCCAAACTGACTGAAAAAATATTTCAAAGTTCATCTGCCGGCAATACAAATGTGGGGAAAGAGAAAGATAATGCCGATAATTGTTTAAAAAATGTAGAAAAATGCAATGCTGAAGTTAATAATGCTGGAATTATTGAAAGTTGTGTTTTTTCTGAAAATTTATGTAGTAATAGTCCAGTGAATAGTTCAGAAGACAGTGAGACTGACTATGTGAGTGATGCAGATGAAGACCGTGATATAAATGTAGTGTTTGTGGAATGTTTAAGGCAATGGTCTGTTAAAAACAATATTTGTAATAGTGCGCTAAATCAATTGTTGGGAATTCTGAGGGACAATAACATGTGTGTACCCAACGACTGCAGAACTCTAAAAAAGACCCCAAAGGAAACTGTAGCCCGTAGAATGGGTGACGATGGCGATTTTTATAGTCATTATGGCCTAAAAGACGCACTTACCGACTTTTTATTTGCTAACAAATACGAATCAGATGTTATTGAACTTGATTTCAATATTGATGGGCTTCCAATATGTGAAAGAAGTTCAAAGAAACAAGTGTGGCCAATTTTTTGCAATGTCCCTGGCTTTTGTGAGGTACTTTTAGTCGGCGTTTTCGAAGGTTATTCCAAGCCAAAAAATTGTAATGAGTTCTTGTCGGAATTTGTTGATGAATTAAACAACCTGATCCAAAATGGGCTTCAATTTAAAAATAAATTGTTTAATGTAAAAATCCGCTGTTTTATAATGGATGCACCAGCAAGAGCATTTGTTTTGGGAATAAAGGGTCACACCGGTTATTTCTCTGCACGCGTTGTTTACAAAGAGGAGAGATGTTTAAAAATCGTGTTGTGTTTTCCAGTTTTGAATTGTCCCAGTTGCGGAATGATGAATCTTTTAGAAACCGATCTCAACCAGAGCACCATAATCAACAGAGTTCAACAGTTATAGAAAAACTTCCGATTGATGTGGTATTTCAAATTGGATTGGACTACATGCATGTTATTTGTCTCGGAGTAATGAAAACACTTTTAAAAGCTTGGGCGAGGAAAAAGGGAGAACATTTTTCTCTAGCGTCATGGCAAATTTCCCATATTTCTAGCCAGTTACTTAATCTTAAAAACTGTATTCCTACTGAATTTGCAAGAAAGCCGCGTTCATTAGATGATCTAGAAAGATGGAAGGCAACTGAGCTTCGTCATTTCCTTTTATATTATGGTCCATTTATTTTAAATTATGGTGTATCACAAGAGAGATATATTCATTTCCTTAAACTTTCCATTGCAATTATAGAATACTTTTAGATAAGAAAAATTGTGAAACTAATAATGCTTTTGCTCAAAATTCCGCGGTTGTACGATAAGTCATTTTTAACTTGTAATTTTCATTATCTGCTACACTTACATATTGACGCAAAAAAATTTGGAAGTTTAGAAAGTATTAGTGCATTTAGATTTGAAAACCAACTTCAAAAAATTAAAAAGGAAGTTAGGAAAAGTAATTATGTGTCCGCTCAAATATATAACAGGCAGGTTGAAAAAAGTTTATTGTTAAATCGAAGTAAAATACTACAAGAAATAACTTTCAGCCGTAAGAGACCTTGTACTGATTCTGATTCCTATTTTTATGTAATAAGTAAAAATTTCAAATATTCTATATATGAGCCAAATAATTTTTGCTTTGTTGGTGACGAAGTTGTCAAGATTGAACAAATATTTAATGTAAATAACTTGCCCAGTTTTAAAGGGAAAGTTGTTAAAAATCTAAAACCATTATTTAATGAACCTCTCAACTCCAACAATTTACAAATTTATGAAGTAAACGAACTAATTGTAGAAAAGGAAATATCGTTTGCGATTTCAGATATAAAAACCAAAGCAGTTATTTTAAAAAATAAAGAAAATACTTCAATCGGTATATTTCCTTTTATTTTATAATAACATCTTACAAAAATGGTAAGATATTAAAATATTATTTAATTAAATAGTGTAATTTATTTACTTTTTTTCATAGACGATATTCCATGTAGTTCAAACCAACATCTTACAAGTGAAAACATTCAATATGTGAATTTATCCACATTAAATCAAGTTAGTTTTAAAACATATATTTGCGACTGCATCTCATAATCTATTAATCTAATTATTCATATAGCGATGGAAAAAAATATAGTTCATGAAGCCCAATCTATGACTGATCTCCTCAATGAAATGCGTTCACTGAAGTTGGAGCTTAAGAAGAGGAATGAAGCTAGCCAGAAACTAATTTCAACTTTGACAGCTGAGGTCATAGCACTCCGTAATGATGTTCGGAAACTTAACTCACACAATTTTGATGTTGAGTCCACACTTTTACCAGCGCTGCCATTTACTTCGCTTTCCGAATTTAAAGAGTTCGATGGAAAAATTTTAATAGAGGACGACATGCGAGCTGAACTGGTACATTAATTATTTTATGTTATCCTATGTATTTAAATGATGCACTAACTTTGATTACATTATAATATTTCAGAAAACTGTTATACAGCGAGTAGGAGGACGTGATATGGCATCATTTCTTAAAATGGCAATAAGAGCGCTAATATCGGACGAATTGGCTATAGATTTGACTTGGCGTGGAACTGCTGACAAGCCGAGCATTCAGCAATTCAATTCGTTTAACATAATAAAAGGTTTAGTATTCTACTCAAGTATGCAAAATTGTTATACCCAAACAATTATTTTGTCTTTTTTCAACAGATATATGCGTTTCAAAGTTTAAGACTGCGACTGTTTTCGACATCAATAAAGTCTCTCAGTAACATTTTTTGCACGCGAAGGATCGTGTCAACAAACGGCAGCGGAAAAATTAATATAATAATTTATTTAAAAATATAAAAACAAAGAATGTTTCATGAATTTTTTATATAAATACATAGTTTCTACATGTTACACTTCTAGAATATAATTATTCGTCACTTAATAGTGACCTCAAGAAGACACTAGAAATTCACTTTCTTACATATATCGCGTAGTGGCACAATTCTTCCCGACGCAGGCCACTTCTTCGATAGGAAAGCGATAGTTTCCGCGTTAAGTTACCACTTCTTGGCGTGACGCCTTAGTGAAGAAAGCGATAGAAAATGTGTCATTTAATAGTGACCTCAAGAAGACACTTTTTCTTGTCTTCTAGAAGTGACTAGAAAGTCACTTTGTTACATGTATCGCGTAGTGGCACAATTCTTCCCGACGTGACACCTTAGTGAAGAAAGCGATAGAAAATGTTTGCAGGGATATTACCTGCATTCCAAATAGTAGTAATCAGTAAAGTTTTACTGATAATGAAATTTAATATGCATTACCAGGAAATTTTTTCTGATTACTGAACAATTTTACTGGCACTGAAAAGTTTTAACACTTCACTTTTCATTAAACAGTTGTATCAATATATTTATCGGTACATATGTTAGCATGGAGTGTGTTTCCACCGATTCGGCAAATTATCTCCACGAAACAATTTTATTTATACCTGGTTATACAATGGCAAATTGTCTAAAAAAATCATCCATCTGGGGTTGTGAATCCTTCCTCAAAAACTCAAGCGATGTACATTTTGAAATGCTTGTTTTAAGAAAGCATAACAGCGCGTACGATACATCGTCGCGATTCTTTTTAGACCACGTAGAGCCAACAAGTCATTTTTCAGAAAACGAAAAAACATAACTTTTAAAATAATATTATTAATATCACTTAGATTACAGCCAGCACAAAGAATCAAAGAGGCAACAACAAACAATAGCAAACGAATGGGTACCTGAATTTTTTCACATTATGTACCTGAAATTGTATTGTTTATTCTCTCTGAACATTGGAGACTGGGGCTTCATGTACAAGAGCTAGTATTTTGTAAACTACATCTAAAACCACAACGTCAAAAAATTTTAAAATTTACAAAGATTTCCACACTGAACGGAAAAGCATCGTCACAGAGATGAAAATGTTTATCACCCCAACAACTTTTGTAAGGTAACGTACAGCTTCATTCCCGCTAAAAATGTGTTCATCAACTGCAAATTGTTCGTCATTGCGATCAAAGCATGGTTGGTGCTGCAATGAATTTGGTTAATTATTCCAACAAATTTGTTTCATTGCTGCAATAAATTTGTTCCGTTGCGGCAATGAATTTGTTTCATTGTTACAATTAATAAGTATCGTACTTGCAATGAAATTATTTCATTGCTGCAATGAATTTCTTTCATTACAGCAATGAAGTTGCTTCAGATAAACCTAATATCATTAGTTTAAATTTCATGCACTTACTTTTTTTTATGTTTAACCCAGTTTTCTACAAAATTGAAAATAAATAAAATTGTTACAGGAACGAAAATTAAGTTGTTGCAGCAACGAAATCATGCATGAAATTTTTCGTTGCAGCGACTACCAAATTCTCGGATATACGAGACTTTTCATTGTAGCAACGTAAAACATGAATTGAAGGGTGCCAAAAGTTTCTTTATTGAATGCACCATAAGAAAATTGAAGGAAACAGAGATTTTTAAGACATTTTTGGTTTTTTTACAAAAAAAATTAATAGGTCAAATTCGAAAAATTTCATATTTTTTCCATACATTTTTGGGATTGTGTGGGAGCTGCTATAAGGGGCAGTGAATGAGGTTTGATTCCTTTAAAAGAAATGTCGGTTATGTTATATTCCGATTTGCCTGACTAGAAAGCGCACAGCTCACTGGTTGTGAGAAGCTCTCCCCGATTCCTTCACGGGATGTAATGGGAAACCATTTTTTTTACATTCGATTTCTCATCGCTCATTCTCTCATCCACGCTGTGCTCTCTCAAATATCGAACCTTCATTGCGATCAGCTGTGCCACGGATATAAATAATATGCAAATATACTAAGAGTGTGTAACAGCTGTAAAACTTTCCTAGTCACTGACCTAGTTGCGATTTCGTGGAGTTTCAGTTGCAGATTAGCATTAATCAAATGTATTCTAAACTTTATTAGTATAACTCGAACGATCATTAGTATCAATGAAACGTAATTTGTTCAGTTTACTTTTAGTGGCCGTCGGTGGTGCAATGGTTAGTGTGCGCGGCTCTTGCATATGAGAACATGGATCGATCCCTGCTCTGAACACCTTACATTTCTTTCGACGACGGTCACGTCGCCCAGTATTGGCGACACTATCGATTACTTAGGCACGAAAAGGTCACAGTCAGTGAGTGTAAAACCGAAAAGCGCATAGCTCACTTGTTGTGAGAAGCTCTCCCCAATCCCTTCATGGGATGTAATGGGATACCGTTTTTTGTTTACTTTTAGTTGTTAGTTACTTCTACATTTTTTTAATTACTTTATCCACGTTTTTCGTTGAGATACTCCTGGCAAGGGCTATAGGTGCCACAACTAATCGACTATGAAGTTGGAAATTCATGAAGAAACAAAAAGAAATACCGGGCTCGTCTCATCCATTCTCATTCTCAAATACACTAATCAACAAAAATTTAACTTAGATCCACATTATGGATGTAGAAGTAAAACATTTTACCATTACTTTTTTAATTGTTAACTTATACGTATACAAATTGAAGCAAATGGATATGACTATATTCTACAAAGTTTAGTCCTTAAAGCCCTGAACACACTCCAGTCGAAATCTCGTGTTTGGAGATTTCGTTTAATCAAACTCTGTTTCTCAGTACAACAATCACCTGTAACCTGCTCCAGTGTGAATGCAGTATAAGACTCAGGAGAACATTATCAAATACAATAAAAATTCAAATATTTAAAAACTGTTTAGGTGTAAAATATAAAATAAGTCAAATTTTCCTTGAGTATTTCTTGTGCAGTATTGTTATATTATTTGTGAAAGACATACTAGAATGAAATATTAAAAGAGTAAAGAGCTACAATATCGTCGAAGGTTGCAATGAAATCATTCGGAATACTTAGGGTTTATTGAGGTAAAACCGAAATTTAATCCCTGTCCTTCAGCTGAAATCTTCTTTGGCCTATAAATAAAAATTCGATCAGGGTTATTGATATCATGCCTATGGACTTCAACAATTTATTGGTTTAGTTGAGAACCTAAATCCACTGTCGCACAGATATGTTCCTCCCTTCTTGACTTTTGAACTTTCCCCATTTTTTTTTGCTATTTTGTGTTAATATGACACTATCACTACGCTGTATCAAACAGAGTCTTAAAATCTGATATTTATCTTTCAATTTTTATAAAAAAAATTTACTTTTTAAATTCTTTATATTAACTTGTGGCCGTCGGTGGTGCAATGGGTAGTGTGCGCGCCTCTTGTACATGAGATCCCGGGTTCGATCCCTGCTCTGACCACCTTAAAAAAATCCTTTCGGCGGCGGTCACCTCGCATAGTGACGGCGACACTATCGAGTATTAAGCCATGAAAAAGCTTCTCAAAATACCGTTCGGAATCGGTGTAAAAACTGTAGGTCCCAATCAGTGAGTGAAAAATTGGAAAGCGCACAGCTCACTGGTTGTGAGAAGCTCTCCCCAATCCCTTCATGGGATGTAATGGGAAACGGTTTTTTTTTTTTTTTTTTTGTTTATATTAACTTCACCTGTCTGTATGCATGTACATAAGTTTATATGCCGAAAAAACTTTGGATTGATTTTTAACCCTTTTCCCTTTTTTTAACCCAAAATATCAAATTTTTAACCCAAAATATCAAAATATGGGCGGGATTGGACAAAGGGGCGTGGTACCTCCCATACAAATCACATATTAAAAATCTATTATTTCTGCTCCTGTTAACGGTATCTGAACAAAATTGGGTATGTTGGTTAGGTGTACATACTGTAAGATCTGCTGCAAATATGGGCGGGATTGGACAAAGAGGCGTTGTAGCGTTGTCATTTAAAGTTTGTGTCTAGAGTAATTTATAAAATAAAAAACCATGTGTCATATATAATGAAATTATAGTCAAAAAAGATGTTTATTACGGGTTGGTATTTTTGTTATGTACACACAATTGAAAAATTTTTCACAAAAATGCGCCTTTAAACATTTGTTCACCAGTTTTTGTCTGATGTTTGGTTTATTTGCTTATTTTATGATTTAGCTTTTTTTTACTTTTGCTCTTTTTTAGCTTGTTTTTTAAAAAGCTTCTGGCAACTCTATGCAAACCAAATCGTCGCTCGGTCCCTCTCTGTCTCTATCAAAATTTAAAACAGTTCCCAATTTAGGGGTTTTTTCCCCAATTTAGGGGAGGTTTCCCCAATTAAGGGATTTTGTTGTAAAAATTAGGATACATTTTTTGATTAGGGAATCTGGCGATCTGACTGGAATTGTATGCGCCGTATTTTGGTTCAAAACCGAAATATATCGGAAAACAGAAAACGTCAAATTTTTGATGTTAAATATTCTCAAGGGTTGCAGATAAAACTATTTGAATATGGATTAAAGAGTTAATACAGTTAATTCAAATGTCAAATTCTGTAAGAAAACAATCCTGGAAATCGTAATACTGCGACGATTTAGTTGTATATAAACGACATATTAATGAGGCCCATGCAGAGTAGCAAATTTTTGGAGATGAATAGTAGTTGTTTGCGGATTTTCGGGGATAGCCTAACAGGATTTAGGGATTTCGACAATGCCCATTTTTTGCATATACTAGGTCTTTTTAAACTGAAGAGTTTGAGTCTTCGTAACTTCTTTCGAATAGTTTCTGTTGGTTTATTTTATTACACTCAACACATTAAAACTGATTAAATGAGAAACTGTCACTGTTACTACAAATTATGTCGGCTTTGACTTTTTACTAAGTTTTGTGTTGAAAAGGGGTGGAGATTTTTGATATGGAACCAACTAGAACTTTTAACAAATTTTAATGTTTTTTCCCAAGCAACACGTCTGAGCCAACTTGTAAATAATTCAGAATAAAAATGGTGAACACAATCTGAAATTAATAATTTCGTAAGTACAAATTGTTATCAGATCGCTGATAAATCATGGGCATTTTTGGGGTGGCGTTAACAATTTGCATATTTTGTTTTATTTTTGCCAATGCATTTATAAACTACTGCAAATTAAACTATTAAAGAGTTATGAGTTGTATATAAATTGCTTTTTATAGGCAAATAAAATATAGCAGTGACAACCCACCGTGCCATATGAATCCGTTTCGAATTTGAGACGGACTAGCTTCTTCATACATTTTATCTGAAACGGATAACGAATCCGTTTGATGAAGCAATTCCTCTCGAAAACGCGAATCGTCTTATTCGAGCCCGTTTCGGGCTCGTTTTTTGTAAATAAATTGCATTCGAAACGGATCCACTTTTATACTTTTTTGAGGATTCCAAACGGATTCGCACTGATATTTAAAATTGAAAAATTTATCACCTCAGATATGAAACTCCGACTTTAAATATTTTTGTTAACATACCGAATTACGAGTTTGGTTTCCTCACGAGATGTTTGTAATTTCAAGTTTATATTTTTGCGAACTCGATGGATACGCCATATCAAAATTTCACTGATTCACTTTTTTATGTTTTAACGGACTCGTAACGGGTTCGAAACGAATTCCCTTTATCAAGATTTTACTAGCTGTACGGAATCGAAACGGATCCGCATCCGTTTTTGTGCACATTGGGAATCACTTCGAAAGAAAATACTAAAGTCAATGTTTATACTGATTTGTTATAGTTTTGGAAATAAACCATCGCTCCTTTTTTCTAGATAATCAAATATAATTAACAAAATGTATCTTGAAAAATAGCACTACATTCTATAATCACCACTTGCCTACTTACTTATCCGGTCACGAACAACCCTGGGGGGTCAGGGACCTTACAAAACGAAGATAACATATTTCGCCAACCAGCGGTTCGATCTATTGCTTTATTTCTCCAGTTGGCAATACCAAGTGTACGCAGGGATTCGTCAACCTGATCCTTCCAGCGGAGTCTTGGTCTTCCTATTTTTCGTCTTCCTTCGAGTTCGGTTTCGAAAAGCCTTCGTGCTGGTTCGTCTTCATCCATTCTACTGAAATGGCCTAGCCAGCGCAATCGTGTTATTTTGATCCGTTGCAGAGTAGCAATTTTTTGGAGATGAATAGTAGTTGTTTGCGGATTTTCGGGGATAGCCTAACAGGATTTAGGGATTTCGACAATGCCCATTTTTTGCATATACTAGGTCTTTTTAAACTGAAGAGTTTGAGTCTTCGTAACTTCTTTCGAATAGTTTCTGTTGGTTTATTTTATTACACTCAACACATTAAAACTGATTAAATGAGAAACTGTCACTGTTACTACAAATTATGTCGGCTTTGACTTTTTACTAAGTTTTGTGTTGAAAAGGGGTGGAGATTTTTGATATGGAACCAACTAGAACTTTTAACAAATTTTAATGTTTTTTCCCAAGCAACACGTCTGAGCCAACTTGTAAATAATTCAGAATAAAAATGGTGAACACAATCTGAAATTAATAATTTCGTAAGTACAAATTGTTATCAGATCGCTGATAAATCATGGGCATTTTTGGGGTGGCGTTAACAATTTGCATATTTTGTTTTATTTTTGCCAATGCATTTATAAACTACTGCAAATTAAACTATTAAAGAGTTATGAGTTGTATATAAATTGCTTTTTATAGGCAAATAAAATATAGCAGTGACAACCCACCGTGCCATATGAATCCGTTTCGAATTTGAGACGGACTAGCTTCTTCATACATTTTATCTGAAACGGATAACGAATCCGTTTGATGAAGCAATTCCTCTCGAAAACGCGAATCGTCTTATTCGAGCCCGTTTCGGGCTCGTTTTTTGTAAATAAATTGCATTCGAAACGGATCCACTTTTATACTTTTTTGAGGATTCCAAACGGATTCGCACTGATATTTAAAATTGAAAAATTTATCACCTCAGATATGAAACTCCGACTTTAAATATTTTTGTTAACATACCGAATTACGAGTTTGGTTTCCTCACGAGATGTTTGTAATTTCAAGTTTATATTTTTGCGAACTCGATGGATACGCCATATCAAAATTTCACTGATTCACTTTTTTATGTTTTAACGGACTCGTAACGGGTTCGAAACGAATTCCCTTTATCAAGATTTTACTAGCTGTACGGAATCGAAACGGATCCGCATCCGTTTTTGTGCACATTGGGAATCACTTCGAAAGAAAATACTAAAGTCAATGTTTATACTGATTTGTTATAGTTTTGGAAATAAACCATCGCTCCTTTTTTCTAGATAATCAAATATAATTAACAAAATGTATCTTGAAAAATAGCACTACATTCTATAATCACCACTTGCCTACTTACTTATCCGGTCACGAACAACCCTGGGGGGTCAGGGACCTTACAAAACGAAGATAACATATTTCGCCAACCAGCGGTTCGATCTATTGCTTTATTTCTCCAGTTGGCAATACCAAGTGTACGCAGGGATTCGTCAACCTGATCCTTCCAGCGGAGTCTTGGTCTTCCTATTTTTCGTCTTCCTTCGAGTTCGGTTTCGAAAAGCCTTCGTGCTGGTTCGTCTTCATCCATTCTACTGAAATGGCCTAGCCAGCGCAATCGTGTTATTTTGATCCGTTGCAGAGTAGCAATTTTTTGGAGATGAATAGTAGTTGTTTGCGGATTTTCGGGGATAGCCTAACAGGATTTAGGGATTTCGACAATGCCCATTTTTTGCATATACTAGGTCTTTTTAAACTGAAGAGTTTGAGTCTTCGTAACTTCTTTCGAATAGTTTCTGTTGGTTTATTTTATTACACTCAACACATTAAAACTGATTAAATGAGAAACTGTCACTGTTACTACAAATTATGTCGGCTTTGACTTTTTACTAAGTTTTGTGTTGAAAAGGGGTGGAGATTTTTGATATGGAACCAACTAGAACTTTTAACAAATTTTAATGTTTTTTCCCAAGCAACACGTCTGAGCCAACTTGTAAATAATTCAGAATAAAAATGGTGAACACAATCTGAAATTAATAATTTCGTAAGTACAAATTGTTATCAGATCGCTGATAAATCATGGGCATTTTTGGGGTGGCGTTAACAATTTGCATATTTTGTTTTATTTTTGCCAATGCATTTATAAACTACTGCAAATTAAACTATTAAAGAGTTATGAGTTGTATATAAATTGCTTTTTATAGGCAAATAAAATATAGCAGTGACAACCCACCGTGCCATATGAATCCGTTTCGAATTTGAGACGGACTAGCTTCTTCATACATTTTATCTGAAACGGATAACGAATCCGTTTGATGAAGCAATTCCTCTCGAAAACGCGAATCGTCTTATTCGAGCCCGTTTCGGGCTCGTTTTTTGTAAATAAATTGCATTCGAAACGGATCCACTTTTATACTTTTTTGAGGATTCCAAACGGATTCGCACTGATATTTAAAATTGAAAAATTTATCACCTCAGATATGAAACTCCGACTTTAAATATTTTTGTTAACATACCGAATTACGAGTTTGGTTTCCTCACGAGATGTTTGTAATTTCAAGTTTATATTTTTGCGAACTCGATGGATACGCCATATCAAAATTTCACTGATTCACTTTTTTATGTTTTAACGGACTCGTAACGGGTTCGAAACGAATTCCCTTTATCAAGATTTTACTAGCTGTACGGAATCGAAACGGATCCGCATCCGTTTTTGTGCACATTGGGAATCACTTCGAAAGAAAATACTAAAGTCAATGTTTATACTGATTTGTTATAGTTTTGGAAATAAACCATCGCTCCTTTTTTCTAGATAATCAAATATAATTAACAAAATGTATCTTGAAAAATAGCACTACATTCTATAATCACCACTTGCCTACTTACTTATCCGGTCACGAACAACCCTGGGGGGTCAGGGACCTTACAAAACGAAGATAACATATTTCGCCAACCAGCGGTTCGATCTATTGCTTTATTTCTCCAGTTGGCAATACCAAGTGTACGCAGGGATTCGTCAACCTGATCCTTCCAGCGGAGTCTTGGTCTTCCTATTTTTCGTCTTCCTTCGAGTTCGGTTTCGAAAAGCCTTCGTGCTGGTTCGTCTTCATCCATTCTACTGAAATGGCCTAGCCAGCGCAATCGTGTTATTTTGATCCGTTTAACTATGTCAATGTCGGGATATAGTTCATACAGCTCAAGGTTCATGGCGTCGCCGATACTCGCCGTTGTGCACTATAGTAGGGCCATACATTTTTCGGAGTATTTTTCTCTCAAAGACTCCTACAGATGTTTCGTCTGCTTGCGATAATACCCAGGATTCTGCGCCATAAAGCAAGACAGGTTGAATGAGAGTCTGGTAGAGCTGGACTTTTGTTACTCGAGAGAGGGCTTTATCTCTAAAGTGCTTGCTTAGCCCAAAATAACATCTATTCGCAAGCACAATTCTCCGCTTGATGTCAAGGCTGACGTTGTTGCTTTTATTTACGGCAGATCCAAGGTATATAAATTCGTCCACTACCTCAAAGATATAACGGTTATCAACGTTCACGCTTTGGTCTAATCGCGTGGAGGCCCTGTTCGTTGAAGCCATTAATTTTGTCTTTTCCTCATTTACCGTCAGACCCACTTTTCTTGACTCCTTCTCATTTCTCGAAAACACCGCAGTAACTTCTCTAACTGTGCGTCCAATGATATCTACATACACTGCACGTCACATGAATAGGTAGTGTTTAAGCAATCATTTTAAGGTTGCTGCTCTCAAGATAATTCATGGAGAGGATTATGTTGTACTTTTTATTAAAGGTTTAACAATTGAGAAAAAGAGTGTAAACAAAGAGAAGTCGAAAAAGTTCCGTTAAATGTAATCTGAGCTTCTTTTTGTTATTTGTCAAATAAAATGTGTATTATTTTTGCGTCACTTGAATAGGTGCAGTGATTAAAAAATTAAAAAACAGTTAAAAAAATGTAAAAACAGGATTAATTTTAATTCTAAATAGTTTTCAATAATGTGTACTTCCGCCCTTCGTTAAAATTATTTCATAAATTCTGTTGGGAAGGGAGTTATACAGTTGCGATAAATATTGTAACGAAATTTGCGACCATCCCGATTGTATTGCAGCAACTAAAGACTCTCGGTCATCAAATTTCCGTCCAGACTCATACACTTTCCGAGACAACCATCCCCACACGTTTTCCATCATATTTATGTCCGGGGAATATGGTGGCCATGGCAGCAATTCAACATTTTGCTCGCTAATCCACGTTTTAGTAACCCTTGCCGTATGGATAGGAGCATTATCCTGTTGGAAAGTTCATGGGATGGGTCCAAACAAGTCTTGAAATTTTGGAAACGCCGTTTGCAGAATAGATTTATACGAATTTGCTGTCATTTTCGTGGTTTGAAATTCCAAGTCAATGACTCCATAGAACGATATCGCGCCCAGACCATTACACCACCTACTCGACTATGCCGACGGGCTAAAAAACGTTCTTCCTTCCTCAGATCATGGAAATAGTAGTTAAAGCCATCGGGTCCATCAAAATTTCACTTTTTTTCATCTGAGAAAACTACTCTATTCCACTCACTCTTCCAAGTCATGTGTTCTTTGCAAAAATTCAACCGTAGCTCCTTACGTTGCTGGTTTAGTGGTGTTTTTTTCTGCAATTTCAATAGTTTTAAATTTTCTGCTGCATTTATAATCCTTCTGACGGTAGAAATACTAGCACTGGAACCACTTTTTCCTTTGATTTTTGCAGCAGAGTCACTAGTATTGGAGGCTATTCTTAGAATATTTCGCCTTTCCGCAGCTGTTGTGGCCATTGTTTGTCTTCCCTTCATGTTTTTGCCATATTCTTCATTATTTCTTCAATAATTCCAAACAACGTTAGCACTTTTATTAATTTTCGTAGCAATTTCCCGGCCGGACAGACCTTGGTCATCATAGGCATCAATTTTTGCCTTTTATTCTACCGTTAATGATTTTCCACGGCCCATTTTCAATTAAAACTGACAGCAAATTATTTTTATGTCTTGGTTTTAAAAAATTCTGATCTATTTGGTAGTCAAATTTGACACAAATGACCATGCAAACACTTTTTAATAACTGCACCTATTCAAATGACCCAAAAATAATACACATTTTATTTGACAAATAACAAAAAGCTCAGATTACATTTAACGGAACTTTTTCGACTTCTCTTTGTTTACACTCTTTTTCTCAATTGTTAAACCTTTAATAAAAAGTACAACATAATCCTCTCCATGAATTATCTTGAGAGCAGCAACCTTAAAATGATTGCTTAAACACTGCACCTATTCATGTGACGTGCAGTGTATATCATCAGCATACGCGAGCAGCATATGACTTTTGCTGCTGATGGTTTTATTCATGTTGACAGCAGCTTTTCTCTGAATAATCTCTATTAAGATGTTAAAGAGATCGCACGATAGGGTGTCACCTTGCCTGAGGCCTCGCTTAGTTTCAAAAGGTGCGGTAAGATCCTTACCAACTTTCACTGCGGATTTGGTGTTCAACAGGGTCATCCTGCAACGGCGTATGAGTTTTGCAGGAATACCAAGCTCAGACATTGCTTCGTAGAGTTTCCCCCGTATCGGGCTATCGAAGGCCGCATCATAATCGATAAATTGATGATAGGAGTCGATTTGTTTTTCGTGTGTCTTCTCCAGGATTTGGCGTAGCGTGCAAATCTGGTCGGTTGTCGATTTTCCAGGCCTAAAGCCACACTGGTATGGTCCAATCAGGTCAGCGATAATCGGTTTTAGTCTTTCGCACATTATGCTTGATAGAACCTTATATGCTATGGATAAAAGGCTTATTCCACGGTAGTTGGCACAGAGACTCGGGTCACCTTTTTTAAATATGGGACATAGTACACTGATACTCCAATCGCCGGGCATGCATTCATCTAACCAAATTTTGCTAATGAGCTGATGCATGCACCTTATCAGATCATCGCCGCCAGCCTTGAACAGCTTCGCCGGTAATCCATCGGCCCCTGCGGCTTTATTGTTCTTAAGCCGGGCAATAGCTGTTTTGACCTCGTCTTGGTTAGGAGGGGGGCTTTCTCCACTGCCGTTTCTTACGCCTAAATAGACCGTTTATCTCCTTTCTTTTCTCCCTATACCGTTCAGTCGCAGCTCGCGTTGCAATTAACTGAAGCATTGTCATGCGTGCAGCGTTCTTTTCATCATTTGCAATGCGACACTCTTCACTGTACCATGGTTTGTTGCGAAGGGGTTTTTCAAAACCAGAAAAACCGGAAATGAGTTTCCACTGCGCTTGAAGATCGTTATCGGGAGGGGGTGGGTTCTGTGCCAAAAGTTGCGAGAGCTTCCTTGAGTAGGCTGTTGCTACCTCTGGTGATTGCAGCTTTCCGATGTCCAGCTTCCTCTGCGTCTGGCTTCGTACGATTTTCGCTCTACTTAATCTTGTGCGAACCTTTGCTGCTACCAGGTAATGATCAGAATCAATGTTAGCACCTCTGATCACTCTTCCGTCCATTACACTGGATGAGTGCCTTCCACCAATTACCACGTGATCAATTTGGTTCCTCACCACTTAAAAATATAATTTGAGGGGGCCCGGGCCCCGGACGAGATTCCCGTCCTTAACTCTACAAAAGGGGACCTTATCCATGGCCGTTGGTTTGACTTTGAACTTTTCGATAGAATATACGGGCCTCATTCTTCCTTCTGTAAGACTCACACAACCGCTTTCTCTTCATAAAAACGGGTTTTCCATCTCCTCTTTCCCTTCTGCCTGTGGCTCGCGTACCACGGTTTTTCTGTAAGCGATTTTTCATAACCGACCACGATCTCTGGTCAGGGAAGCGGTCGTATTTTTTCTCTAAGCTTTTATGCGGATGGTGGCTATACGTTCAGTCATGTGGTTGAGCCTTGATACAAGATGTCGCAGTCATTTGCCAACTACAAATCCGCAACCAAATTCCTGCTTTTTCTCATGGCAGCTGTAGTAGTATATGTCACGGTTTTTCTTCCTTGTACAGCCATGACCTGTCCATCGCATCTCCTGGACAACAGTTTACAGTGACAGCAGTGACATCTGCCAGTTTATAGTGCCAACGAACACACAAGTGCACGATTCGTCGTCGAAAAATAGGGGGTTTTATGTTTCTCATTCTCACTTTGTAAATAATCAATAAATCTTTAAGAAATTAAATTTACTATTTTGTTTGAGATTTATTGTATTTAACTATTGTTATTTGGTTTTAATTGTTAAATATTGTTTATATCTGATGATGATGCTACACAATGGAGTAGCGTAATAATGAGGAAAATAAATACAAGAACAGCAAATCTGACCTCATGCTCGGAGAATATTGATTATTTATTTCTTTTAATAATTTTGGAACAGATAATCGGATAATTTTCTCTCTCTTATCTTTCCCTCTTAATGACTCTGGAGATTTTCAATGGGATTTATAAAAAAACAAAAGCCACATCTTGGGTCTTGGGTGCCTTGGACCAATGTCCTGTGTTAACACAAAATTGGATAGCAGCAGGCCCATTTTCTGAACACTGGCATGAAGATGCGTTTTCCAATTTCCAAATATTTTGTTTCTGATACACTGTATCATTAATTTCGTCTGTGCAAAAATACAGTCCTCCTGCGCACATACAAACCCTTACAAGAATAATCAAGCTTAAATATATCACATATATTTTTGTAATTCAACTCTTCGGTTACGTTTCTCTATGTGTTAAATCGTTCATTATGACCATAAAATATCCATCCATCTGCAAAAACAAAGCCATTCCAGAGCTCCATAGCATAGATAAGGGAAATAATAGATATAGCGCGCCCATTGTCAACTTTGTTCACTAGGTGCTGTCCTGTACTACTGTCACTTTCATTGAAGTTCCCCATAATTCTCATTGACGTTTATTCAAAATTGTGGGACATTTTTATGAAAGAAATTTAAAGAAGGGAAAATGTGAGAAAATTTAGATGATTTTATACAATAGCATTTGTTTCTTATATAAAAAACTATTTCAAAGCCATGAGGCCGGTGTTGGGATACAGCCCAAATATGAACATGCCGGAACGCCTTTTTAATCTTAAAACTTCCCCGCCCAAAAACTGTAGCAACTTCTGTGGTCGCAGGTGCCAAAACCGTTAGAGTGTCTGACGACTCTCAACAAGGAATGGTAGCTGAACCGGAGGAAGAACCAATTTATTAGGACATAGACACTGGCGACATGGCTTTGCAATTCGATGGCCATCAGATATTCTGCTTTAAGTAACGTGTTGTATCCTTGTCTCGAAGTGATATTTTTGTTGAAAATTATTTTGTCTTTTGATATAAAGTTTAGAACTTTAATGTCATATTTTTATACCTGGTTTTTGGGAACAAAAAAATCCCAGTTATTGCTTTCAACGCCATCTAGAAAATTACCCAGTACACTAAAAATTTCCCAACACTTGTCCTTCAGCTATTAGATTACTTTATCTATGCTCCATAGTGTCAATGAAATGGGGTTACCGTACTGAAGTATGTAGAAAGTCAAATAAAGAGTTTTAGTACAAAAATTAATTTCCTGCGGGTTATTCAGAGGGAGGATCAGTACTTGTATGGTTTTGTATTAACGCAAATGGAAGCGGATTTTTTCAGAACCACAAAGTCAAAAATTCCATAAAAAAAAATTTGTATTTTTAATTTTTGTGTTTACAATAGAGACATAAATCTGAAAGTTGCAATGTATTGAAAGAAAATAAAATGATTTTGTTTTGAATAGACCGTGTGCCGAAAGTATCCATTGCAAACAAACACCTGTTACAATACATTTGGCATAGTGACAAAAGTGCAAATTTTTGCATATACTTACACCCAGCGAAATAATTATAAAGACAATATATTTTTTCGCGGTACTCTCAATGCACCGGGTGTTTGGAGTATAATTTTAATGCATATGTGTGTCATTAGGTATATTATGTCGGAGAATGTAACCATTCGATCTCTGTTACAAGTTTAATGAAACGTGACGTTGTTTTTTCTGTTTCTGGTGCGAAATATATATAAAGGCAACATGAAAAAGAAACCGAATTCGAACAGTAGTAAATAGGAACTTGAACAGAAGTGAGTTTTATTTGATTGTTATTTTATGGTTTTAAAATTAACGTAGGTGAAATTAAAAAAAAAATAATTTATAAAGAATACCTGGAGGAAAGTACCTAAGTAAACAAGAAAAGGGAAAATTTAAGATTATCATGATGAAGGCTGTCCAATCGGGAAATTTCGAGGCGATTGAAAAGATCTAGCTGTGTCATTGAAAATTTTATAAAATAGGGGGGCCAATATGGAAACACAAAACGACCAGGAAGGACACCACTGATCAGTGGCAGCGCCAAGAAAGAGATCAGAAGGGTTGCTGTTAAAGAAAACTTCGGCGATAAGGAAATTATTGCTGAATTGAACTTGGGAGCAGGTTTGCGTCGTGTTCTACAAATAATGAAACGCGAAATGCAACTGTCATATGGGAAAAAGTATGCAAAACTTGGTCTCATGCGGTGGGTCCCTTATAGTTTGGGCTGATATGAGTTATAGAGGAACCACTCCAATATGGTTCGTATCCACAAAATTTGACTCCGAGTATTATATTCGACTATTGGATGTCGTCTTAGTTAATTCTGGAGAGGAAATTTGTGTTCCAGAGTTTATCATCCAGCAGGACAACGCAACAGTACATCGGTCTAAGAAAACTCTAAAGTTTCTGGAGTTCAGAAATAATACAAACTCTCGACTGGTCTGCACTTAGTTCTGATCTCTACCCTATCTAGAACCTCTGGTCTATTTGCCTACCCAAGTTTACCACCCAGGCTCCAGTTGAAGAATGTCAAGGATCAAGGAGTAGCAATACCAGAAAATGGAAGATAACAGATATTGCGCATATTCATTCGTTGATAAACTCAATGGCAAGATGCTGAAATAAAATAAATGGTTTCCCATTACATCCCATGAAGGGACTGGGGAGAACTTCTCACAATCACTGACTTGTGCGCTTTCCAGTTTTCACTCACTGATTGGGACCTACAGTTTTACACCGATTCCGAACGGTAATTTGAGAAGCTCGATAGTGTCGCCGTCACTATGCGAGGTGGCCGCCGCCGAAAGAAAATTTGAAGGTGGTCAGAGCCGGGTTCGAACCCAGGATCTCATGTCCAAGAGCCGCGCACACTAACCATTGCACCACCGACGGCCACGATGCTTAGTAGAAATTATTAGCGATAATGGAGAACAAATGTCTTACGAAACTTTTTAGAATATTTAAATAAACCTTTTGCCTTTATAAATATTTCGCACTAGTAATTAGGTTATTTTTGTTGATTCACCTTGAAGAAGTCATATTCATAGTATTTTTGCTGAAAAGTATTTAATTTTGAAAGGACAAATACAATATAAAATACAAACTTGAAAATTCCTCACAACATTTGGAAAAAACAAAAAATGGTGTTGCCTTTATATTTATTTCGCGGGGTGTATATGTACGTAAATGAAGTTACTGCAGTCATTTCCGTGGACACATTTTATTATTCTATAAATTCTATAATTTGGTGGCGTTAAGTGTAAGTAAAATTTCGATTAGTCCAGTTAATTATAATGTTAGTTGGTGCACCTACATAGTATATAATAACACAATGACGTAACAACCCGCCGAGCGCAAAAACAAAACGACAAAACAAATTCCATTTATTTTTGCCTCTCAGTGTGGGCTTTTACCAAAAAGAACATAACTGAAAGATCGACTAACATAAACTTAAACGGAAAGAACACGCAGACGGAACACTGTAACGCCAATATCATGGCAATCGTTGTTTCTTGTTTGAAACTACATCTATGCAATGACTTTCGATGAAAGCATGCATAGGAAAGAAATTGTGTGAATATTGATGCTTATGGCAAAGTGTTTGTTGTGGATGTTTTCGCACAAGTAGGAGTGTTGAGACAATTCTCACTAAGTTGTGTTTTGTTTATCCATATAATGTGTGATGATATACCTAAATACTTGATCCGGGTTTTATGGTCATTTTCCCGGGAAAACTAAATTGAGTAGAATTAATAGATTAACGCAAGAGTGTAAATGGGCTGGTCTTACAGGCATTTAAATTTACTGTGAAAATTTGTATTCCTAGTACAGTCACAAGATGTTGGGAAAGAAGATAATATTATATCTAGAATAACTTAAGAAAACATTGTAAACAAATATATGGACAAATAAATATTTAAATGGGACATGGGACTGTCCGTGGAGGTAGAAAGTTTCTGATTGCCATTCACTTGGGTGTGGCCTGAAATGATTCCTTCATTGGGCAGTCCAAGCAGCTCACTACTTCCACGCAGTATGTCCTGGGCAATGGTTTTTCGGAAACCTCCGTTAGCTAACTAGAGTGAGAAGGCGAAACAAATGAGCATCAAATAAGGTTTAGTAGGTGACTGATGTCACTGAAGCTCATCAAACAATCGGGCATATTCTTTTGTCCTTAGAAGGCGGATGAGCCAAACATACGGGCCAACGGCGGATAGAAACTAAAAGAAGAAAGTCCAGGTTCAGCGTCTGATCCATAATGGGATCAAATCAAATATCCTGGCAGTAGGTATAATGCAAAAACACGGTGGGCTGGGTTTGCCACCCGCCACCGTTCATAATGGCAGTGAAAATACGTAAACGAACAAGAAAACATAAACAACCCCTATTTGTTGACGACCCCCGCAAACGTTATAAGGACCACGATTTACGGATATGCACTTGGAATGTAAGGACTCTATATAGATCCGGTGCAAGTATCCAACTGGCAGATGTCTTCGAAAGTTATAAGGCTGACATTACCGCTATCCAGGAAATGCGATGGACAGGATATGGCTGCACAAGAAAAAGAAACTGCGATATATACTACAGTTGCCATGAAAAAAAACATGAATTTGGTTGCGGATTTGTAGTTGGCAAAAGACTGCGACATCTAGTCTCTAGGTTCAATCCTGTGAGTGAACGTATAGCCACAATCCGCATAAAAGCGAAATATTTTTATATTTTCCTAATTTGTGTGCATGCCCCGACAGAAGAGAAAGATGATGATGCCAAAGACATATTCTATGAGCTCTTAGAGGAAGCGTATGACCGCTGCCCTGGCCATGACATTAAGATTGTACTAGGAGATTTTAATGCCAAAGTAGGAAGAGAAAATATGTTTAATCCAACTATTGGCAATTTCAGTCTACATGCTGACAGTTCCGACAACGGTATGAGACTGATTGACTTTGCCGCGGCAAAAAACATGGTCATTAGTGGTACAAAATTCCAGCATAAAGACATCCACAAGGCTACTTGGGTATCCCCTGATCAAAGAACTAAGAACCAAATTGATCACGTGGTAATTGATGGAAGGCACTCATCCAGTGTAATGGACGTACGAGTGATCAGGGGAGCTAACATCGATCCTGATCACTACCTGGTAGCATCAAAGGTTCGCACAAGATTGAGTAGAGCGAAAATCGTACGAAACCAGACGCAGAGGAAGCTGGGCATCGGAAAGCTGCAATCACCAGAGGTAGCAGAGGAAGGTCTCGCAACTTTTGGCACATCATCAACTCCTACCATCGACTCATCGACTCCTATCATCAATTTATCGATTATGATGCGGCCTTCGATAGCCCGATACGGGGGAAACTCTACGAAGCAATGTCTGAGCTTGGTATTCCTGCAAAACTCATACGCGGTTGCAGGATGACCCTGTTGAACACCAAATCCGCAGTGAAAGTTGGTAAGGATCTTACCGAACCTTTCGAAACTAATCGAGGCCTCAGGCGAGGCGACACCCTATCGTGCGATCTCTTTAACATCTTAATAGAGATCATTATGAGAAAAGCTGCAGTCAACACGAATAAAACCATCAGCAGCAAAAGTCACATGCTGCTCGTGTATTCTGATGATATAGATATCATTGGGCGCACAATTAGAGATGTTACTGCGGTTTTTTCGAGAATTGAGAAGGAGTCAGCAAAAGTGGGTCTGACGGTAAATGAGGACAAGCCAAAATTAATGATTTCAACGAACAGGGCCTCCACGCGATTAGACCAAAGCGTGAACGTTGATAACCGTTATAACTTCGAGGTAGTGGACGAATTTATATACCTCGGATCTGCCGTGAACAAAAACAACAACGTCAGCCTTGAGATCAAGCGGAGAATTGTGCTTGCGAATAGATGTTATTTTGGGCTAAGCAAGCACTTTAGAGATAAAGCCCTCTCTCGAGTAACAAAAGTCCAGCTCTACCAGACTCTCATTCAACCTCTCTTGCTTTATGGCGCAGAATCCTGGGTCCTATCGCAAGCAGACGAAACATCTGTAGGAGTCTTCGAGAGAAAAATACTCCGAAAAATGTATGGCCCTATAGTGCACAACGGCGAGTATCGACGACGCATGAATCACGAGCTGTATGAGCTTTATCCTGACATTGACATAGTTAAGCGGATCCAGATAACGCGATTGCGCTGGCTAGGCCATGTCAGTAGAATGGATGAAGACGAACCAGCACGAAGGGTTTTCTAAACCGAACTGGAAGGAAGACGAAAAATAGGAAGACCAAGACTCTGCTGGAGGGATCAGGTTGACGAATCCCTGCGTACACTTGGTATTGCCAACTGGAGAAATAAAGCAAAAGATCGAACTGGTTGGCGAAATATGATATCTTCGTTTTGTAAGCAGTTTGTAATTTTGTTTTGTAATCTCAGCGCCAAATTCTTAAAAGTCGTCTCTCAAACCTCTTATAACTTTCTATGAATAAGACCGTAGACTATGTATATTGTAGCTCTTTCCTCATTTAATAATTATTTTTAACGTTTAATAATTTTTTAAAGTTATAAGAGATATTACTATATTACAAAGATTAGTCCTTAAAGCCCTGAACACACTTCAAAAATTTAAAATTTTTTAGGTGTAAAATATAAAAAATTTCAAGTTTTCATTGACGTTTCGCTGTCTTGTGAAGGATTGGTATATTATTTATGAAAGACGTATTAGAAAGAACTATTGAAGTGCTAAAATATCGGCGAAGGTTGCAATGAAAACATGCGGAATGCTTAGAGTTTATTGAAGTAAAATCGCAAATAAATCCCTGTCCTTCAATTGAAATCTTCTATGACCTGTAATATCCATGGACTTTTAATATTTTTTTGGTTTCGTTGAGAACCTAAATCCACTGTCGCTCAGATATATTGATTGATTGATTGAAATCAGTGATGACATTTGCTATTATTGTTGTGTTGTATTTGTTAAATACGATTATATCTGGGAAATATTAGAAAATATTCGAAATATGGAACTTTCTTTACGCTGTATGAAACAGTCTTAAAATGTGATATTTTTCTTTCAATCTTTGTAAAAAAAATTTAACTTGTTTCTGTTATGTACGGTCAGGCCAATTGAAAAATTTTTCCCAAACAAGCGTTTTTACAAATTTGTTCACCAGTTTTTGTTTCATCTAACCAAATTTGTTTGGTTTATTTCTGATTTAGCTCTTTTTTTAAGCGTCAAAAAAAATGGTGTCCCTAACATCCCATGAAGGGATTGGGGAGAGCTTCTCACAATCAGTGAGATGTGCGCTTTCTAGTTTTATACTCACTGAATGGGACCTACAGTTTTACACCGGTTCCGAACGGTATTTTGAGAAGCACTCGATAGTGTCGCCATCACTAAGCGAGGTGACCGTCGTAGAAAGAAATGTAAGGTGGTCTGAGCAGGGATCGAACCCACGCTCTCATGTACAAGAGCCGCGCACATTAGCCATTGCACCACCGACGGGCAACACTATTTCAACCGAACAATTGAAACGGCTTAAACGGATAAAAATTGCATATATTTTCCGTAGAAAAAAAATTATTATTTGTGTCTGCTTAATTATTATTTGGTCTTGCCAAATTACAATTACATCTAACGTTATTGTGTAGAGTCCGAAAATAACTATCTCCAATATGAGGTTTTGAATAAATCAGTTAAATATAGTGCCCTGTATATACCTATTTTTTCTTTTGGGGTCACATCAGAAAATATTCATCGCAATTTTGAATAGTAGTTTTTAAAGTTACGAAATGGATTCAGCAACCTCAAAATAATCTCCATACTAATTTATTGACACATATTGGATCCGCCATTTTGAAACCGTATTATTTCAAGGCCATTTTTGAAATTGGCAACCCCGAAAACTTTAGTGTTTTTTTTTTGCAAGCTCTGTCCCAGCGTGCAGCGTCCAGATAATAGATCTGCTATTGAATTACTTGTTTAGACAGGACATTGATCCATCGCACAATCCCTACAACACCAAGATGTGGCCAGAGGCCACACGGTGGGTCCTCGGCTGTGAAAAAATCTCATTAATAATTTCGAATTTAAGAGATGTGTTTGAGATAAACTTAGTAAATTTCATATTCACTTCGTTTTAATCTTTATTTATAATCTATAAGGCATTCAAGATTGCGCTAATACTCAAAGAATCAGCATAAAACGTAGTTGGTAAGTCATGAAGGCTTACGGTGTCAACTGGGCACCTAATTGACTTCCGTTTATAATACAACAACCAATTTAAACTCTTGTTTTGTTTGCGTTAGCATGAGTGTAGTTGTTGTTCGTGTAATATTTCGTAGAACTGGTACTTTGTACTTTGTAAAGTTTTAGTTTTAAAGAGACTTAGACCAGCAGAGCTAACGCCAAGAAGATCTGAATCTTGTTTGTTGATATTAAAAACAATTAGGCGGATCGTGAAGGACAGCCATTCATTTTTATACTTCTCTAATGGTGCTCACGAAATTGTATCCTTCTTGCGTTTAGACCCACCGTTTAGGAGATAGGTCATCTTATTAATGTTTAATGGTGAACTCGAAATTTAGATTAGACGCGTTGTTTAGGGAATATGGCAATTTATAAATTTTTCTAACGGTGATCACGAAAATTCGACAATTTTGTTATTAGACGCACTCTTGAGGAGATATGACTGTTTCGATTTACCAGAGCGGACTGTATTTGAGGTTTTGAATATTGAAACACACTTTTAATATTGTTTTTTCTTTTATCTGTTTATGTAAAGTTAATATAATACACGTTCATCGCCGACGACATAAAACTGAATTCAAACTAAACAAAAAAAATACATTTCAATTCGGTGCATAGAGTTGCACAATTTGGTATCAAAAAAAAGGTACTATTCTGTTATGTTAAATTAATAGTAGTAAATTATCAGCAAATTGAAAGCAAATTTACTATTATATAGACATGTAATTTCTAGAAGTGAAACGAAAATAAGTAAATGACAGTAATGATCCGCAACAATGACCATTTTTATATACATATCTGTAATGGAGGTCACAAAAGGTAGCCGGTTTTGACATTAGACGCGCCGTTTGGGATATATAACATACTCTTTGGGATTAGACGCACCATTAAGGAGATATGATCACAGATGGTGATCACAAAATGTCTTTTTTGTGGTTAGATTCATCTAAATAATGGTCATTACAAAATATAGAATGGTGATTACGAAACTTCGGCCTTTTAGGCGATATGGTAATTTTTTTTATTAACTGTGATCTCGAAATTTCGTTCATTCTGCGATGTCGTCCCATTTGCGATTAGGTCTAGGAGGTATGACCAGTTTTATATTGCTGATGGCGATTACGAACTCTACTCCTTTTTGCGTTCAGATCCACTGTTTAGGAGACATTTCCATTTTTGTACTTCCGTCCTTTTTGCGATTACACGCGCGATTTAGGAGAGTTTTATATTTGCTAATAGTACTGACGAAAATTTTGTCATAATTACACGATTCTACAAATCCGAGCCACAAAAAACACGAGATTTCAGTTGCTTTGAAATAAGTAATTTTAAAATACCCGGATTTGATAACCTTATCATACAAATTGCATTTTTATTAATTTTAAAAGTAAAATCGTTTTTGAAAAAGTGATGATTTATCCGAGCTTTCGTATTTTGTATTCAAAATTAAAATGTTCTAGCGTTTGGTCGTTTTCTTTTTTAATAATTTTATTCTTCAATATTTCGCTGCCCTTTTGGCAGCATCGTCAGGAAGATAAACACAATTATTAAATGAATTAATAAACAAAAATTTTTTCTTATGTCATTTGAAAAAACAACAATAACGAAAATGAAAAAATTAAACAATTGAAGAAATTTTCTTGTCATGTGAAAAATGTTTAAGTTACAGCCAGAAAAATTTGTGCAGAAATAGTTTCTCTAATTTACAGCCAGAAAAATAATTTGGTTGAAAAAAGTATATACATAATGGAAAATTCAACAAGTTACATACTGATATATTAAAAATGTTACCTAATGACAAATTCAATGATACATCAAACTAATTTCGGTGAAACGTTCTACATTTTACTAATTAAATGTCTATAATTCTGTGCTACATTATCCGTATCTGCTTTAAAGTTTATTCTCTTCGCTATTGGAATCCTTGTTATCTGTAACATTTCTAACATAAATCGACGTATATAATTATTTTCCCTATTCAAGACTGACGTATCTTGAAAGTTTGGAAAATGATTCAAGTTTGCACAGTGTGATGATAATGCTGCTTTTTGTGTTGAGATGGGTCTATATTTTTGATCTGATTTATGTCCTGCAATTCTAGTCTTAAGTTCATTTTTAGTTGTACCTACAAATACCATATTGCAACTTTCACTTATATATCGTCACCTAAAATCCAAAATGACGTAACAACAAAAATCCAAAATTTGCTTTCTCATTGATTACGATATGTTTGACTAAAATACATGACTTGACAAAGTTTTAAACACCTAAGTTCAAAATCAACGATTTTATTAAAAGGATTAAATAGAAGAAGTTTTTGATAAATCCACGTTTTTTCTTTGAACTGTAATTTTTTATAAAATTTCGATGTACATATACTTACAATTGACTAAACTACAAATCCCCACAAACTTTTAGACATCTACGATCCAAAATGGCAATTTTATTCACAAAATTCCGATTCTACATCTAACTATTTTTTGCCTCTCCTGTAAAGTGATGAAAATGTTGTTACGTCTTTTTGAATTTTAGGTGACGATATGTCAAATTTATCTTAACAATCTACCTAGTGTGTGTGTTGTTTTATGCTCCATTTTGTAATTATTAGTATCATATATTTTTGAATTTTCTAATCTCTGAGGAAATCCTGGAACATAAGATAATGATTTAAACTTTTTCGGTTCCACCATTGGGTTTTGGTTATCTTGCCCCTTCTTTTCATATTGCCTTATTAATCTATTGACTAACCCTATTGGAAAATTGTTCTCCATTAATATACTTCTAACCTTCTCCTTAGAGCTCTATTTCTCATTTCTCTTTTAAAGTTGCTACGTAATTCATCGATCTATTACACTTTGAATTTTTCCAATTCCGAATTATTGAATTATCACAAAAGTAATAACCATGAAATGTCACAATCAAGACAAAAACGGAAACTACACAAACAGAAATTGAAAAAATTCCCCCGAAAGACAATGCCAAGGCATTTCATGGCATTTTTCCTCCTCTCCTACTTCTCTACACCTCTTGGCTAACGAACGTAAAATTCACGAATTTTCTTGCGGGGATAAATTCATCGTGAAGTTATCTTCAAAGAAGAGTTATCTTCAAAACTCTCTATTAGGTTTCTTGCCGTATTGATAAGCATGAATTGCGGGTGTTTGGAGTGATAATTGATAACCCTTCCAGAAGCAGTCGGTTTTTGATACCAATCCACTAATAAATTCTCCCCATTTCTTGTTACCATGGTATCCAAGTATGGGAGCCTTGATCCACACTCTCTTCAATGTAAAATGAATTCCACTTACGGTGAATGTGGAAGTTCTACCTCCAACAAATTCGTAAAATAAACAAATGCTTGAATTTTTCCAAAATAATACATAATAATAATAAAGATGAAAAAATGCCATGAAGTTTGTCTTTGTGTAGTTTCCGTTTTTGTCTTGATGGTGACATTTCATGGTTATTACTTTTGTGATAATTCAATAATTCGAAATAATAGCTCGATGAATTACGTAGTAACTTTAAAAGAGAACTGAAAAATATGCCCGCAAGAAACGCCATTATGTAATAGAGCTCATTTACCTATTAAAGGTAGAAAAAATCCATTTGAATTAATAGTACAACTATTTCTTCTAGTCTTCTAGTCAACTATTTCTTCTAGTCTATCTATCTACGTTCAAATTCGAACCCTGGATTTAATAAGTTATTAATAATAATGAGCTACACTATAAGTTCAAATATAACGATTCGCAGAGAGAGAAATGGAATTAAACTCTCTTCCGTTTGAAAGAAATCGTACTATCATCCTCCTTTCAATTTGCACTATCAGATTTTGAGAATGCAAAAAATCTGTTAGCAAAGTGACAAACAATATACAACAATATACAAAGAACAATAAAAATAGAATAGAGAACAAAGGTTAACGGACTTATTCATAAAAAGTTATCAGAAGTTTGGGGGACGATTTATAATACAAAAATCGTCCCTCAATTCTCGCACAACTTTTTATTAATAATGCGCTAAGCTTTTGAAAAATCTACTAAATAAAATTTGTAATATCCATTTCTTTGATTTTGTTCCACGTATTCCAAATGCAAACCCCGTTGCATCCATTTTTGAGGAAAATACAAAAAATAGAGAAATCTAATAGATCTGGCAAAATTTTTTCTGCACATAGTTCTCCTCAAGTTTACAATTCCATTCACACTACGCAAATTAACATTTTGACATACCCAATGATTTCTCTAATAGCCTTATCTTCATTAAATGTTATTAAACTTCCTTGTTAAATGCGAGTAACTTTTCTTCAGGCATAAAACAAAATATCGACAGAAGACATAAAACAAAAGTTATAAACCATAATTCAAATACAGACGATACTCCCACAACACAAAGTAGTATTCTCCCAAAACCACACCTACTTTTCCTTAAATTAAACAATTTGAACAAATCTACTCACCTTGTGATGTCCTCAGTGCTAACAGCTCTCGGAGTGCCTGGGGGCACTGTGGCCAAAACATTTGATGAGGCATACCTAGATCCTGGTTGTTCTATAATTTTGTTTTTGTTTGTATAAAATCAAATCAAAAAAAAATCGTTCGAAAGAAACCCAAATATTATAGGGAAAAGGAAATACAAGAAAACAAAGATTACATATTAGTGGCATTAAAAGCGAAGGTTGGTTGATTTTTTCGTAATTGTTGGTTGTAGTGGTTGGTTCGAAAGCCATTTGTGAGGATATCATAGTTTAATTTTTTCGTTCTTTTACATAGAATATTTAAATTTGATATAGAGAAAGGAAAGAAATTAAAAATAAATAAACAAATAAAAATACACCACTCTTGTATGCAGCAGTCGCAGCAGACATGCAAACACTTAAAACACTTAGTAGAGAGAATATTGTAATAAGTAAGAAGTTATCTCATAAGCACAAAAGACACTATATAGGAAATCAACTCGATTTTTAAGAAGACCACAAAAACGTGCACAACACAGCTCAAGTAATTTTATTTCACTGTTGAAAAAACAAGTGTAAGGCTTGCTGGCAGGCAGACAGGCCTGAGGTTCGATTTGTGTACTTTCCATTCTACATGCAAATTAGTTAATTATAACACGCATCGTACGGAACAATGAAAATCAATTCTACTTAAAAATAAATGTCTGATTTCGGTTTGTCGTCTTCATTTCCACAAGCATACAAGTGTAGCGATGATGTTTGATTGAATTGGTTTTGTCTGAGAGTCAGAGAGGCAGGGGTGAGGCGAAAAAGTAGTATGTAGTTAGAACTCAAAATATAGGAAAGGTGGGAATAACGGAAATGAGAAAGACAATCAAAAAAGCTTACGAGGCAAAGGTGACTGGGATCGAGATGTAGATGAAATTATTTCAGCTACGGCTGGGGAAGATGCATTGTGCTGATTGCAATTGTTAATTGTAGCTGATGTTGCTGTTGGCATAGCGTTTGTGTTGTTGTTGTTCGTGTATGGTGTGGTGGAAGATGAGCGAGCATAATCAACAACTGTTTGTCCTATAGTATTAATCGCACCTGTTGAATGCGAATTCACTTGACTAAATTGTTGTCCCCCAGATGATGGTATACTATGCGCCGATTTTCCCACCACAAGAGTGACTTTATCGACAATTGATTTAAGTGTGGCAACCGCTTGCTCATGGGTAACGTTTTCGAGATTTTTATCAACCTGCAATTGAATATGCAAGTATGTGGCCAATTAATAAATTTTTTTATCATCATTATTAATACATACCCCATTGGCTTTCACAGCTATTAGTTTATCTCCAATCGATAAACGCCCATCTACAGCAGCCGCTCCGCCATCCATAATTTTGGTAACATAGATACCATTGTCTCCAGGTATGTGTTGATTGCCAATACCACCAGCAATAGAAAAACCCAAACCTTTATTACCTTTAACTAAGTCAATATCCAACACTTTGGGGCCCGTTTCCTCCACTTGTGTCAAAGGAGCATCAATAACCGTACTAGTACCGCGTTTCCTCTTTACATGGAGTTTTACTACGTTCCCTGCCTTTTTTAAAGCCTCCACGGCTGATGCGTGGGGTACATCGACTGCGGAAACATCATTCACCGACACAATAATATCGTTTACACCCAAACGACCATCGGCAGCAGCAGCACCGCCGGCTATTATTTTAGTGATATATATAGATGAATCATTACCAATATGAGGATTGTCCGTGCCGCCGGCAATAGAAAATCCCAAACCCGAATTTCCTCGCTCCAATGTAATAACCTCATATGTCCAACTGTCGTCACCGTTCACCTAGAAATAATAAAAACAATTTATAATGATATTGAAAATGAGGTTTCGTAGCGGTTGATTACAGCATTTGCAATACTTCGTGACAATATTACGAATATGCTTATGATAAAAAAATGTTGTGTATGATATGACATTGCTTGATATTGCAAAACGTTGCTTTCGGGACAGTATACATTGAGCGCTGAGAACACATACAAACTAAATAAAAGTTAAGAGTTTGAACTAGTGACACATTATTTGTAGCCTTCAACCCAGTCTTACCTTGTTAGAAGATGCCCGATGTGCCTGAAACATAAAATTAATCCAAAACAAATAAAAAACATTGAAAATTATACTTACAAATTTATTCAAGCTCAAGACCTATTTATATATAATATTAAAGCTTATTTATTAGCTTTATATTACTTTCAAAAAAGTCGAGAATAAAAATGTTTCGGATCTTGCCAAGATCTTCATCAGCAGACGTTTTTGGTATGTTTTCGGTGAATTCTTCAAAAATATATATCTAGAAACACTCATCATATTAATGAGAATTCCTTTATATGTATACACGTTTGAAGAATACCAAGCACTACCATTGGACACTTTCATGCACAACTCTTTTTTATCATGTCGAAAAACCATTGGTTTTAAACAGGCATGATTTGTTTTTGTTTTGTCATTACAAAACAACAAAACAGAGGGTTGCCATCTCGCATTCTTAATTATTTCTTTAATTTCAATTTTTTTTTATAATTTTCTGAGCCGTGAACAATAGCCAAATGCTCAACTGATTTTTATAATTGAACAAAATTATAAAACTCAAGGAGTAAGTTTTATTTTCTGAACAAAAAATAAAAATCAAAACATAATCATTATTTTCTAAGCAATTTCAAAAACTCAAAACTTAATTATTATTTTGTGAAAAATAAATGTTAAATCAAAAAATAATCATTATCGTCTGAGCAATAAAAAAAAATTAAACATAATCATTATGTTACGAGTAAATAATAAAAATCAATACATACATAATCGTTATTTTTCAATTTTTTTTTGATTAAAAAAAATACAAACTATGCCAGACTTCGATAGTCCATGGAAAAACAATGGTTTTTTGTATGGTCCACATTTTGGTACGATTATTATATATGAATGATTTTTTGATTACAAATACGGAAATAAACATTATTTTCGGTCCCTGCTTTATATTATTTAAAAAGGTCTTGAGCTTGAATAAATTTGTAAGTTTAGAAAACAGACCGAGTAAAAATTCCCGTAAGGGAAATGATGAAAATTGAAAATTATATTGTAAAACTTTCACACATCGACTGCAATACCAAAATCGACAAAACTCATGCACATAATTTAATTTACTCTCACGCAATGCTTCAAAATAATGGATGAAATAAAAGAAACTATGGAAACTATCGCAGTTATCAAATTGTTCAAAATCGTGCGTTAAAGCTGACTATAGTTAACATAATACTAATAGTTAAGAGCCTACTTGATTGCTTCAAATAACATCTTCGATTAGGCACATGAACATAATAGTACACATCGCTAGAATTAAAAACAACTATATTGTTGTATTTTGATGCATATTTGCACCAGTGTGACCAGATTTATCTGTTTTTCACAGTTTTTGAGTTGTAAAGTGTGTATATTCAGATTTCTAGCAGCGACTTCCAGTTATGTCATGTACGCATTGTCAAGCCTTGTATTCAGCTTTTATAAAATGTTCGTTTCCACGAGAAGTACGTTCACTGTTCATTTGCCTGGTGCGCAGCTCTATGCGGAAATTTCGAGAACAACATCAATTACAGGGTTGTTGTGCTAAAGTTATTGCGTACGGAAACAATGTGTGTGAAAACAAATTCGAATATAACTAGCAAAGACGCAAACCGCTTTGGTTAAAACAACTCTTTTTGAGTAACTGGAGCTCTGTTAGAGGAATAAAAACAGGAACACAAATGAATAAACTTACCGCCATATTCATAAACAGTTGTCAGAGCTTTGTGAGACATTTCTTGTATGACAAAACGTTTCCCAAACCTCTCACGAAAAGTGTCAATGAAAGCATTCTTCAATACAGGTCCTCTCGAATATCAAAATCAGTGCCTTGCCAAACTAAAACCACAATGAAATCATTTTTGGAACAAATTTAAAAAATATATACTTCTTATAGGGTCCGCCAAATAAGGGTCCGCCAAATAACTTTTTTTTTTGAAAATGCTATACAAAAAAAACTACTGAATATTTTCTCAAATTTCTTTTTTATTTGAAAATACAATCAGTAATAATGGAAAATAATTTCATTCAAATGGCTGTCTCGGCTGGCCATGCAGTAGCCTACACGATCGGTCCAATTTTTAAGCACATTATCGATTGTGTGCAGCTGTATTTCACCAATGGCTTCACGAATATTGTCCTTTAAAGCGTCAATTGTCTCTGGCTTGTCGGTGTAACACTTATCTTTGAGGGCACCCCACAAATAATAGTCCAACGGTGTCAAATCGGAGCTCCGAGGTGGCCAAACGACATCAGCTCTGCGGCTGATAATGCGATCCTCAAAAACAGGGCGCAAAACATCGAGTGTAGCTTCGGCTGTGTGGCACGTAGCACCGTCCTGTTGAAACAAAATGTTTCCAATATCCTCCTCTTCAATTTTTGTGAGCCAAAATTCGTTCAACATGGCCCGATAACGACCGCCATTGACTGTAACGGCCACTCCTTGCTCATTTTCGAAGAAAAATGGCCCAATTATGCCTCCGGACCAAAATCCGCACCAAACAGTGACTCGTTTTGGGTGCATCGGCTTTTCAATGTATGCGTGCGGGTTTTCTGTGCCCCAAATGCGACAATTTTGCTTGTTTACATACCCCCCAAGATCAAAATGAGGTTCATCTGAAACGATGATTTTTTTTTGGCAAAATCGGCATCTTCTGTAAGTCGATCGAAGGCCCATTTTTTCCATATTTCCTAGCGTTGTTCAAGCGTATACACAACCATATTCGTTCAGCGGAAGGATAAAACTAATTATCTGTCAAATCAGACATGAGTGTTACCATTCACGAAATAAGCACTAGTTGAAAAAAAAAGTTAGATGGCGGACCCTTTACAAAAGGTATCAGCCACTCAACCAATGCTGGGAAACTATGGCGTAACATTTTGCAATTTAAATCCTAAGGTTCCAATTCACTGCACTAAGTCCTAAGGTCCCAATTCACTGCACTAAGTCCTCCAAGTCGATTTAAGTAATTCCACCGACTCAAACGATATTGCGAACATCTTTTGTGAATTCTCGTTCAGTGCAAACAATAAGTTATTTCTAAAAAACCAAACTTTTCTGTCAAACGAAAGCTCATCTACAATTGAATCCAGAATTAATATGCTCGAGATTTCCATTGCTCTTGGCAAACTTGAAGGGAAAACAACTAGTTTCGACTGAATATAATACCCAATGACATAACAGATCCGCCTCCATGTATTCCTGTGGGCAATAAATTCTGCATATCCATCGCTTTGTTAGGTTGCCGCCACATCCTTTGCTTACCATCGTATCCAAATATATTGTTACGAATAAGTAAAAGCTTTTGCTTGCTGTTAATGACTCTACTAACAGTATGTAAATAACATTCGGTTAGTGCTTCGCCTGAAAGTATGCATTGTAACAACGTACCAGCTCGCTAAACCAGTAGCATGAATTCACCTCATTAAAGATAACTCTCCGCCCTTCGAGATTGTTCTACAACGATAAGCAACAACAACAACATCCAGATTCTAGAAGGTTCTTGAATTCGCTAGATATACCTTCATTTGAGTATGGTGAGTTGGTATAAATAGCGGAGGTCTTTGGAATGAAGAGTTCAGTTTGTGATTAAACCCCGTAAAGTGAGCAACGCGAATTGATAGTAAAATATAAGACTTGTTAAAGTGTTATAAATAAAGTAAACTGTTGTACTATATAAGAAAAATAAAAGGAAGTGAAACCGTTCTAATTATCGTAATTTAAAACGAACGTTGTTTTATTATTGGGAATAAAACGCAAAAAGGACGAATAAGGAAATTCGTAACATTGGTGTCAGAAGTGAAATTACGAATTAAGAACAACGATGAAGTTTGAAGAACTCAAAGTTGAAGAACTAAAAAAGGAGTTGAGTAAATTGGATCAACCGACAGCTGGTAATAAGGTAGAGCTGCAGAGGCGATTAATAGAAGAATTCAAGCGCCGAAACATTGACTTTGACAAATACCAGTTTGAGTGTAAAGAAGAAATGGAGATATCTGCAAAGGAAGCAACTGGTAATATGGATGTTTCGACAATGTTTGCAGCCATGATGGCCAAATTTAACGAAAACTCTAGAATTATTAACGCGAAGCTGGACGATAATTCTAGAATTATGAATGAGAAATTGGACGAAAATTCTAGAATTATGAATGAGAAATTTGGTGAGAATTCTAGAATTATGGACGAGAAATTTGCCGAGAATTCTAGAATTATGGACGATAAATTAAGCGAGAATTCTAGAATTATTCAAGAAACATCAAATGCCACAAATGAGAAACTGCAAGAAATCTCCGAAGTTGTGAGGAATATGGAGATTCAAGTGAACGATAAATTCGAAAAGGTTGAAGAAAAATTCGAGGAAATGGGGCAGAAGATTGAAGAAGTCGAATATAAGTTCGAGGAAGTCGAACGGGAACTAAAAAATGATGCAAGCGAATTGCAAAGAAAAATTAGTGAACTTCAGTTGCAAGAGGGTCCGGTGCGAGTAATTTCTGAAGGCTCTAGTAGATTGAAAGCTCCCAGTTTCGATGGCTCTACACCATTCGATGTTTTTAAATTCCAATTCGAAATGGTCGCAATTAAGAACTTGTGGAACAGCAACGACAAAGCAGTAGAGCTAATTTTAGCACTGAAAGGCAACGCAGCAGAAGTCCTTCAGAGCATTCCCGTCAGTGCCAGAAACAACTACGAGGATGCGTTACAACGCAAGTATGGTGGCGATCACAAGAAGGATTTATATCGCATGGAACTAAGAGGCCGAGTGCAAAAGCATAATGAATCACTTGAGGAGTTCGCAACCGAGGTGGAACGTTTGGTGTTGATGGCATATCCTAGAGAACCCCAATCTTTCTTAGAGCAATTTAAGATAGAGGCAGTTGTTAGGGGCATTAACGATCCTGACGTTAGATATGCGGTGTGTGCCTCACAAAAAGCTACATTTGTGGAAACAGTTTCATTTGCTTTGGCGAATGAGACGGCGAGGGTTGTTTCCAGTCAACAGACACATCATGTGCGAAGGGTAGAAACGGAAGGCAAATCAAAAGATTTGAAAGGTACCGTTAGCGAACTGAAAGAAGTGATTCGGATTCTCACGAAAGCGCTATGGCAAGCAACAAAATTGAAAAGTGGCAATCATGACGAACGTGGCCATATAGGGCGGGACTGTAAAGACCTGCGAAAACGCTCAAGATCTCCTGCGATAACGGCCGATACCGGACGAGTAAATGACCGTCTACATGTAATCGAGCGTAAGCAGGATTCTAAGGCTGAGATAAAAGAGCAAATTATTGACGTCCGATCCCTGAGAATTGAATCGGACGACGAGTGGTTCACGGCACAGAGAAGTGATCCTGTATTGGCAAAAATTATTTTGGCAAAGGAAGAGGATAGACAATTAACGCAGAATGAAATCGCTTCAGAAAGCCCCGTTTTAAAATCATATTGGGCCCAGTGGAATAGCCTGAGATTGCTAGATGGCTGTCTATACCGTGTATGGGAAAGTGAAGATGGAAAAACGGAGAAAACTCTAATTGTGGTACCTTCCTGGAAAGTGAAAGAGATAATTGCAGAATCTCATAATGGTCCGAGTGGTAGGCACCTCGGTAAAGGCAAAACTATGGAGAAACTAAGGGAACGTTTCTATTGGGTTGGTCGTCAAAATGTTGTATGCGAGTGGATTGCAGGCTGCACCCAGTACTTGACAACTAAAGGACCAACGCGGAGGAGTTGCGAACAGAGACATCAGGAGAACCCAAGTGCTCCCTTCGAGCGAATATCCACGAGTGTGGCTGGTCCATATCCAACAAGTAGCTCTGGGAACCAATATGCCCTAGTCGTTATGGACTACTTCAGTAAATGGCCCGAGGTGTACGCTATTCCGAATAAAGAAGCGAAAACAATAAGCAAAGCTTTCGCGAACAACTGGATAAGTCGTTTTGGTGTCCCTTTAGAACTGTATTCGGAGCAGGGTAGGAATTTTGAATCTGCCATCTTGAAAGAAATATGCGAGAGGAATGGAATTCGTGGTATGAGAACGACATCATTGCGCCCTCGGACTGACGGCACGGTAGAGAGATTTAATCAGGCTCTTGAAGAATATTTGAGCAAGGTCGTCAGTAAGGATAGAAAATTCTGGGACGAACGTATACCAAAATTCCTTCTAGCATACCGGTCGGCCACCCAGGATACTACTGCCCGAACACCAGCTAGTGCCGTCTTCGAGACAGAGTTAAAACTCCCTAGAAATTTGGAGTTTGGCAACTGCCTAACATCCGACAGTGGGGAGAATGATGGTGGTATCCCAAGAGAGCTTAGCGAACTTCACGAGTTTGTTCGCAGCAGAATGAAGTTGGTCAGTAATAAGATGAATGCCAGGTACGACCAAGCGGCAAATTCAGAAGGATTCCATGAAGGCCAGCTAGTTTTACTGTTCAACCCACAGCGCAAGAAGGGTTTATCTCCAGAACTTCAGACTCACTGGGAAGGCCCTTACAAGGTTGTCAAACGAATAAATGACGTGGTTTATAGAATCCAGAAAAGCCAAAGTCCAAGAGCTAAAATGAAAGTCGTGCATTTGGAAAGACTAGCTCTGTATGGAAAACGGAGGGTTGAGCCTGCTCGGGACGAACAGGCTTAAGTGGGGGGCAGTGTTACGAATAAGTAAAAGCTTTTGCTTGCTGTTAATGACTCTACTAACAGTATGTAAATAACAGGCGGTTAGTGCTTCGCCTGAAAGTATGCATTGTAACAACGTACCAGCTCGCTAAACCAGTAGCATGAATTCACCTCAGTAAAGATAACTCTCCGCCCTTCGAGATTGTTCTACAAAGATAAGCAACAACAACAACATCCAGATTCTAGAAGGTTCTTGAATTCGCTAGATATACCTTCATTTGAGTATGGTGAGTTGGTATAAATAGCGGAGGTCTTTGGAGTGGAGAGTTCAGTTTGTGATTAAACCCCGTAAAGTGAGCAACGCGAATCGATAGTAAAATATAAGACTTGTTAAAGTGTTATAAATAAAGTAAACTGTTGTACTATATAAGAAAAATAAAAGGAAGTGAAACCGTTGTAATTATCGTAATTTAAAACGAACCTTGTTTTATTAAATAAAAAATAAATGAATTCCCATTACATCCCATGAAGGGACCGGGGAGAACTTCTCACAATCACTGAGCTGTGCGCTTTCCAGTTTTCATTCACTGATTGGGACCTACAGTTTTACACCGGTTCCGAACGGTATTTTGAGAAGCCTTTTCATGGCTATATACTCGATAGTGTCGCCATCACTATGCGAGGTGACCGCCGCCGAAAGAATTTTTTTTTTGAAGGTGGTCAGAGCAGGGTTCGAACCCAGGATCTCATGTACAAGAGCCGCGCACACTAACCATTGCACCACCGACGGCCTTGTTTATTATTGGGAATAAAACAACGCAAAAAGGACGAATAAGGAAATTCGTAACAATATTTTACATTGATTCAGCACTAAAAATAACGTTTTTCCAGTAATCGAAATTGTCATTTCTATGCAGTTTTGCGAACTTAAGTTACCACATTCACTTGGTTTATAAATGGTGTTTTCCTTGGGATTTGGCTATGGAAATTATTTGCGAGCGGTTTCAGGTGAACACTTGTTTCGAATTTTCGAGATATTTTGAAACCCAACTGATTTTTGAACCAGCGTTAACAATACGGATTACACCTCGTTTTTCGCGCTCGGACAGTTTACTTGGTATTCCAGAACGATGTTGATTATCTGTAGTTTTATACTTGTTATAATTTTTATAACAGTTTGAATAGTGGACCGACTCTTTAATAATTTTTTAAATTTCTCCATACGACATAACAGTCAGGGACTAAAGGTGAAATAAAATAAAAATAAATGGTTTCCCACTCCATCCCATGAAGGGACAGGGCAGAACTTCTCACAATCACTGAGCTGTGCGCTTGTCAGTTTTCACTCACTGATTGGGACCTACAGTTTTACACCGATTCCGAACGGTATTTTGAGAAGCTTTTTCATGGCTATATACTCGATAGTGCCGCCGTCACTATGCGAGGTGACCGCCGCCAAAAGAAATTTTAAGGTGGTCAGAGCAGGGTTCGAACCCAGGATCTCATGTAGAAGAGCCGCGCACACTAGCCATTGCACATCCGACGCATTGCATACACCCTTCAAATTTGAAGTTTAAAGAAAAGTAAACTTTCCACTAAAATTTTAAGTATGCAGTTTTATTACACATCCTAAAGGATCGAAAACAGAACTAAAGATATTCACTTGAACACATAACTCAACGGTAAATCTTACAAAAACAAAAAAATCACTGGACAAAAGTTTAAATACATTACGAGTTGGGTTGCCTTCATTCCATTTTCTTCAGAAATGAAGTTCCGTTATAATTTTTTGCTCTGAGGTTTTGATTAGAAAAAAAATTACACGCTAGCGTTAAAATTTTAATTATAAAAGATGTTAAGGAGGGCAAAACCTATTGTGAAATTTATTTTATTTATTTATTTATTCACACTTGTAATTTTAAGCCTTTCGGCCAATTCAAATAAATTACAAAAGAACTACTCCATTTATAACACACATATCTTTTAATTAAATAGCAAGATCAAAAAACTAGTTGATAACAAAGTTAAATTAGAGATTATAAAATTCATGACTAATAATAATTCAGAGTTCCCAAAGGTGTTTTCAATAAATAGAAATTCAAATAGAAAACTACACAAGCTCTATTGACAATAGTGTATACATAATTTAACCAGTTGAATGAATCAACAATTTCCAAAGGCAAAAATAAAATATAAAAAAAAATATTGTTACGAATAAGTAAAAGCTTTTGCTTGCTGTTAATGACTACTAACAGTATGTAAATAACAGGCGGTTAGTGCTTCGCCTGAAAGTATGCATTGTAACAACGTACCAGCTCGCTAAAAACGTAGCATGAATTCACCTCAGTAAAGATAATTCTCCGCCATTAGAGATTGTTCTACAAAGATAAGCAACAACAACAACGTCTAGAAGGTTCTTGAATTCGCTGGATATACCTTCATTTGAGTATGGTGAGTTGGTATAAAAAGTCTTTGGAATGGAGAGTTCAGTTTGTGATTAACCGCCGTAAACTAAGCAACGCGATTTGATAGTAAAATATAAGACTTGTTAAAGTGTCATAAATAAAATAAACTGTTGTACTATATAAGTAAAATAAAAACAAGTTAACCGTTGTAATTATCGTAATTTAAAACGAACCTTGTTTTATTATTGGGAATAAAACAACGCAAAAAGGACGAATAAGGAAATTCGTAACAATATCAAAGGAACATTGTAAAAAACAGAAGAAACATTGTCAACTACTGCGTTATTTCTCCAAAGTGTTGAAGAAGCTTTTTGCGATACGTAGCGCTAGTGAAGTTAAATACTCGTAGTGTAGAAGGAAGCAAGTTGAACAATCTGACTATTCTCACCTGAAAGGACCTATTCATATAACCCCTCGCTGTAGGAATTATTAATTGATTCGTACGTGATGAACGGCCAAATTTAAACAATTTCGTGAGAAAGGTTGGACATTGATTTTTGAACAGAGATCGGAAATGTACAAAATTTGAGAAACTACAACCCAAGAATCGGTTAACTGAGGGAGTTACATGGTCAAATAGTCTGATTGAGTATAAATACCGCACTACTCTATTAAAAGCTAATTGAAGTCCGCTCATATTTTGGTTTTTAGATCCACAGTATACTTCTAGACAGTCTAATATATTGGGCATAATGAGAGCATGTACAAGTTTCTCCTTTATGCTGCGTGGCAATATTAAATCAGTGTTGTATAATTGCCGAAGCGCAAAATTTGTGTGACGAATGACACCGTCTATGTGCAAATCGAAGGATAACGTATCGTCTAAGATAACACCTAAGCACTTTGATACCCTCCACTAAATAGCAGCTGCAAATCATCCGCATACGCATAGGGCGTGCACCAATCACCTATAATGTCAAATAAGTCATTGAGGAAAATAATAAAAAGAAGAGGCCCCAGAACCGAACCTTGAGGAACACCACTTCTTACCTCCAAAACACTCGACGATAGTCCATTAACTGAATCATACAGCTGTCTCTCCTTTAAATATGAATAAATAAGCTTGCAGGTACTGCTACCAAAACCGTATATTTGAGATAATTTACCCTGTCAAACGCTTTCTCCAAATCTAGGGAAAGCAAAACACACAACTTTTAGTCAGCCAAGTTATTTCTTATTGAATCTGTTAAACCAAGTAGTAACATAGAAGTGCTTCTACCACGCCGAAAGCCACATTGACAGTCATTCAGCAAAGATTTGCTTTCAATCTATATATATATTACGCTAAGGTATTTATAGTGTAATTATTGTAACCGCTTCTCCTCCTAAACTAAAGGTCGCACAGTCAAGTGCGATACACCGTTGGAAAGGTAGTGGTCTGAAGGGGTGCACTAAGCATTAAAATTTAGCAAAAGTTAATTCCAACAGTGATTTAAACCGGATTTAATTAATCCTTAATCCCTCCATCTACCGGCGGTAGTGGCATCATTTGAACTGGTGAATTTACATTGGTGGTGAAATTTTATTTAATTTGCTTGCTTTTTTAAATACATCTTTTAATTAAGTCTCTTTTTTGGCAGGACGAAGTCTGCCGGGTTTGCTAGTATAATATATAAGTTGTTCCTTAAGGACATGTTCCACTATTTTGGACAGGATAGGTAATAGGGCTATCGGCCTAAAATCCCGAACAGATGCAAAAAATAATTGACAACAAACGGAAAAACAATTCTGAGAAATTTCAAGGAAAGCCCATCGTTTCCAGCAGCATTAGATTTTATGGATGAAAATGCATCAAATAACTCTCTTGAGTTAATGATACTGAACGAAACCCCCTGATCACTACCAGAAAATTGTAAAAACCCCTCCACGTCTTCCTGCACGTCCAATTGATTATTAACAAATGACACGTTAATATCATTAACATCAAGTGACTCTGCAAGCGCTAACTCTGACGGACTCTTACCAATCAACCCATTGTTTCTTATAATTAGCCAAAGAGAGTTTGGGGGCATATTCTTATCAAAAATTCTAGAATGAGCCTTTCTCTTCTCTTTTCTCTTAATGGTCTTAGTTCGGTTTCTAATTTTACAGTAAATTTTCCAATTATTTTCATTCCTATCATTCAGAAATGCCCCATAGGCCTGATCACTTATGGAATCATGATAACGAACATGGGGGCATTTCATCCAGTTGTCAGATTCAACTTGTATTTTTATAATCTTCTTCCTAAAAACTGAGTGGACATCATATAAACCGCGCATAAAAATACTAAGTTGCACGTTCACATCTGACGTATTGTAAATCTCCGGAAATATTGATATTGAAATTATTATAGTCATAAAATTCGAAAACCTGTTCACTGCGACGCAAAGATGCATTTAAAGAAATGTAAATAAATGCATGTTTTGAAATACTCGGACAAATAAATTGACCAGATCTTACAACATTACTAGGCGATGAAACCAGAAAATAATCGATCAAAGAAGTCGATTGATGAAACGTATCATAGTGGGTGGGACATTTATTGTGCATGACCGAAACACCCAACCTGTACAAACCCTTCTGACATTGCTGGCTGGTGATACATCAAATAAGTTGTTATTAAAGTCGCCCATGATTACAATGTTTCTATACCTTACTAATAAATCACACATATCCGATTCAAATGCTCCAAAATCACCATGCGGTAAATAAACAACACCTACTAAAATGATTGAATGTGCTATTTTCGAGAATTCAAAATATGGTCAAAAAATATATGCAGAACGATTCAGTAGAGAATTTGCATAGAAGTGACGACCGGAGAAGCTTTCTCGTCGAGACGTTACCTTAATTCTGCCCCAAAACTAGCAGATGTCTCTGAAATTTCGAACATACATGTTCATCCAAAAACCGTACAAAGGTCATTTAGGAATAACGTGTATGCAAGCAGAGTTAGACGAAAGAAGCATTTAAGAACTGCAAAAATAGACAGCGATTGGTGTTTGCAAATAAATACATACATAGGCAAAGGTGATGAATTTCGGAAAACTGTTATTTTTTACTGAAGAGAAGAGTAAAAATTCAATTTGCAAACCTGTCTTCAAAGAAGAAATTTTATTCCAACTGTGAAGCACGGTAGTGGCAATGTGATGGTTTGCGGAACAATGGAAGCAGGTGGTGCTGCAAAATTTACCTTTATAGATGGAGTAAAGAACCAAAATCTTTACAAGAGTGTACTGCAATAGTATTTGCAGTCTTTATTTTAGAGCTTGGCTGTTGGACATCATTGGATCTTTCAACAGGTTAACGATCCAATGCATACCGCACTTTCAGTAAAGGAATGACAGCATTATTATGCTCCTCCGCAGCTTTATAGCCCTCCTCAACCACCACACCTAACCCCAATTGATCACTGTTGGGAGTTAGTATACCGCAAACTGGGAAACGCATTAACAACTAGCAAGGTTTCGCTAAAACAAGGTCTCAGTAAATCCTATTCAGAAATAACGGCCTCTGAAACAGAGTTTTGTGATACCTTTGTCACGTCGTCTGCAAGCATTCATAGATACCCAGGGCGGTTGAACAAAATATTGAACAAAAAATTTTTTTCCCAAATTCAATAATGTGTACAGTACTTTACATCATTTTTGTATTTAAACTATTGTATGTATTTAAACTATCCCAATATGCATTGAAAAATTATTTCTCCAATGTTGGAGAAAAGCTTAGTTCTCAAGTTGATTTCCAATGTAATTCTCAACTTGACGTGAAACATTTTTGTCCTTATTTGCTTTCAAGTTGATATCAAGTTGAGAATTAAAATTTTTTCCAATCTTTGAGAAATATTTTAATTCTCAATTGGATATCCAACACTTTTCTCCACTTGAGACCAAACATTTTTTCAACTTGAATTCGAATTGAGTTAAGGTCCAGAATTTTTACGTTGTACGTTTTGGTTTTTCTGTTTGTTGTTGTTTTTTCAACCACTCGATTCTACGCAGTGATACTTAGGAAAATGAACGACCATGAAGTTAAACGAAAGAAAAGAGAACAAATGCGTGAAAAACGTGAAGTTGAAATTGCAAAAAAGAAAAACCCTAATCAACAAAGGCGGGACAAAAGGCTTACGATGTAAACTTAACAAATATTAACCGCAAATTACACATTAGTTGCAATTTATTAATTTTTCATTAAAAAATTTATTAGAAAATCCCCCGAAGTTTTCCTTCATCTGAACGTTGATGATCGTAATGCACCTTCTAGTTCGTCTGATCACAATCCACGAGTTGTAAAAGTCACAGAAGTTCAGACGAAGACTGTCATGGCACAGTTTTGCTATCAATTTGAAATTTAATTTTTCCAATTAGCTCAAGTTAAAGGTTCTGGAGAATCGCCCATATAATAAATAACACTTTAAAATAAAAAATTCTAAAATAATTATTTTTTAATATGGCAATTCCGTATCTTCCATTTGATACCGATTGGAGAAATTACTTTGATATCAAGTTGAGAATCACAAATTTCTCAATTTGATAACTAAGAAAATCAATGTCCGTGAAGATAAATTCCGAATTTAACTAGCAAAGACACAAACCACATTCATTTATAGAACTCTGTTAACAGGTTGACAGACATCTGTTAATGCGGTCAAAAAGATATATATATCAATAGAAGAGATTTTTAAACAATCAGAGCATTATATATACACGAAAATTAAATATTAAACTAATAACATTATATTATTAAAAAAATTTTCGCGCCCAAACAAAAACAGTTTTTTAAAAGAGCTATTTATTGTCCTCACATAAAAATGATGTGTGTGAAGATAAATTCCGAATTTAACTATCCAAGACACAAACCACTTCGTTTACAGAATTCTGTTGTGGAGTTAGCAGACCAATGTTAATGTATGAAATACGATGAGTAGGTATAAAAAAACGGAGTTTTGGACGGTCTGTGAGCACAAAGGCAGCGAAATTTATAAAATAAACAGAAAACAGTTTGAGTTTAATATATTTGAAAAAACTAATGCCAACAACTTTAAATAAAAAAATGGTATTTCTTTCTAAACATATATAGCTGATATAAATAAATATAACTTTCCTCGTCAGCTAAACCTATGTCATTATCCAAGGCCCGACATTAACTTTCCATATTTAATAACACTATTATGAAAACACCTTTAGTAAAATAAATTATCCACTTTCTGTCTTTAATAAACTACGCAATAATATATATGTCACTATATCCAAACGAACAAAACCTCGTCAATGAGACTTATGTCCAGACGTAGCCCTTGCTTAGTAGATTTAAACTGGCTACTCATTTTCAGGATAGACACCTTCGGAATATGAAATTTTTCAATTTCAAATATTTTCCTATTTTAACATTTTTGCCCACTGTGTCCAAACGAAGAAAAGCTCGTCAATGAGACGAGTAGATTTAGTAGATTTAAACTGGCTACTCATTTTCAGGATAGACACCTTCGGAAAATGAAATTTTTCAATTTCAAATATTTTCCTATTTTAAAATTTTCGCCCACTGTGTCCAAACGAAGAAAACCTCGTCAATGAGACTTACAGTGTCGGTCAAAAAAATAGCACCAACGTGGAAAACTATTGTCATTCCAATAAAAAATTAAATTCTGTGCTTATTATTTGAACATAACTAAGCGATGACGTAGTACTCTGTTTACTCTTTTTAAGAGAAGTTTTTTTCCTCAAGATAGTTAACGGTTCTCTAGAACTTATCGATCATTTACAAAAGGATCTACTACAGTGCAGTCAATGAAATAACACCAGCAGGATTTTTTAAATTTGTTTTGCAAAATTTTGTGAAAAAAAGTGAAAACAAAAGGTAATAAAAATTTTGTAATATACTTTCTTCAAAATTAGGTAATACTTTTATAAAAATTGTATAGTTATGGGTCGCGGAAAGCATTGTTCGCCGGAAAAACGTGAACTAATAAAAAAATTTGCGTCCGAGGGTAAATCTTATTTTCCCAAATAAGGAATTTGCTGGGCTGTTCCAATAAAATGATAAAAAATGCCCTAAGATATGAGCAAAAAGTTGAATCTCGTGGTAGGAAGCCAGTTTTGTCACCCTTAATGGTAAAGCGTTTAGTACGGACTACTAAAGCAAATCCCTTTATGACGGCCACGGAGCTCAGAAAAACATTGGATGTGCCGGCAAGCGTGGAAACTATTTGCCGCAAACTTCGAGACAACAGCCTCAATGCCTGTAGTCCTCGAAAAGTGCCGCTCCTTACCTCTAAGCATGTTGCTAAAAGGATATCTTTTGCTAAAGCACATCAAAATTGGCCAAAGGAAAAGTGGAGAAATGTGCTTTGGACTGACGAAACCAAAATTGTCCTTTTTGGTGGAAAGGGTTCCAGATCATTTGTCCGTACGCCACCTAACAGTGAATACATGCCAAAATTCACATCAAAAACTATAAAACATGGAGGTCATAGTCTTATGGTATGGGGTTGCTTTTAATATCAAGGTGTGGGTCCCATATATTGGATCAAAACCGTTATGGATGCATCGGTTTATGTAAAAATCCTTGATGAAATTATGCTGCCGTATGCTTCCTACGAAATGCCGCTGGTGTGGGTCTTCCAGCAGACAATGACCCCAAACACACCAGCAAAATGGCAAAAAAAAATGGTTCAACGATAACTCTATCAATGTAATGGAGTGGCCTGCACAGTCCTCAGATTTGAACCCTATCGAAAATCTGTGGACGGATATAAAGAAGGGTGTATCAACAATAAAACCAACAAGCGTTGATGGGATCTGGGAGGCTGTGCAGAAAATTTGGAGTTCCATCAAAGTTGAAAGATGTCAGCATTTAATCGATTCCATGGGAAGGCGTTGTGCCGCGGTAATAGCAAACAAAGGTCACGCGACAAAGTATTGAAACAATACAATTAATTTATCAACAAGATATCTGAGTACAATTTTTGATTTATTTTAAGAAAGACCACTATTTTTGTTAAAAATTAAATAAAGTGCTATTATTTTGACTGGGTAGTTTTTAAGTTTTTTGTTTAAACTAATTAGGAAATTATAAACTGTTGAAAAAACTAAATAATTTTCTTATGATAATGAACCATTAACATCGAAGAATTTATTATCTTGTTTTGAGCTAAATTGGCCCAACTGTTAAACAGATGTAAACGGAGTCAATGTAAATTTGTGGGTGGTGCTATTATTTTGACCGCAGCTGTATGTCCAGACGTAGCCCTTGCTTAGTAGATTTTCGCCCATTTCTACTAAGCAAGGGCTACGTCTGGACATAAATCTCATTGACGAGGTTTTCTTCGTTTGGACACAGTAGGCGAAAATGTTAAAATAGGAAAATATTTGAAATTGAAAAATTTCATATTCCGAAGGTGTCTATCCTGAAAATGAGTAGCCAGTTTAAATCTACTAAGCAAGGGCTACGTCTGGACATAAGTCTCATTGACGAGGTTTTCTTCGTTTGGACACAGTGGGCGAAAATGTTAAAATAGGAAAATATTTGAAATTGAAAAATTTCATATTCCGAAGGTGTCTATCCTGAAAATGAGTAGCCAGTTTAAATCTACTAAGCAAGGGCTACGTCTGGACATAAGTCTCATTGACGAGGTTTTGTTCGTTTGGATATAGTGACATATATATTATTGCGTAGTTCATTAAAAACAGAAAGTGGATAATTTATTTTACTAAAGGTGTTTTCAGTAATAGTGTTATTAAATATGGAAAGTTAAAGTCGGGCCTTGGATAATGACATAGGTTTAGCTGACGAGGAAAGTTATATGTATGTATATCAGTTATATATATTTAGAACGAAATACCATTTTTTTATTGACGCCCTATGTGCATCTTGAAAGTTGTTGGTATTAGTTTTTTCAAATTTATTAAACTCAAACTGTTTTCTTTTTATTTTATAAATTTCGCTGCTTTGGGGTCACAGATCGTCCAAAAATCGGTATTTTATACCTACTCATCGTATTTAATACATTAACATTGATCTGCTAACTCAACAACAGAATTCTGTAAACGAAGTGGTTTGTGTCTTGGATAGTTAAATTCGGAATTTATCTTCACACACATTTTTATTTTATAAATTTCGCTGCCTTTGTGGTCACAGATCGTCCAAAAATCGGTATTTTATACCTACTCATCGTATTTAATACATTAACATTGATCTGCTAACTCAACAACAGAATTCTGTAAACGAAGTGGTTTGTGTGTTGGATAGTTAAATTCGGAATTTATCTTCACACACATACTTATATTTACATCATAATTTTCGAAACGTCGTGGAAATATAAGAAATGAAATGACATACATTTTATATTTTCCATACAACAAAGTCGAACTTGGTAACACTTTTATAGGGGTTATTCTCAACCTCTAAAATCATACATGTTAACGTGCAGGTTTTCATTTTGTATGAGTTAACGTTTATAAGTTACGAAAAAACGCTCCTATTATTCCCACTTACTTTAATTCATTGACTTGTTCAAATTGAACTCCTTCAATGCATATTTTTCGCTTTCGTTTCCATTCATAACATAGCTTTAGTTTTATTTGTGTTTAATGAGAAACACCAAAGGATAGTAGAATTACCAAGTAGTAGCAGTAGACGTTGCTGTTGTTGTAGGCAGCAACAACAGACATTTTTTTTAATTCCAATCGCTTAAGTTGTCTATACTGTACACGCAGTGGTGCCAGATATGACGAATTTTCGTAATTTTGATGATTTTTACGTGAAAATTTAGCAAAGTGACGATTTTCTGGCAACTCTAGTTTTGCCATTACAAATTGAATTCTGTCATAGAGAAATAGACAATAGAAACAGAGTCTCTATCCTTCTCTTTGCGTTCTCTCGATGACGACGAGGTATAGGGAAATTTCATCGAGTTCGATATTGTTTGGTATTTTGCTCTTTGGTTGGACATCAAATGGGAATCCGTATTTTCGTTCGATGCAACCAACATAAAACATAATTTTGCTGTCATTGGTATCAATCAAACACTATTTAAACTTAGTTTGCTGCATGGTTTGATTCTAGTTGCTTATCGCTCTCTCGCTTATCCACTCTATTTTCAATCAATTTCCTACTACAAAGTCAATCAACTGTGTCATGGATACCCCCTGATTATGGCAAGCACAAATATTTGTATGAGAACGGCGAAAACGTCACCCTTCAAGCTAACCAACTGCGCTTTGCGTGTGCGCCTTGTCAAAATCTTATTTTCTTTTGCTATATTTAGTACATAAATTAATTTGTGCATAGATTTGTCAACTCGCTCATAACGACACATTTAAAAATGTAAGTGATAAAAATTAAATTTATTTTTGTTTTTTCAAATGCATAATATGTTGCATTTATTTATGGTATAACTATGTCACTATGTATGTTATTTAGGGTATATTTACGTCACTTCCATATATAAAATAACTTCTTCAAATCAAATGATTAATAAATAATACAACAAACTTGTTGTTCCGCCATCATATCATTGAGATAATGTTTTCGACAAGAACAGCCTTTAGGGGCTTTAAACCTGTGGATAAGTTTCTCGACTTCAAGTTGACATCAACATTAACTTCGACTTCGACTTACACGCTGGTGTAAGGGCAAAATCGAAGTTGATTATGAGAAAACCCGCTAAAAAAAATTAAAAAAAAAATCAAAAAAAAAGCCGCATTTTTCATTTAAAGAACAGTGTAGTTTTGTAACAAAGAGTAAAAAGAATTCATTTTTATTTCATATTATAAGTAACAAAAGCTGGTAAATGAGTCGTTAAGAGTTAATATTTGACGAGTGCTTTTCTTTATGCGAAAATTTCCACAATTCTAACCACCATCATATTCATCGTCTTTGTTGCATTCGTCATACCTTTCGTTTGATCCAATCCTTTTTAGAAATCTTCTTGGACCTTCATACTGAAAACAGTATTTTTCGCCTCTTTTCAAACCATACCTAATAAAAACTAAATGGTAATGTACGAACCAATGCAAAATTATAGTTATGGCCAGATATTCTGTACCCACAAGGAATAACAGCTATAATCGAGTTAGAACAAAGTTGAGTTGTTTGTTTGTATGTTTATTGTTTTGTTTACTTCTCTCAAGTTAATTGTTTCTTCATCATATATTGAGTGTCAAATTTAAATATTATAAAATTGCTAACGTAGAACTTATAAATATTAGTTTAATCAAAATTCCCTGATTTTAGACGGTTTAAAATTTTTAAAATCCTTTGTTGAACACTGACAAACAAAGTCGGATATTTCTTCAATTTTTTTGTTTCCAGCGGCATCTCTATATTCAAATTTTTCAGCCCAAAACTTTGTAGTATTAGTCGTGTTCTTTCATTTTATAATTGGATATTAAAGTACTGGTATTTTATTCTACCAATAGTTTACTCTTCCATTTTAAATAACTTTAAAATTAAACTTATATCTTCTTTGTCGGTACTTAAAATGTGTTTACCAGAAAACAGGTCAATGTTTTGTAGTGTTTTTATATTTTCAGGTAATCTAAAATTATTGAAGCATTTAAGCAAGTTAGAACATAATATATTCATATGAAATCAAACTCATACTTTTGTTTCAATTGATTCATTAGTCCAACAATGAAGTCTGAGCATTTGTTTCTAATTTGTTGTTCACTACTGGAACTTAATTTGCCTGACTCTTTCAATTTGTTGGCGAAAGTTTCACATTCGAAGCCAACATAACAATTAAATGAAATATAGGCTTCAAAGTCTTCAGAAAAACGTCAATGTTAGCATCGTCCAGTACCTTTTTCTTAAGAAATTGCATTTCTTCGTCGTCATTGATGTAATATTTGTTGTACTCGAAATAAGAGCCAAAGTATTAAGAGCTAAAAAAATCTGAAAATCTTTAAAAAAAAAAATCCAGAAAAAAAGCTTAAAGCTAAATTCAATTTTCTCCCGCTAAGCACGTTAAAATAAAGCTAAATCTAGTGGGAAAAAAATCTAAATTGGCAACACTGCAGATGTTGAAATGAAAAGGTGATGAGCGCACTGTGAAAATTTCACAAAATTTAAGAATAAATCACTATTTTTGTATGTGCGTGAAGATAAATTCGTATTTAAAATAGCAAAGACAGAAACCAATTTACTTAGCAGAGCTCTGTTATGCAACTAACAGAGCTCTGTAACGCACTTTATTTTAAAGTTAAATCGGCAGTTTATTGATTTTTTCAATTAAATAATCGATGCAGAAATTTAAAATACTGTTACGAATTACCTTATTCGTCCTTTTTGCGTTGTTTTATTCCCAATAATAAAACAAGGTTCGTTTTTAATTACGATAATTACAACGGTATCACTTCCTTTTATTTATTTATACAGTACAACAGTTTACTTTATTTATAACACGTTAACAAGTCTTGTATTTTACTATCAATTCGCGTTGCTTACTTTACGGGGTTTAATCACAAACTGAACTCTCCATTCCAAAGACCTCCGCTATTTATACCAACTCACCATACACAAATGAAGGTACATATATCTAGCGAATTCAAGAACCTTCTAGAAAATAGATGTTGTTGTTGTTGTTTATCTTTGTAGAACATTCTCCTACACAGGAGAATTATCTTTACTGAGGTGAATTCATGCTACTGGTTTAGCGAGCTGGTACGTTGTTACAATGCATACTTTCAGGCGCAGCACTAACCGCCTGATGTTTACATACTGTTAGTAGAGTCATTAACAGTAAGCAAAAGCTTTTACTTATTCGTAACACTGCCCCCCACTTAAGCCTGTTCGTCCCGAGCAGGCTCAACCCTCCGTTTTCCATACAGAGCTAGTCTTTCCAAATGCACGACTTTCATTTTAGCTCTTGGACTTTGGCTTTTCTGGATTCGATAAACCACGTCATTTATTCGTTTGACAACCTTGTAAGGGCCTTCCCAGTGAGTCTGAAGTTTTGGAGATAAACCCTTCTTGCGCTGCGGGTTGAACAGTAAAACTAGCTGGCCTTCATGGAATCCTTCGGAATTTGCCGCTTGGTCGTACCTGGCTTTCATCTTATTACTGACTAACTTCATTCTGCTGCGAACAAACTCGTGAAGTTCGCTAAGCTCCCCTGGGATACCATCATTCTCCCCACTGTCGGATGTTAGGCAGTTGCCAAACTCCAAATTTCTAGGGAGCTTTAACTCTGTCCCAAAGACGGCACTAGCTGGTGTTCGGGCAGTGGTATCCTGGGTGGCCGACCGGTATGCTAGAAGGAATTTTGGTATGCGTTCGTCCCAGAATTTTCTATCGTTACTGACGATCTTGCTCAAATATTCTTCAAGAGCCTGATTAAATTTCTCTACCGTACCGTCAGTCCGAGGACGCACTGATGTCGTTCTTATACCACGAATTCCACTCCTCTCGCATATTTCTTTCAAGATCGCAGATTCAAAATTTCTACCCTGCTCCGAATGCAGTTCTAAAGGGACACCAAAACGACTTATCCAGTTGTTCACCATAGCTTTGCTTATTGTTTTCGCTTCTTTATTTGGAATAGCGTACACCTCGAGCCATTTACTGAAGTAGTCCATAACGACTAGGGCATATTGGTTCCCAGAGCTACTCGTTGGATATGGACCAGCCACACTCATGGATATTCGCTCGAAGGGAGCACTTGGGCTCTCCTGATGTCTCTGTTCGCAACTCCTCCGCGTTGGTCCTTTAGTTGTCATGCACTGGGTGCAGCCCAGGCACTGACGGGAATGCTCTGAAGGACTTCTGCTGCGTTGCCTTTCAGTGCTAAAATTAGCTCAACAGCTTTGTCGTTGCTGTTCCACAAGTTCTTAATTGCGACCATTTCGAATTGGAATTTAAAAACATCGAAAGGTGTAGAGCCATCGAAACTGGGAGCTTTCAATCTACTAGAGCCTTCAGAAATTACTCGCACCGGACCCTCTTGCAACTGAAGTTCATTCATTTTCCTTTGCAATTCGCTTACATCGTTTTTTAGTTCCCGTTCGACTTCCTCGAACTTATGTTCGACTTCTTCAATTTTCTGCCCCATTTCCTCGATTTTTTCTTCAACCTTTTCGAATTTATCGTTCACTTGAATCTCCATATTGCTCACAACTTCGGAGATTTCTTGCAGTTTCTCATTTGTGGCATTTGATGTTTCTTGAATAATTCTAGAATTCTCGCCAAATTTCTTTTCAAGTTTTTCGTCCATAATTCTAGAATTCTCGTCCAATTTCTCGTTCATAATTCTAGAATTTTCACCAAATTTCTCATTCAGTTTGTCGTTAATTATTCGAGAATTTTCGCTCAATTTGGCCATCATGGCAGCAAACATTGTAGAAACATCTACATTACCAGTTGCTTCTTTTGCACAAACCTCCATTTCGTCTTTGCACTCGAACTGATATGTGTCAATGTTGATGTTTCGGCGTTTAAATTCTTCTATTAATCGCCTCTGCAGCTCTACTTTATTACCAGCTGTCGGTTGATCCAATTTGCTCAACTCCTTTTTTCAGCTGTTCAACTTTGAGTTCTTCAAACTTCATCGTTGTCCTTAATTCGTAATTTCACTTCTGACACCAATGTTACGAATTACCTTATTCGTCCTTTTTGCGTTGTTTTATTCCCAATAATAAAACAAGGTTCGTTTTTAATTACGATAATTACAACGGTATCACTTCCTTTTATTTATTTATACAGTACAACAGTTTACTTTATTTATAACACGTTAACAAGTCTTGTATTTTACTATCAATTCGCGTTGCTTACTTTACGGGGTTTAATCACAAACTGAGACCTCCAAAGACCTCCGCTATTTATACCAACTCACCATACACAAATGAAGGTACATATATCTAGCGAATTCAAGAACCTTCTAGAAAATAGATGTTGTTGTTGTTGTTTATCTTTGTAGAACATTCTCCTACACAGGAGAATTATCTTTACTGAGGTGAATTCATGCTACTGGTTTAGCGAGCTGGTACGTTGTTACAATGCATACTTTCAGGCGCAGCACTAACCGCCTGATGTTTACATACTGTTAGTAGAGTCATTAACAGTAAGCAAAAGCTTTTACTTATTCGTAACAATACAGTAATTAATGAAAACACACTCCAAACTAAATATATTTGCTGCGCATTTTGCCAAGGAGCATGTGAAATGGCCAGTTCGCAAAAGGCGAAATATTCTGAGAACAGCTGAAACAAAAGTGAGCTTGGTAATTATGATAGGAGTAATATTCTTGTACGAAGGCCTTCCAACACCGAATTCAGGCCCCAAAACACAATCCAAACAGTTAAACATGGTAGCGGAAACATACTGGTACTGGATTGTTAATCTTGCAGTGGGACAGAACCTTTATTCCAAATTGAACAGGCAATGGACGCTGTATATTATACCACTATATTAAAAAACATCATGATGCCTTATGCTGAATGGGAAATGCCGCTTCGATGGGTGTTTCAACATAATATCGACCCCAAACACACATCGAAGCGAGCAAATGGTAATAGTTTTTTCACAAAGTACTGAGATAATATAAAGGATGGAAACTCTGGGAAGAATAAAGGATGAATGAAACATACATTTGATTTGGCACAGGTATTTATTCTAGTTCAGATGATGAATCGCGATGACTCTATTTTAATTCACAGGCAAAACGGAATATTTTGAAATATTTTGAAACATTTTGATTTATACCTAATGATTTAATTTTAGATTACGACATTAATGTTCCAAAATTTTATATCTAGTTCTTAATTAAACAACATAAAATAAAAGTTATAAACAAAATTAAATTATTCCACATTTGTTTTTGCTTTTTAAAATGTTGATTAGTGTTGACTCCATTTCAACGCACACAACTGTATGCTATACCATTTCCAATTGAAATTTAAAAATGTCAATTTAACTTTGAAAAATATCAATTGAAATTTGAAAAATATATAATAAAATTAAAACACACCAATTGGAATTTAAAATTTTCTATTTGAAATTTAAAATACATCAATTGAAATTTTAAAAAAAACATTAATTAAAATTTAACACATCATTGGAATTTAACAGCCATCAATTGAAATTTATAATTCGTCAGTTGAAATTTAAAAGTTATTTACCGATTTTATGTATTAGGTTTTTAAATTTCAATTGGTGTTTTTTTTTAAGTATCAATTGGTGTAGTTCAAATTTATTATTTTTTCTGATAAAATATAAAAATATTTTTTGTGATTTTTAGTGTCTTTTGCATTTGTTGTCATTGTCATTATAGCAGATGAAGCAAACGTATACATACTTTTGATCACCTCGACGAGACGAGTTCGTATGGCTATGTGTCTACCCACTTGTTCCTATGTAAAACCGTCTACTTCTATGTGAAGTACCCATTAATTTCAGATGATCAAAATGAGATATCATGGGTAGTAAATCATAAATATGGTAAAAGAAGTCTTAACACATTAATTTAATTGCATAAACCGGGTATGAAGAATTTAATTTGGCGACAGGTTACAACAATCGGGTTTAAATGCCAGTGTTAATAACTGAAATTAAACACCGGTTCCAACAAAGAAACTGTTCTGCTTAATAAAATCAGTAAAAAGTGTAAGAAATTATAAGTACATGTTGAGCCTATCAAAAAATATATATGTACCTTTGTTATATTTGCAACAACAGTAATGCTGGTAAATGCAAGACATTTATTTTAGTCTAGAAGAAATAAAAGTCATGTGTGTGAAGATAAATTCGAATTTAACTAGCAGAGACACAAACCAATTATGTTAACAGAGGTCTGTAATTACATTAACAGAACTATGTAAGATATCTAAATTTTGGAAAGGTTATAGAAATTACCGATTTTGTCGCGATTAGACAAATATATATAACCAAAATTTATAAATTTTATAGCAAAGACTTATTAAAGGACATATCAGGACTTTAAACAAAGTTATTCTTTGCCAGGGTGAAAAATATGAGGGTTTCTTACATAGAAAATTTTGGGAAGATTTTGGGGCCATAGCGCCTAACTGGGAAGAGTTTAGTGATTGGGTCTAGTATCAAATTAAAGCTATTGACATCTATTTTCATTATTTAATACCCTCATTTCCGAAAAAAACTCCAGAATATCAAATTCGACGAAGAATTTAAGAAATTGGTGTTTCGGACGGACAAGATGCGTCCATGGTGGCCACCAGGAAAAAGTTTAGTGATTGGAACTAGTATCAAATTAAAGCTATTGACATCTATTTTCATTATTTAATATCCTCATTTCCGAAAAAACCTCCAGAATATCAAATTCGACGAAGAATTTAAGAAATTGGTGTTTCGGACGGACAAGATGCGTCCATGGTGGCCACCAGGAAAAAGTTTAGTGATTGGGACTAGTATCAAATTAAAGCTATTGACATCTATTTTCATTATTTAATACCCTCATTTCCGAAAAAACCTCCAGAATATCAAATTCGACGAAGTATTTAAGAAATTGGTGTTTCGGACGGACAAGATGCGTCCATGGTGGCCACCAGGAAAAAGTTTAGTGATTGGGACTAGTATCAAATGAAATTCAGAATTTGATATTCTGGAGGTTTTTTCGGAAATGAGGGTATTAAATAATGAAAATAGATGTCAATAGCTTTAATTTGATACTAGTCCCAATCACTAAACTTTTTCCTGGTGGCCACCATGGACGCATCTTGTCCGTCCGAAACACCAATTTCTTAAATTCTTCGTCGAATTTGATATTCTGGAAGTTTTTTCGGAAATGAGGGTATTAAATAATGAAAATAGATGTCAATAGCTTTAATTTGATACTAGTCCCAATCACTAAACTTTTTCCTGGTGGCCACCATGGACGCATCTTGTCCGTCCGAAACACCAATTTCTTAAATTCTTCGTCGAATTTGATATTCTGGAGGTTTTTTCGGAAATGAGGGTATTAAATAATGAAAATAGATGTCAATAGCTTTAATTTGATACTAGTTCCAATCACTAAACTTTTTCCTGGTGGCCACCATGGACGCATCTTGTCCGTCCGAAACACCAATTTCTTAAATTCTTCGTCGAATTTGATATTCTGGAGTTTCTTTCGGAAATGAGGGTATTAAATAATGAAAATAGATGTCAATAGCTTTAATTTGATACTAGACCCAATCACTAAACTCTTCCCAGTTAGGCGCTATGGCCCCAAAATCTTCCCAAAATTTTCTATGTAAGAAACCCTCATATTTTTCACCCTGGCAAAGAATAACTTTGTTTAAAGTCCTGATATGTCCTTTAATAAGTCTGCTATAAAATGTATAAATTTTGGTTATATACATATATTTGTCTAATCGCGACAAAATCGGTAATTTCTATAACCTTTCCAAAATTTAGATATCTTACATAGTTCTGTTAATGTAATTACAGACCTCTGTTAACATAATTGGTTTGTGTCTCTGCTAGTTAAATTCGAATTTATCTTCACACACATATAAAAGTCTAGGTAATTTTTCAATTTTATGAGTAAAAATAAAATAAAAATCACTCTATAATTGTTATTTGGAAAAGTTCCTAATAATTGTTATTGAAAAAAATCATAATAAAAATCAGAAATGATTATTATTTTTGGAGAAATATCATAAAAAAGAATATTATTGCTTGGCTTGGTAAATTTTGTTTTGCCAATAAAAAATCCAAAATTTCTTCGAGCTTATACAGGGTGGAGCGCGGAATTTCCTTATTTGGGAATGAAATAAAAAAATTATGAACCTTAATATTGTTAATTAGGTCTTCCAAGGTGTTGGGACACCTTCGACTTCAGATGTGCGTGAAGATAAATTCGTATTTAAAATAGCAAAGACAGAAACCAATTTACTTAGCAGAGCTCTGTTATGCAACTAACACTTTATTTTAAAGTTAAATCGGAAGTTTATTGATTTTTTCAATTAAATAATCGATGCAGAAATTTAAAATGCAGTAATTAATGAAAACACACTCCAAACTAAATATATTTGCTGCACAAACTAATATATGTGCAACCTCACACAGAAAATTTCAAATTCTGGATTTCTGAAGGTCCTTGGGAAATTCTAGATTTTATATTTCGAAGACACTCCTTAAGGACTATCGACTGGCATATGTTTGGTTAGTGGAGAATTCTTCGTTTGGGCACAGTGGGCGAAAAACTGTTTTCGTATATGAAATTCAAAATTAAAAATTTTCGGTTCTGAAGGTCTTCTGAAATATGTGGTTGGCATATTCTGAAAGGATGTGTCAAGCACTACCCAACTGCATATATTTGGTTCTTGGAGAATTCTTCGTTTGACCACAGTGGGCCAAAATCTTGCACAGGGCCCTCACACAGAAAATTTCAAATTCTGGATTTCTGAAGGTCCTTGGGAAATTCTAGATTTTATATTTCGAAGACACTCCTTAAGGACTATCGACTGGCATATGTTTAGTTCGTGGAGAATTCTTCGTTTGGGCACAGTGGGCGAAAAACTGTTTTCGTATATGAAATTCAAAATTAAAAATTTTCGGTTCTGAAGGTCTTCTGAAATATGCGGTTGGCATATTCTGAAAGGATGTGTCAAGCACTACCCAACTGCATATATTTGGTTCTTGGAGAATTCTTCGTTTGACCACACTGGGCCAAAATCTTGCACAGGGACCTCACACAGAAAATTTCAAATTCTGGATTTCTGAAGGTCCTTGGGAAATTCTAGATTTTATATTTCGAAGACACTCCTTAAGGACTATCGACTGGCATATGTTTGGTTCGTGGAGAATTCTTCGTTTGGGCACAGTGGGCGAAAAACTGTTTTCGTATATGAAATTCAAAATTAAAAATTTTCGGTTCTGAAGGTCTTCTGAAATATGTGGTTGGCATATTCTGAAAGGATGTGTCAAGCACTACCCAACTGCATATATTTGGTTCTTGGAGAATTCTTCGTTTGACCACAGTGGGCCAAAATCTTGCACAGGGACCTCACACAGAAAATTTCAAATTCTGGATTTCTGAAGGTCCTTGGGAAATTCTAGATTTTATATTTCGAAGACACTCCTTAAGGACTATCGACTGGCATATGTTTGGTTCGTGGAGAATTCTTCGTTTGGGCACAGTGGGCGAAAAACTGTTTTCGTATATGAAATTCAAAATTAAAAATTTTCGGTTCTGAAGGTCTTCTGAAATATGTGGTTGGCATATTCTGAAAGGATGTGTCAAGCACTACCCAACTGCGTATATTTGGTTCTTGGAGAATTCTTCGTTTGACCACAGTGGGCCAAAATCTTGCACAGGGACCTCACACAGAAAATTTCAAATTCTGGATTTCTGAAGGTCCTTGGGAAATTCTAGATTTTATATTTCGAAGACACTCCTTAAGGACTATCAACTGGCGTATGTTTGGTTCGTGGAGAATTCTTCGTTTGGGCACAGTGGGCGAAAAACTGTTTTCGTATATGAAATTCAAAATTAAAAATTTTCGGTTCTGAAGGTCTTCTGAAATATGTGGTTGGCATATTCTGAAAGGATGTGTCAAGCACTACCCAACTGCATATATTTGGTTCTTGGAGAATTCTTCGTTTGACCACAGTGGGCCAAAATCTTGCACAGGGACCTCACACAGAAAATTTCAAATTCTGGATTTCTGAAGGTCCTTGGGAAATTCTAGATTTTATATTTCGAAGACACTCCTTAAGGACTATCGAGTGGCATATGTTTGGTTCGTGGAGAATTCATCGTTTGGGCACAGTGGGCGAAAAACTGTTTTCGTATATGAAATTCAAAATTAAAAATTTTCGGTTCTGAAGGTCTTCTGAAATATGCGGTTGGCATATTCTGAAAGGATGTGTCAAGCTCTACCCAACTGCATATATTTGGTTCTTGGAGAATTCTTCGTTTGACCACAGTGGGCCAAAATCTTGCACAGGGACCTCACACAGAAAATTTCAAATTCTGGATTTCTGAAGGTCCTTGGGAAATTCTAGATTTTATATTTCGAAGACACTCCTTAAGGACTATCGACTGGCATATGTTTGGTTCGTGGAGAATTCTTCGTTTGGGCACAGTGGGCGAAAAACTGTTTTCGTATATGAAATTCAAAATTAAAAATTTTCGGTTCTGAAGGTCTTCTGAAATATGTGGTTGGCATATTCTGAAAGGATGTGTCAAGCACTACCCAACTGCATATATTTGGTTCTTGGAGAATTCTTCGTTTGGCCACAGTGGGCCAAAATCTTGCACAGGGACCTCACACAGAAAATTTCAAATTCTGGATTTCTGAAGGTCCTTGGGAAATTCTAGATTTTATATTTCGAAGACACTCCTTAAGGACTATCGACTGGCATATGTTTGGTTCGTGGAGAATTCTTCGTTTGGGCACAGTGGGCGAAAAACTGTTTTCGTATATGAAATTCAAAATTAAAAATTTTCGGTTCTGAAGGTCTTCTGAAATATGTGGTTGGCATATTCTGAAAGGATGTGTCAAGCACTACCCAACTGCATATATTTGGTTCTTGGAGAATTCTTCGTTTGACCACAGTGGGCCAAAATCTTGCACAGGGACCTCACACAGAAAATTTCAAATTCTGGATTTCTGAAGGTCCTTGGGAAATTCTAGATTTTATATTTCGAAGACACTCCTTAAGGACTATCGACTGGCATATGTTTGGTTCGTGGAGAATTCTTCGTTTGGGCACAGTGGGCGAAAAACTGTTTTCGTATATGAAATTCAAAATTAAAAATTTTCGGTTCTGAAGGTCTTCTGAAATATGTGGTTGGCATATTCTGAAAGGATGTGTCAAGCACTACCCAACTGCATATATTTGGTTCTTGGAGAATTCTTCGTTTGACCACAGTGGGCCAAAATCTTGCACAGGGACCTCACACAGAAAATTTCAAATTCTGGATTTCTGAAGGTCCTTGGGAAATTCTAGATTTTATATTTCGAAGACACTCCTTAAGGACTATCGACTGGCATATGTTTGGTTCGTGGAGAATTCTTCGTTTGGGCACAGTGGGCGAAAAACTGTTTTCGTATATGAAATTCAAAATTAAAAATTTTCGGTTCTGAAGGTCTTCTGAAATATGTGGTTGGCATATTCTGAAAGGATGTGTCAAGCACTACCCAACTGCATATATTTGGTTCTTGGAGAATTCTTCGTTTGACCACAGTGGGCCAAAATCTTGCACAGGGACCTCACACAGAAAATTTCAAATTCTGGATTTCTGAAGGTCCTTGGGAAATTCTAGATTTTATATTTCGAAGACACTCCTTAAGGACTATCGACTGGCATATGTTTGGTTCGTGGAGAATTCTTCGTTTGGGCACAGTGGGCGAAAAACTGTTTTCGTATATGAAATTCAAAATTAAAAATTTTCGGTTCTGAAGGTCTTCTGAAATATGTGGTTGGCATATTCTGAAAGGATGTGTCAAGCACTACCCAACTGCATATATTTGGTTCTTGGAGAATTCTTCGTTTGACCACAGTGGGCCAAAATCTTGCACAGGGACCTCACACAGAAAATTTCAAATTCTGGATTTCTGAAGGTCCTTGGGAAATTCTAGATTTTATATTTCGAAGACACTCCTTAAGGACTATCGACTGGCATATGTTTGGTTCGTGGAGAATTCTTCGTTTGGGCACAGTGGGCGAAAAACTGTTTTCGTATATGAAATTCAAAATTAAAAATTTTCGGTTCTGAAGGTCTTCTGAAATATGCGGTTGGCATATTCTGAAAGGATGTGTCAAGCACTACCCAACTGCATATATTTGGTTCTTGGAGAATTCTTCGTTTGACCACAGTGGGCCAAAATCTTGCACAGGGACCTCACACAGAAAATTTCAAATTCTGGATTTCTGAAGGTCCTTGGGAAATTCTAGATTTTATATTTCGAAGACACTCCTTAAGGACTATCGACTGGCATATGTTTGGTTCGTGGAGAATTCTTCGTTTGGGCACAGTGGGCGAAAAACTGTTTTCGTATATGAAATTCAAAATTAAAAATTTTCGGTTCTGAAGGTCTTCTGAAATATGTGGTTGGCATATTCTGAAAGGATGTGTCAAGCACTACCCAACTGCATATATTTGGTTCTTGGAGAATTCTTCGTTTGGCCACAGTGGGCCAAAATCTTGCACAGGGACCTCACACAGAAAATTTCAAATTCTGGATTTCTGAAGGTCCTTGGGAAATTCTAGATTTTATATTTCGAAGACACTCCTTAAGGACTATCGACTGGCATATGTTTGGTTCGTGGAGAATTCTTCGTTTGGGCACAGTGGGCGAAAAACTGTTTTCGTATATGAAATTCAAAATTAAAAATTTTCGGTTCTGAAGGTCTTCTGAAATATGTGGTTGGCATATTCTGAAAGGATGTGTCAAGCACTACCCAACTGCATATATTTGGTTCTTGGAGAATTCTTCGTTTGACCACAGTGGGCCAAAATCTTGCACAGGGACCTCACACAGAAAATTTCAAATTCTGGATTTCTGAAGGTCCTTGGGAAATTCTAGATTTTATATTTCGAAGACACTCCTTAAGGACTATCGACTGGCATATGTTTGGTTCGTGGAGAATTCTTCGTTTGGGCACAGTGGGCGAAAAACTGTTTTCGTATATGAAATTCAAAATTAAAAATTTTCGGTTCTGAAGGTCTTCTGAAATATGTGGTTGGCATATTCTGAAAGGATGTGTCAAGCACTACCCAACTGCATATATTTGGTTCTTGGAGAATTCTTCGTTTGACCACAGTGGGCCAAAATCTTGCACAGGGACCTCACACAGAAAATTTCAAATTCTGGATTTCTGAAGGTCCTTGGGAAATTCTAGATTTTATATTTCGAAGACACTCCTTAAGGACTATCGACTGGCATATGTTTGGTTCGTGGAGAATTCTTCGTTTGGGCACAGTGGGCGAAAAACTGTTTTCGTATATGAAATTCAAAATTAAAAATTTTCGGTTCTGAAGGTCTTCTGAAATATGTGGTTGGCATATTCTGAAAGGATGTGTCAAGCACTACCCAACTGCATATATTTGGTTCTTGGAGAATTCTTCGTTTGACCACAGTGGGCCAAAATCTTGCACAGGGACCTCACACAGAAAATTTCAAATTCTGGATTTCTGAAGGTCCTTGGGAAATTCTAGATTTTATATTTCGAAGACACTCCTTAAGGACTATCGACTGGCATATGTTTGGTTCGTGGAGAATTCTTCGTTTGGGCACAGTGGGCGAAAAACTGTTTTCGTATATGAAATTCAAAATTAAAAATTTTCGGTTCTGAAGGTCTTCTGAAATATGTGGTTGGCATATTCTGAAAGGATGTGTCAAGCACTACCCAACTGCATATATTTGGTTCTTGGAGAATTCTTCGTTTGACCACAGTGGGCCAAAATCTTGCACAGGGACCTCACACAGAAAATTTCAAATTCTGGATTTCTGAAGGTCCTTGGGAAATTCTAGATTTTATATTTCGAAGACACTCCTTAAGGACTATCGACTGGCATATGTTTGGTTCGTGGAGAATTCTTCGTTTGGGCACAGTGGGCGAAAAACTGTTTTCGTATATGAAATTCAAAATTAAAAATTTTCGGTTCTGAAGGTCTTCTGAAATATGTGGTTGGCATATTCTGAAAGGATGTGTCAAGCACTACCCAACTGCATATATTTGGTTCTTGGAGAATTCTTCGTTTGACCACAGTGGGCCAAAATCTTGCACAGGGACCTCACACAGAAAATTTCAAATTCTGGATTTCTGAAGGTCCTTGGGAAATTCTAGATTTTATATTTCGAAGACACTCCTTAAGGACTATCGACTGGCATATGTTTGGTTCGTGGAGAATTCTTCGTTTGGGCACAGTGGGCGAAAAACTGTTTTCGTATATGAAATTCAAAATTAAAAATTTTCGGTTCTGAAGGTCTTCTGAAATATGTGGTTGGCATATTCTGAAAGGATGTGTCAAGCACTACCCAACTGCATATATTTGGTTCTTGGAGAATTCTTCGTATGACCACAGTGGGCCAAAATCTTGCACAGGGACCTCACACAGAAAATTTCAAATTCTGGATTTCTGAAGGTCCTTGGGAAATTCTAGATTTTATATTTCGAAGACACTCCTTAAGGACTATCGACTGGCATATGTTTGGTTCGTGGAGAATTCTTCGTTTGGGCACAGTGGGCGAAAAACTGTTTTCGTATATGAAATTCAAAATTAAAAATTTTCGGTTCTGAAGGTCTTCTGAAATATGTGGTTGGCATATTCTGAAAGGATGTGTCAAGCACTACCCAACTGCATATATTTGGTTCTTGGAGAATTCTTCGTTTGACCACAGTGGGCCAAAATCTTGCACAGGGACCTCACACAGAAAATTTCAAATTCTGGATTTCTGAAGGTCCTTGGGAAATTCTAGATTTTATATTTCGAAGACACTCCTTAAGGACTATCGACTGGCATATGTTTGGTTCGTGGAGAATTCTTCATATCACCATATTTTGCCCTAATAGTCCCACTATATGTGACATATTTAAATACCAATATTTGGGATTTGGTTGCATATATATTAGTTTGTGCAGCAAATATATTTAGCTTGGAGTGTGTTTTCATTAATTACTGTATTTTAAATTTCTGCATCGATTATTTAATTGAAAAAATCAATAAACTGCCGATTTAACTTTAAAATAAAGTGCGCAACAGAGCTCTGTTACTTGCATAACAGAGCTCTGCAAAGTAAATTGGTTTCTGTCTTTGCTATTTTAAATACGAATTTATCTTCACGCACATCAAAAGAACATACTCCTACCTATTGCTAAATATTCATTTAGTTGGGGAAGAAACCTTGATTTGGGCTCAATGTCCTTTCTAAAATTATATACGATTTGTGCCATATATATATATAAGATTTGTGCCACTAATACTGAAAGCTCGTAATGTTTTTTATACGATTTGTCAGTTTCATATTTTTTTATTAATTTAATTCTCCAAAAACCCTTTCCTATTTCAATATACTTCCCTTTCTAGTACATTAACAGATAGCTGTTAACGTAATAACAGCGCTCTGTTAACGAAAGTGGTTTGTGCCTTTGCTAGTTAAATTCCAATTTATCTTCACGCACATATATTTTTCGTCCCATTTCATTTACTTTTCAGCATGCTAATGCTCCCATCCATACAGCTCGCGATGTTAAGGTTTGGGTTTAGATCAGGATGTTGAAATATTACCGTCGCCACCTTATTCACCAGACCTAAATATTGTTGAAAATGTTTGGGATGGTTAACTTGCAAACTTTATGAAGGAGGAAGGAAGTTTTCAAATAGATATGAGCTCATTGACGCTTTACAGACAGCCTGAACCGAAATATCATTGAATTATCTGGCACCTCTCTACAATTCTATGCATCCCAGAATTTATGACGTTATTTTAAACAAAGGCGGGCTTACTAAATATAAAAAACAATAAATGGTTTCCCATTATATTCCATGAAGGAATCGGGGAGCGCTTCTCACAACCAGTGAGCTTTCTAGTTTTATTCTTACTGATTGAGACCTACAGTTTTACACCTGTTCAAAATCAAGTAAGTAGTTTTCGTATACGAATTAGTATCGATCGCAGATCCCTAAGTACCGACACACGGAAACATCCATAATTCCCATATGTTTTAATTCGTATTTTATTAACAGCAAACTGTGCAATTTATGCTGAATCAAAATTGCACACAGTTTGTTGTTATTCCTGTACATTCGTTTGATTAGCAAACAATCTGCCTGCTGATATGTATGTAGCAAACCGTGGTTGCTGTTAAATCAAACGATTTCGTTACAGTATAAACCTCAATTTTTTGTTGTTAGTTTCCT